>JASVER010000262.1:8990-159140 GCA_030449065.1 Oceanodroma leucorhoa | reverse complement strand
ATTTAAAGGTAAGCAGGGGGGAGCCCCTAAGCCCTGCCCCCTTTCCGCACCCCACTCTGAAACTGCCTCTGGCAACGGTCACTCCCCTCCTTCCCGGGCAGAGGGAGCCAGGGGGGGCCGGGCTCCCCCAGCACCCGCCTGGCGCTTTGCCTGCCTCTTCTGCTCCCCTCGGGCTGCACTTTGTTTACTTGTTTGCACGGCCGCTCAGCCCCGCGCTGCGGCGTGCGCGGCAGGGGCAGGGCTGCGGGGGGTGCTGGGGCGGGGCTGGGGCCCTGCAGCCTCCCGGCGGCTGCCCTGCTGCTCGCTGCACCGCGGGCCGGGGGGCAGCTGGGGCCCGGCGCCGCCGGCCGGGGGGTGCTGGAGCTGCGGGGGCTGCAGCCGCCTCGCCTGCCGCGGGTCCCGTTGGCAGCGCCGGGACCTGCCCCCGCGGCCCCCCCCTCCCGCCTCGGGGTGCTTGGCGGGGCTGAGCCCGCGGCTCCGCACGCCTCCGCGGGGCTGGGCGCGGCGCCGCTCCTGCATCTCATTTCTATCATTTCCTATTTTTAATAAACTGTTTTGTAAATACGCGAGTGCTGCCTCTTTCCGGGGCGGGGCGGGGGGAGCGGGGCGGGCCGGGCCTGCCCTGCCCCGGGGCGGTGCCGGCCGCGGGCGCCTGTTCGTGCGGCGGCGGCCATGGCCGGCGGCCGCGGGGGGCGGCGGGGGCTGGGGGCGCTGGCGGAGCCGCGGCGGCTGATGCGCGCCGGGCTGGGGCTCATCGTGCTGGGCCACGGCAGCCTGGTGCTGGGCGCCATCGTGCACGGCTCGGTCCTGCGGCACGTGGCCGGCGCCAGCCGCGCCATCACCCCCGAGTACGCGGTGGCCAACGTGGTGTCCGTGGGCTCCGGGCTGCTGGTGAGAGCGGCGGGGCCGGGCCGGGCCGGGCCGGCCGCGGGAGGGGGGAGCCGGCCCTGCCCGAGGCGCGTGTTGAGCGTGGATCTCTCCCCGCAGAGCATCGCCGTGGGCATCGTCGCCATCCTGGTGTCGCACAACCTGTCCCGGGCAGCCCTGGTGAGTACGGGGCCGCGGGGTCAGCAGGCGAGAGGGCCGGGGGCCGCAGCGCGGCCCAGCCCCTGCCGGCAGCCGCTCCCCTGGACCTTGTCCCCGGTGGCTCCTTCCGCCTCGGCGGCTGGCGGGGCTGTGGGTGTCGCCTGCTGCCGCGGCTCAGCCCCGCCGGCAGCAGCGTGGGCGCTGGTACCGTCCTGCGGCAGAAACGCTGGGCTCACGCAGGGTGGGTCTCCATGAGGCAAAGCTGCTGCTGGTGGGGGCCTCAGCGGAGCTGGGCCTGTGCTGGGGCTCCCCGGGCGCAGGAGCTTGTGGGAGGGGGCTGTTCGGTGGCTCTGGGCTCACAGGAGGGGCAAAGGATGCGAAAGGTGCTAAAACCCCTTCAGTGCAGGGCTGAGCCGTGCTAGAAGGCGCAAGAGATTGCATGTGCTCGCTCGGTGCAAAGATCTGTGGGGTTCCCAGCATCGCCGTTAGCCTGCAGAGTGGGTGTGCGGCAGCGTGGTGTGCCTGGCCCCGTGCAGTGGCAGTGCTTAGCCCTGGCATTTCCCTCAGCTCTGGCCAGCCCCACTCCCATGTGTTCTCCTTGCTGCCTGCAGCATTGGACCCTACTGAGCGTGTCCCTGTTGAACTGCCTTCTGGCCACCGCGTGCAGTGTGGGCCTGGCACTGGCCATCGCCCTCACCATTCACAGCCGGGGCATGCACCTTGTCACGGGCTGCAACAGCTCTGCACTGCCTGCTGACGCCCGTGCAGCCATAGTGACCAACGACTGTCCTTTCAACACCACCCGCATCTATGTGAGTCTGCAGGGCCACCACGTCCCCCTCCCCCGCCCCCACTCTTCCTCTTTTTGTTTCTGCTTCCTCTCTTCTTCTTTCTCGCTCCCTCTCTCTTTTGCTCACCCTCTCTCTGCCTCTGTTCCTCTCGCTCTGCCCTCTCCCTTTCTTTCTCTCCTCCTCTGCTCTCCCCCATCGCCTGCGCAGCCTCTCAGCCGCATGCAGGTAGGCTGGGTGCAGTGGACCACGCTCCCTGAGCAACCTCTGACCCTCTGCTCTGCAGGACACAGCCCTGGCGCTCTGGTTCCCCTCCATGGTGCTGGCGGCTGCAGAAGCTGTGCTGTCTGGCAGGTGCTGTTTGGTGGCCCTGATCTTCCGGGGCATTGGGCCCTGTGCACGCAGCTACGGCAAAGAGCAGGTATGCCCCATCAGTCCAGACGTGTCTCCCTGCCTCCACTCCAGCATTGCTGCCTTTTTGCTGCATTTTGAAGGTGGTGGGTTCTGCTGGGCCCTTGTTCCCATACAAGCAGGCTGTGCAGCAGTGGGCTGGGGGGGAATGTCAAGTTTGAATCTCTTCTAGCCAGCCTCGGTGACAGGCTGGCACCCCTTCATCTTAGGTAGTTGCAGAGGGACCCTCCTCTTAATCCCTCTCATAGCCAAGCCTGTTCTGTCCTGGCTGTCCTGAGCGAACCCTGCCCCCCAGCCTGACCCAGCCCTTCATACATCCCTGAGACTCTCCACCTCTTTTTTTTTTTTTTTTCCTCTATAGCTGGCCGGGCCAAGTACAGTGAAGGAGGGGCCACCACGTGAGATGCAGCAACTCCTAGCAGGGCTGGCTGAGTCTTGTGCCTAGCTGGAGAGGTGAGAGCAGCGCATGGACTATGCCTGGGGGACGGGAGGGGGCAGGCTCCATTGTCAGGAGGGCCCCTGCCCACACCAGCCCCCTGAAATTCTTTCCAAGCACATGCTACAAATACTGGCCAGAAGTGTCAGCGTATGCCTGGCTCTGCAGCACAGTCCTGCACTCACGCATGCTCCTTCACTCACAGGTGGTGCTGCAGGAGTGCTGTGATCCAGCAAGGTGAAGTTGCACCTGCACCGTGCTCRTGCCCCAGGTGTAGGCGTGGGTAGGGTGGGCTGCAGGGGGGAGTGGTGTACCTTTCCCCCCCAGCCCCACCACCCCACCTGGGACAAACCCTGCAGGTTCCAGACACAAGCTGCCCAGGGTCACCAGGCAGCCTTTGCCCAGCAGGTGCCATGGGCCRTGGACACTCATCTCTCCTCTCCCCAAGCTGCAAGGCCCTTCCTGGCACACTAACGGCTCCGTTGGTTTTTTACATACAGCGGTGGGGGCAGGCAGAGGTGCTGGGTCCTGGCAACAGCCAGGGCTGGCCTGGGTCCTGGTGGTCCTGCTGCAGAGCAGGCAGGGTCAGCTTGCTGTGCCTGTGCTCAGGCAGGCCAAGGAGCGGAGGGTGAAGAACCCCTTTGCTGTAAGCCTCTGTTGTTTCCCTCAGTAAATAAATTTTTCATTTTCACACTGGGTGGATGCCTGCTGGGAGCTGGGCTCACTGATGGAAGGACAGTGCAGCTGGTGTGTAAGCCCATCTCCATGCTTGCCCCCCACCAGGCACAGGGATGTAGACAGATACATGATCCCAGTGTGACAGTCACCCCGCAGGGCGGAGGGCGCATGTTTAGCATAGCTAGGTTGAGGCTGAGAGACACACGTACAGGGTTACGGCTCTGCGCCCTGGGAGCTACACGTGTTCCTGGGCTCGGCAGCCCTTGACAAACAGGAGCACAGCAGGGTTGAGAGACTTATTTATTGGGGGTGGAAGTGGAGGGTGCTGAAGAACAGGACTGAAAGCGGCTACCGTCCAGCTCACTGGAAAGAGAAGCTGGTGCTCGGGAGTCCCCCACACCACTGGCTGAGGAATTTGAGCACATCTTGGCACGCAGGGCTGTGAGATGTCTGCAGAATGMAAGAAGCCTTAGCACTGGTAAGGGGGCAGTGCCATCATCCTCTGCCCAAGGGCACCCCTGGGAGCTGACAGAGGTGCGCAGGCAGGGCTGGGTCTGCCCCAGCTCTGTAAGTGAGGTTAATCCCCACCCAGCAGCACACAGGGAGGGTGCACTAAAACCGCCCTGGTTCAGTGTATCTCCATCCACCGGGACAATGTTTTATAGTCAGCATGAGGGGTTGAACACCCCGCAGCCTGTCCCCCTGCCGCGTGGGGTGCCTAGCTCACCTTGACAGCCATCAGGAACTTGTTCCATGTGTCCTTGTTGGCTTCTCGGCCTGGTCGCTTGAACTCTATCTTGTTCCTCAGCACAGGGTATCCTGGTCACACAGTGACACCTTCAGAAACAACCYGAGACCCAAAGCAGACCCCTACCTTGTGCACCCCTTCCTTACTCCTCTGCCGTGGCCAGCTGTCTGGGGCTGCTTCCATAGGGCACTGCAGGGGAACGATGCTACCTCTGGCTTTTAGAGACCAGAGTGAGGAAGGGGGTGCCCACAGTGGTGGGATCAAAGGAAGATGAAGGCTGAGCTGCCCTCTGGCAAGGACACCCAAGTGAGTATGTCAAATGATAGCACCCTGCTCCTAACCTTTGGAGCTAGAGTCCTGTTGCTGGTGGCCCACCCCTGCTCCCCTCTTCTCTGACCCACTCTTTAAGTCCTGCACTACAATCCCTCAATGTCTGAAGTGTGCAAGTGGGGGACAGTACTTGCCAGAATAAACAGCTTTTGTAGAGCAGGGGCTGCATGTGCACGTGTGTCAGTGCTGGCCAGCCTGGGCAGTCTCCTAGGCAGTGCTGTGCGACACTGAGCAGTCACAGAATCATAGGAACAGAGAATGGTTGAGGTTGGAAGGGACGTGGTCCAAGCCCCTGCTCAAGCAGGGCCACCCACACCCAAGTATGGAGATGCCACAACTTCTGTGCAACCTGTTCCAGTGCTCAGTCACCCTCACAGTAAAAAATGGGTCCTTCCTCCAGCAGAACTGGTCCCCACAGCCACACAGTCTCCCTACTCTTCTTACAGCACAGCCTGAACTCCCTCCCACCCTCCCCCGCAACACGTTCCCACTCCCTGCACGGCACTATGTACTCCCCGCGTATGTGTGAGCTGGCCTGGAGCATACCTGTAAGCACACAGGGCAAGGAGCGCACCCCTGTATTTGCTGCCACCAGTGAGGCTTCATAGGTGTCACGCTCGTCCTGTGGCAGCACCTGCTCCAGCCGCTGGTCCATGGACATGGTGAGCACCCAGTCCCTGACCTCCTCCCGCTTCTCCTCCTGCAGGGCAGAGGTCAGTGCACCTCCCGGTACTGCATGCTGTGCCGCTGCCCGCTGCTGCTGCACGGCACTAGGCAGCACACTGAGGAGAGCAGGACACACGAGTGTGCATGCAGGATGTGCACAGGCATGTGTGCAGATTTTGGGGGGGGAGGTGAGTGTGTGCACGTGTGCACAAGCACATGTGTATATGGGGGGGGCATGAGAGAGTGCATGTGTGTGCATGTGTATGTGTGCACTGGGGCTGCAGGTGTGTTTGCGGTGGGGAAGGTGGGCACAGGGCAGGGGGCAGTGCTGAGTACATTTCCATCTCCTGCAGTGCCTGCTGTCCCACCCTTGTCCCAGTCCCTGTTCAGAGAGGGCCCTGAAGCAGCATCACTGTTCATGGGAGCTGAAGGCAGCAGGTGACACTCACAGGCACGTGCTGTTGGGCTGGAAGTGGCACTTCAAAGGGAATGTCCGTGCTCCGGAAATCAGAGTGGTCCAGAGAATCCAGGTTCCCTTCTTCAATGGCCTGAGAAAGGAGAAGTGGTGGAGCACTAGGCAATACCATCCTTGGAGCTGACAGTACAATCTACATTGTGAGGATGGCATTACTGATGCCCCTATCTATTAGTGCTGTGGTGACCAGGTCCTCCTGAGAGGTGGCGTTTGTGGCCATCCTCTGCAGTGTCAGAGGACATGTGCCCTTGAAACACTGTACAACTCAAACTTGTCAGGTGGCCTCAAGGAAGGGAAAGATGAAATGGGGAGCTTTTTTTTTCCCAGCAGCTGCTGACAGCACTTGGAAGACTGATACGGGAAGGTCTGTCAGGTTCCTAGGGTTTGGTCTTTTGTGGTGACCAACCTGCTAGTCATGAAGGAGTTGACTGGCACAGGGGACTCCTGAATCTTGTATCACAGTGGCTAAAGCATTGGGCCATGCCCTCCACCCCTCAGGTAATTTTCCTTCCCTTGGAACAACTCAGATGAGATCATCCTGAAAGCTGTAACGGCACTTGCAGCCATGAAGACTACAGGTCTGAACTGTTAGGCCAACTTGCTCTTTGCTGCAACATGCATGCATGGTGGCAGTGGCAGACACATGGTGACACAGTCAGGGCTGCTCAGGTGCCCTGCATGGCAAGTCCTTCTGTAGCTAGTGTTAGGGTACTCAGTGCTGTGGGTGCACACACACACGGAGCAGTGTTCAGGGTTCTCCATCAGCACCAGCTCAAACGTGCTGCCACACTGGAACCTCAGGAGTACCCTGGCCAGGCTGAGGGTCTGTTTTGGCCCTACAGCCCCATTGTCATTTTAAGTATGATAGCCCTCCCTCCAGCAGACTATACGCACATCTGAAAGGTCCAGGAAGCGGTTCAGGAAGATGAATGCCATGTTCTCCCAGTTGACTGCCTAGTACAGAGAGAAACTCCAAATGAGACCAGGCAGCTTATCTTCACAGCCACAACTCTCCTGCCTGAGCGATGGCTAGAAGGGATGTGATTCAGTTTGTGCCAACATCCCGCTTGCAGCACAGGTAATGGAGGAGGAGAGTGCACATCCCGGCTCACCATCCCTGAGGACTGCTTCACAGGCAACCACTGGGACAACCAGCCCACTAGCCACAGGCTGTCCCACCAGATGGAGTCGGGCATTATTGCACAGCCAGCTATGCTATATGTCATTGCATCTGGGCAGGTGGTCAGAGCCTGTAGTCTCAGGAGTAAGGTAACACTTAGGTGACCCAGAGCAAGGCAGACCAGTTAGGAGTCCTGAATCTATACTAACACGGCCATGCAATATAATGTGGCCTCTGGCCCGCCCCCTGGGTCTGCAGCGCACGTCCCCTTGCTAGCTCAGGTCTGCCCGCCCACTACCTACTGCCATTCCATGGCAAAAGGCAGAGGCTGGCACGGTGTTTGAGGTAAGACCTCCAATGCCAGTGTCTGGCTACTGGTCTACCAGTGCAGCTAGGGGAGGACAGGGGAAGATAACAGTTGAGAATCCATGAGCCCAGGGTCCTCCACCTCCTTAGCTGCTCTGGTGGCAGATAGCTCTTACCTTGGCAGCTATCCCAGCTTCATAGAAAGCCTTGTCTGCAGGGAGGAGCTCGGTATGGCGCAGCAGGGAAATGGACAGCTTGGCAGCCACAGTGTCCTGCAGACACGGGACAGTAAAGCCACAACAATCAGCACAGAAAAATCGGGTCAGAAGGGATCTCGTGAGATCATACTGCCCCAGACTCAGCAGGGACTCTGCACCCACCTATTCCCGACAGGTTTGTCTAACAAAGGTTAAAAACTTCAGTCCTGACCCTAAGTACTCTCACTATGTGAACACACAGGAGAACTGTCAACTGAAGATGAAGTTCTTCTGCTTTGTTATTTTTTACTAGAAGCCACGCCCAAACTCCCACCATTTGAGTCACAGAATAGTTCAGGTTGGAAGGGATCTCTGGTGATCGCCTAGTCCACCCCTCCGCCCTGTTCAAAGCAGAGTCAGCTACAGCAGGTTGTTCAGGAACATGTCTGGTCAGGTTTTGAGTATCATCTCAAGGGATGGAGACTCTCCAACCTCTCCAAGAAACCTGTTCCAGTGTTCAGCCACAGTCATAGTAAGCTGCTGCTTGTATTCAGTCACGTAAGAATTTTGGAGCAGGGGTGAGGAATTCAAGGGAGATTTCACTTTTCTGCTTGCCAGATAGGTTCTCATCACACCAGAACTGGGAAGGCCACCCCTCCTTCATGGTCCCAAATAGACTGCCCAACACCTCAACTTCCACAACTGTGTGGGTCTGTACAGGTTTCCAAGACATCAGACTTTGCTCTTTCTGTCTGACATGTCTCTGGACCCCCAACATCTACACACGCAGCCATGGGGAAGCTCCAGTCTCCCCTATGACTTTTACTGGGGTCCTAGTTGTGGCAACCTTTCTTTTTCACAGCCTGCTCTATCACAGCTCCAGTCCCACACTCATACAGAGCTCTATCACAATTCCACAATCCCACATGGATCAAGACTTCAGCAGGGACTCTGCTATGTATCGTGGCCCAGAACAAATCCCAATGCACAAAAATACTCACAGTGCCTTGTGAAGCCTGGTACCTAGGCTCATGAGGTCCCAAAGCCCCCCGAGAGGCCCAGCACACAGGCCCATGAGCTCCCAAATCCCTGTGCAAAGCCAATCTGCTCTCAAGATCATGTGTGAAGCCCAGCAGCTCTAACAGCCCAGCACAGCTGAAGAGGAAGCAATGCCTCTCCTGGAAAGACCCGATTTTTGTATAATCCCTAAATTTCTACTGGCGCCTCTGCTCTCACAAGTCACACCGAGCATATGGATCAGCTTTCCACTGGTTTACTTCTCAGCCTCAGTGGCTGGGAGCAGGTCGCACTTTAAGAAGTCAGAGAAGACTATCTCTAGTTCCACCTGCTAGTGGTGGGCTCCCAGATCACTGTAGTCCCATTCTCATGCATCCATGATGTGTAAGTGATCCATGAAGTGGAATAGTGAACTGTGGATAGCCCTGAACCTGCACATCCCCACAGGGTTCTGCACTTAGGGTAGTGACCTGGCAAAGGAACTTCAAAAACCTTACCAGTTGCTTCACGCCCTGAGCAGCGGAGCGGGTGGCATAGTAGTGAGAGATCAGCAGCATCRTTTCAAACTCTTCATGTGCTGGAGTGTTTGCCTCGCTTGACTTTACTAAGTTTTCACACTGAAGAAGAAAAAAGGAGAGTAATTGAAAACATGAGAGCACAAGGGCACTCTTCATCCACTTGAGTCCAGGGAAAAGTGGGGAGAGAGAAGGATCTGAAATATCCAGGCACTTCTGGGGACTGGAAAAGGGCTGAGCCTTGGGTGCTCTGGGTCCTACAGAAGGGAGGAGGCTGTGGGAGAAGGGGACAGCCAACAGTACTGCAACAACAGACAGCACTGGAAGCAGGCGTGAGTTTGGATGGACAAATGGAGATTTGTGGATTTCTTTTGTGCTAGAGGTGGGTATTTGTAGGACAGAAACAGAGAAGAGGCAATCATGGGCTCTGGCTGAGGTATTTTGGGACAGGGAAGAAGGAGCAGAAGGCTCTAAGCATCTCTGGGGAGGTGGGGAGGACTCTTATTTTCTTATTTTCCAGGCTTGGTAGTTCTGTGCTTTCCCCAGGTCCTTGCCCCACACAGGCTGCTGAATATGGTTGTAAGACGAAAAGTGGGCATGTTGTGATAGGCTCCCATGTAGCAGTGACACAGTGAGCTCTGCAAGTGCCGATGTCCAGACCCACTTCTAGGATTTGGCCTTGAGTGCAGGGTCATCTTCTTCCCTGACTTCTCTTGCCCAGCCATGTCCACAGGATCCTTGTTCTACTGTCCACATTGTGGACATTTCCCCATTTCCCCTYGGCTTGTGTCCTACAAATACTGCCCATGTCACCTGGCTAGAGACTGGTTCTTCTTTCTCTCCTGCTAGGAGCCTCCAGGGTGTTGGAGTTTAACAGGCAGTGGTGGCCACGGCCCACACTCACCAGATGGAAGAGAACATCACGCAGGTCAGCCCAGCTGGAGTAGGCCTCGGCACAATTCATGCCAGAYGCATTCACCATCTCCACAAAGAGACGCTTGTAAATGTTGAAATTCTGCAACAAAAAGGAGAGAAATCTTGAGGGAGCCAGATGGGGAGTCAGCAAAAGTCTGGAGCTCTCCTGCTGTCAAGCACAGGCTGAGGGGATGGCAGCTCTGCACACAGGCTCCTGGAGGACACTGCTGCAGATTGCTGGTGGCAAGGGGTGCTACAGGACAGGCAGGGAAAAGGGGAAGAATGCTTCCTGCAGCCAGTGCTCTCAGAGAAGCAAACATGGTTCATTTTATTCTGGACTTGGTGCTTAAGGTGTTCAAAACAAACACAAATACTCAACTCCCCCCTGCTCCTTCCCCGTGGAGAATATGCCAGGAGATTGCCTTTAGTCTTCTAGCTGAGGAGCCTCTGGAAGAACGCACAGCAGGGTTGCAGTGCCTGGCAATCCCAGTTCTGGACTCGAAGCCTGACTTATGTAGCAGATCATAGCACACTCCGGCAACTCATACTGGGATGTCATGCTGTCTCCATTACCTGTGGGTGGGCAGGTGCTCCATGGTGGACATACAGGCTCAGGGCTTTGTCCCAGCTGCCCTCCCGGATGAGGTGGGTTGCATACAGAGCTACATACTTGTGTAAGACTTTATAGTTCTGGAGAAGGAACACAGAAAGCAGTAGTGTGAGATTCATGAACCGACCACTTGTCTCTTGGTCGGGACAGTTTCAGATGCATGTACACACCCCCACACATCTGAGTCCTAAAGGACACGACCAGCTAATCAGACAGAGACAGACTGCACACGGCAGACCTGGTTTTTGGTTTGGGCCCCACTTGACACCTCTGATCCTGACTAGCTGATGCTGTACTGATCCTTCCACACATGGAAATAAAACTGTTTTTCTGCTGTTCACCACTTGCCAAAGGAATACTGCCAAATACCTAAAGGATGCAGTATCTCCACAATGTGACACCACAGGTACCAACTGTAAAGCAGTCCGTAGTCTAATGAAAGAATGAATCAAAACACTTTGTGAACTGAAGACATTCATAATTTGCAAGGCTGCTCTAGTCCATTATTCAAATACTGTCAGATCTCTGGGACTGGAGGCCTCCTTGGAGCGCTGCTCATACATGCGCTGATCCTGTAAACACTTTGCTGAGGACTGACTGTAGTCAGCCTTACAGAAATTCAACTGAGGAAAGACCTGTTTCACACAGGCTTAAATATAGTAACGAGATGAAGAAGATGGCGTAAAATGTGCAATCCTGTCAAAAAAATGAGCAATGGAAACAACTTTATTATGCACAAGAGAGACTAGTGTCCCAATGGTATGTCTAGAACTAGAACATCCAGATGCTGGTGAAACACTAGGTACAGGACAGTTTGGGATAAAGATTAAGTCTGGTATGTGACCTGTTTTGATAAATTTAACTTTTTTCCTGTATAATCACTGTAGAACAGCTGAGTCAAAAGTCATGAAATTCTGCACTGGTCATGGAGCAAGGCCCTCTCTTAGAGGCATAAACAGACTAACATCTTGGACTAAATGTGGTAGTGTTGTGCCAGGCTGACAATAAAACTGATTAAGCCTTTACCGTTCAATTGAGTATGAAGTTATTCTTTATGGAAGAGGATCAACGCTGGTATCTCCTGATAATTAGAACATCAGCACAGAAGTCTCCAAGACAACAACTACTACAACAAGGACCATTCGTATCACCAGAGAAGCCCGAGTCAGAAAGAAATCAAGTTTAGTGTAGTAGAGCCCAAACTCAGGTTACTGGTTACTGCATTAGAAACAACATTATAAAAATACAGTACGACACATTACCAGTGCTTGTCCAAGTTATCAGTGTTTGCCTGAGTGATTAGCTGTGATGGCTCCGCTAACTGCAGATCCCATTGCCAGGGGCTGCCCTGTTACTCAGTCTGAAGCAATGCCTCACTTCAAAGAATCAACACCTGCCCTTAGTTTAGCTCCTTTATCAATAACCATTGAATCAATAACCAATCAATAACCAATCAATAACCACTGAATACAAACAAACCCTCAAAGTAGATCCTGGTAATCTAGAGCTTTCTCCTCCTGTTACTGCATTGGAATAGCACTGTAAAACAGTTTCATTTTGCTTTTCTCCATTTTTATTACTCTGCTGAGGTAATTTGCTAGTTTTAGGTAAATTCAGTAAAAATGAAAAAATGTCAGATTTGCTTTCACAACAAGGATGTCTCATTTCCATTGACACCAGGCCTTTCTTTTACAAGTCTCTTTGTTTCCATGGTACCAATTACTTCCAGCCCAAGCAACTCATTTAGCTTTTTCCAATGCTCCATTCATCACAAAATTTAAACCCAATATGCTTCTGGGTTCTAACGTGTCCCTGCTAGGCCTGATTGGCCAAGATGGGGACAGTGGAGAGGTGTTTTCTGAGCTGCTGCAGTGACCCCCCCATGCTCCCCACAGAAATGACTGCTTTGCCCTGCCCGCTCATTCCTGCTGCCCCTGCTTCAGAGAGTCAGGACCCCATGTCTGTCTCGTGAGGGCTCACACAGGCACTCACCTGCTTAGCTGCCACCTCCAGGCACTTCTCCCATTGCTCTTGCTCTGCATACATATCCAAAGCAGCCACGACATCTATTCCCACCAGCTGGGGATGGAAACAACCAAAAATTCACTGCTCAGGCAAGGTTTCCTACCAGCATCAAGGTAGGCATCAGCCCACCCAGGTCATTTCTTCACATACACACAGTCCCTCCCCTTCTATGGTATGGAAGCACAGATCCAGTGTGACCCATCTGGTATGCAGAAACCATGACTCACGGGCACACACAGACTCCTCACCTGTGGGCATATTCAGGCAAAAGCCCTATGAGAAAGGCCCCAAGGATCTGCACAGATCCTGACATTCCTCCCTAGCCTGTGAGACATCCCAAATACGTACCGAATCTACCTTTCCTTGGTTCTTTAAATACTCCTTGTAACGCTGGTCCACATACTCCTCTGACCTACTGGGTAGAAAGAATCTTAATAGGCAGCAAGACTAATATTAGTGTCTTGCATCAGTGCAGAGGTCAGATTCAACTTAGCCTACTTTGGGAAAAAGAGGACTTACAGCTGTGTCTTTCCGGCCTGCTGCTGGGAGCATAGGTAGAAGGGGAAAGTAAGGGTCTAGGCACCTCTTTGCAATATGATGTGTGAGGAGAGAAAGAGATCACAGGACTTTCAGAAGGAAATGCGTTCACAGGATTATGCCAAGGGAAGGGGAGATAGGGATAGGGATGGGATAAAAGAGGGTAACGATTTCCGTGGGATGTGTGGCAATAGAAAAGTGTCAGGATGGTAAATGGCTTGGGAAGGGCTGTGGAGAATGTGCCCTGTCGAGCCTGGGAAGGCCACTGTGGGGAGAATCCAGGGAACCCGGGGGGGCAGCAGGACAGGACAAGACAAGAGATCATCTGGGGGTGGGAGAGGGAGCAGGGAGAGTACAGTTTGCGAAGTTCAGGGCATACCTGGGGTCCAACTCCTTAGCAACGCACTTGGCTTTGCTCCATTCCTCCCCTTCAATGAAGGCATCAATAGCTTCTTGGATGAGGTCCAAGTTGAGGTAGAGTTCAGCTGCCTGCAGGGCCAGAGACAGTCCCATAGGAGATGAAACCCCAAAGGCACCCTGCAGCCCAGGCTGGGGCTGGTGCTGTTGGAAGTGACCAGCACACAGCAACAACAGAAAGTCTCTTGCCAAACAATAACCCCCTTCTCTAATTCCTGCCTCCTCCCAAGGCCTGGCACTCTCACACTATTCCAGGACTTCATCCCTTCCCCTCCTTCCTCCTCCTTGAGGACTCTGCGTTGCTTAACTCTGGTTAGGGCCATCCACCCACCACCCCGGGATGTGACTTGGCCTCCTTCCCTTGGATAGAGCTCTCCCTTCCTATGTCACTGCTTCTCCAGTAGTCTGGGGGCAGGAGCCAGCCCTCACCGCACTGTATTTCTTCATGGCCACCAGCTGAGGAGCCACAGTCCGCGTCACCTCCATGCTCTGTGACTGACCCAAGAATTTAATGGCCAACTCGGCAGCCTGTGAAGAGAAACTGTCAGCATCAGAAGTGATAAGAGCTTTTTGAGACAGAGATGAAGCTGGGAAGAGCTCAATCCTAGCTAAAAAGACTGAGAGTCAGGAGCGCTTGAACTATGGAGGAAGGGGAGAAGAAATGACAGCCCACTTCAGCAATTCAGAGAAGCAAAGCCCAGCTACTTTCACACACGCGAGAAGATCAGACAAGGACATAATTGTTGTTGAAGCTGGTACAAGGGCACAGGTATGAGTGAAAAGTATGAACAAGAACATAACCCAAAGGCTGGTGGACATGGACCAGGAGAAGAAGAAAGGGCGCTCATCTAGCCAAGGTCTAAATCATGAAGTCCAGCTCTTCAGTGCACGGAGATATGGGCACAAAGACACTGGCATGCTGCTGGAAGTGGTGCCAGAGCAAGGATGTCAGCACAGTGCAGGATAAGCACACAGCCCATCATGGCTCAAGAGAGTGGCCATGAAGGCTTTCAGAGCCTGTGGTCACTGGAGCATGCAGATCCTCTCCTGTGCCCTGCAGTGATTGAGGTATCTCTGGGATGCACTGCAGGTTGTGGGAGACATCCTAGACAGCAGAGTAGATGAAGGGAATCATAACCCTTGACTGTACCTTCAGCAAGCACTTCTCCATCACGACACTGTTGCTGGGATCCCGCACCTTCAGATAGCAGTCCACTGCCCTGGTGTATTCCCCAGCCTGCTCCCACTCCCGTGCCTGCTCCAGCAGCCCTTCTGTTCCTCTGTAGGGAGGAATGCAGGCTGTGAGAAAGACTGGGATCCTGCCGCAGAGATCCTGTAGACAGTGTGTAGGGTATGGCCAGAGAGGTGCACAGCAGAGGTAAGTCAGGGACCTCAGAGGGGGCTGAGCGTGTGACAAGGAATGCTCACAGCCAGTGCTGAGGAGATAATTGATTAAGGACCTTGGGGAGATGCACTGGTGGTACAGGAGACCTGGGAGATCTGTAAGTGGCAAGAAGACATCTGGGAGACCTTGGATGGCAAGAATAAACCTGGAGTCTCCGAGAGCAGGGGGGAAGGATGTTAGGAAACCTAATGCAGGAAGAAGTCCAGAGCCCTCAAGAAGGAAACATCTAGATGTCAGGGATCTGGTCAGGCTATCTCTGTAAGGCATCAGCATGGCCTAGGGAAAGAGCTACCTGTCTGTTCCCTGCAGCCTGACCATAGCATTCCTTACCTGGAGCCCTTCTTGGCAGCCTCCCTGCTGCATTCCTCCTGTAACTCTTCTAGCCGACTAGGCACGTATTCCTTGCAGATCCGCAGGGCCTCGCTCCACATGCCAGCCTCCTGCACAAGCACAACGAGGAGAAGACATTTTCACCAGTTCACCAGGATCCCCCACACTCCTCCCATCACGTAACACATGTAGCCTCTCGTGTCATCTTGCCAGAGGACGCACTGGAAGAAACAACCACAGCAACACCATCCAATTCTTTCCTCCCCCAAAATGGCACCTATGTCTATCCATTCACCCAGGCTACCTCAGGGGAAAGTGCTAATCCATCCTAGCTACCTCTGTGGAATGGGCACGTACAGTCCCTGGATGCACCCACTCGTGCTACCCCCGAGGACCGCCCATAGCCTTCTGGCAGGATACTTCCTCCCAGAGCTGTGAGAGAGCTAAGCTATGCTGTGAAATCTCTGCCAGTTTAGTCATAGAATCATAGAATCACAGAATCATAGAATCATAGAATCATAGAATCATTAAGGTTGGAAAAGACCTCTAAGATCATCAAGTCCAACTGTCAACCCAGTACCCATGCCCACTAAACCATGTCCCGAAGCATCACATCTACACGTTTTTTGAATGCCTCCAGGGATGGTGACTCCACCACTTCCCTGGGCAGCCTGTTCCAGTGCTTGACAACCCTTTCGGTGAAGAAATTTTTCCTAATATCCAATGTAAATCTCCCTTGGTGCAACTTGAGGCCATTTCCTCTCATCCTATCACTAGTTACCTGGGAGAAGAGACCAACCCCCACCTCGCTACAGCCTCCTTTCGGGTAGTTGTAGAGAGCGATAAGGTCTCCCCTCAGCCTCCTCTTCTCGAGGCTAAACAACCCCAGCTCCCTCAGCCACTCCTCATAAGAYCTGTTCTCCAGACCCTTCACCAGCCTCGTCGCCCTTCTCTGGACACACTCCAGCACCTCAATGTCCTTCTTGTGGTGAGGGGCCCAAAACTGAACACAGGATTCGAGGTGCGGCCTCACCAGTGCCGAGTACAGGGGCATGGTCACCTCCCTCTGCCTACTGGCCACGCTCTTCCTGATACAGGCCAGGATGCCGTTGGCCTTCTTGGCCACCTGGGCACACTGCCGGCTCATGTTCAGCCAGCTGTCGACCAGCACCCCCAGGTCCTTTCCCGCCGGGCAGCTTTCCAGCCACTCTTCCCCAAGCCTGTAGCGTTGCCYRGGGTTGTTGTGACCCAAGTGCAGGACCCAGCACTTGGACTTGTTGAACCTCATGCAGTTGGCCTCGGCCCATTGATTCAGCCTGTCCAGATCCCTCTGCAGAGCCTTCCTACCCTCAGGCAGATCAACGCTGCCGGCCAGCTTGGTGTCATCCACGAACTTACTGAGGGTGCACTCAATCCCCTCGTCCAGATCATTGATAAAGATACTAAACAAGACTGGTCCCAAAACTGAGCCCTGGGGAACACCGCTCGTGACCAGCCGCCAACTGGATTTAACTCCGTTCACCACAACTCTCTGGGCTCGGCCGTCCAGCCAGTTTTTTACCCAGCAAAGAGTACAGCCGTCCAAGCCATGAGCAGCCAGTTTCTCCAGGAGAATGCTGTGGGAAATGGTGTCAAAGGCTTTAGTAAAGTCTAGGTAGACCACATCCACAGCCTTCCCCTCATCCACTAGGCAGGTCACCTGGTCATAGAAAGAGATCAGGTTGGTCAAGCAGGACCTGCCCCTCATGAACCCGTGCTGGCTGGGCCCGATCCTCTGGTTGTCCTGCACCTGCCTTGTGAGCGCCTTCAAGATGAACCGCTCCATGATCTTCCCCGGCACCGAGGTCAGGCTGACAGGCCTGTAGTTCCCCGGATCTTCCTTCCAGCCCTTCTTGTAGATGGGCGTCACATTGGCAAGCCTCCAGTCGTCCGGGACCTCCCCTGTCGACCAGGACCGGTGATAAATGATGGAGAGCGGCTTGGCAAGCTCCTCCGCCAGCTCCCTCAGTACTCTCGGGTGGATCCCATCCGGCCCCGTAGACTTGTGAGCGTCCAGGTGGCGTAGCAGGTCGTTAACCGCTTCCTCTTGGATTATGGGGGGTGTATTCTGCTCTCCACCCCTGTCTTCCGGCTCAGGGGGCTGTATACCCTGAGGATCACTGGTCTGACTATTAAAGACTGAGGCAAAGAAGGCATTAAGTACTTCAGCCTTTTCTTCATCCTTGGTGGAAATGTTCCCCCTGGCATCCAGTAGAGGATAGAGATTCTCCTTGGCTCTCTTTTTGTCATTAATATATTTGTAAAAACATTTTTTGTTGTCTCTTACGACAGTGGCCAGATTGAGTTCTAGCTGGGCTTTTGCCATTCTAAGTTTCTCTCTGCATGACCTAATGAGATCCCTGTACTCTTCCTGAGTTGCCTGCCCCTTCTTCCAACAGTGGTAGACTCTCCTTTTTTCCCTGAGTCCCAGCAAAAGCTCCCTGTTCAGCCAGGCCGGTCGTCTTCCCTGCCAGCTCTTCTTATGGCACATGGGGACAGGCCGCCCCTGCGCCTTTAAGACTTCCTCCATGAAGAACGTCCAGCCTTCCTGGGCCCCTTTGCCCTTCAGGACTGCTTCCCAAGGGAGCCTCCTGAACAGGCCAAAGTCCGCCCTCCGGAAGTCCATGGTAGTGGTTTTGCTAACCGCCCTCCTTACTTCAACAAGAAGTTAGTCTTCTAAGAGCAGGCCAGAATTAAGTTCTACTAGGAACCACCTGAGTAAATGGTTTCTCTTTGGCTACTAATCTGACAGGGAGAGCTGGGAGATGGATTTCACTCCTCCTCCATCCAAACTGGGTTCTTGACCAGTGAGGAAGGCAATGATGTTGCTACAGACTACGCTCACCTTGTAGTACTTTATTGCCAGCTCAGGTCTCTGTGCTCGCAGGAGGAAGGCCTCTGCTTTCTGGAACTCTCTCTGCTCAAAGGCAAAACGTGCCTGTCCCACAAGCACATCAGCCACGCTGTCTGGGTCATGAGCCTCAGCTACACGCTGTGCAGCATCCCAGTTCTGGTTATGTACAAACCTAGGGGAATCAACATGAGATGTAACAAGAGGAACGGCAAGGAGCAGACCAATGCTGGAGAAGCAACGAGGCTGGCATAATATAGGGAGAGGAGATGCAGCAGGCCAGGATGGGGAAGGATACATACATCAGCACTGCCTCCTTGGGTTTCCCAGCTTTAACAAATTCTGCTTCAGCCTCTTCAAATTTGCCCTACAAGAGAAGAAAGAATTTGCTGGCATGCCTTCCTGCCCCGATACCATCGCATGACCTCCTCTACTAAGGCAGAGAGGATTTATGAAACAAAGATGTGTGTGGAAGCTTGGGGCTGTAATCGTGGAGCCTTTTGGGTAAGCAGTGACTGCAGCCATAAAACAGCCTGCTGCAGCAGCCCTTAAGGAGAACTGTTCAATTACTTGAGTGACCAGGAAACTCCCACCTATTCCAGGGGGTAAAATTACCTCATCTTCTAGGAACATGGCATACTTCAGGTGGATCTCTGGCATCTTCTGCTTCATGGAGAGGCGGGCCAGTTCAAAAGCAAATTCAAAGACCCTGCAACAAAAGAGAAAATGGGGTGAGAGCAGGACTATGTGCTATGAGGGTGTGCCTTCATCAAGAGCAAGACATCAAGTAGAGCACAAGACACTGGGAGAGGAGAGAGGGGAATACAGAGGGTCCCAAGTGAATGGGCACTGCCCATTCCTCCTGTTCCTGACCAGAGAACAGGAGCTTTTAGAGCCCCCACTAAGGAAATTCAGCTCCTTCCCACTTGCTGTTAGTGCCAGAGGCCCTTGGTTCAACCCTAAGGGGAGATCACAAGACTCCCAGGAGCCTAGTGATGTGGGAGAGCTGGGGGAGAGCAGCAGAGAATGGCAGTGCAGTCGGATGGCTGGCCAGGTACAGAGCGGGGCCAAAACTCTTCTGGCAGGCAGTTACTTATGGTGACATGAGGAATACCTCCTCCTGTGTTCAGAGGTTCTCACAAGGCCCCCCTGCTGAGGCTAAACAGCAAACTGCTTTTGCCTGCCCAGCTCTGACTTGACATTTGAGAGACTAACAGGTGGACAGGGAGCGGGATGCGTCAAGGAAGCGGAATGCCTGTGTGAAGAAGTACAGGTGGGGGCAGGGAGGAAGACGGAGAATCATAGAATCATAGAATAGTTTGGGTTGGAAGGGACCTTTAAAGGTTGGAAGGGACCTTTAGTCCAAATCCCTGCCGTGGGCAGGGACATCTTCAACTAGACCAGGTTTCCCAGTCCAACCTGACCTTGAATGTTCCCACCTCTCTGGGCAACCTGTGCCAGGGTTTCACCACYCTCATATTGTAAAAAATTTCTTCCTTCTATCTAGTCTGAATCTCCCCTCTTTTAGTTTAAAACCATTCCCCCTTGTCCTGTCACAACAGGCCCTTCTAAAAAGTCTGTCCCCATCTTTCTTATAAGCCCCCTTTAAGTACTGAAAGGCCACAATAAAGTCTCCCCGGAGCCTTCTCTTCTCCAGGCTGAATAACCCCAGCTCTCTCAGCCTTTCTTCATAGGAGAGGTGTTCCATCCCCCTGATCACTTTTGTGGCCCTCCTCTGGACCTGCTCCAACAGGTCCATGTCTTTCCTGTGCTGAGGGTTCCAGAGCTGGACATGCCGTATCCTGGACCTGCAGCTATCATGTGCGTACAGATACCTTGGGCCACCCCTTTTTTCCCAGGTCAGGCAGATGGGAGAGAAGTGCTGGGCTGATGGACCTGCTTACCCGCTGTCTGCTGCATGGTCAATGGCCATCTCCAGAAGTCCGAATTTACTGAGGAGTTTCACAGCTGCCTCTCCACCCAGGCTCTTTGCCCACATATAGGCCACGTGCTTATAAGAGTTTGCTCCCCCATGTGCCTTGGCCACCTATCCAAAGCAAAGAAAGCAGAAGAGCCCAATGCATCCATTTCGTCTTCAGCAGGCTGAGCTAGGACTCCCCTCTCACCTCATGTCTGTTGTCATGAGGGAGCACCAAAAGCAACTGTTCTCTCCTGAGGAACCCTTCTGTAGCCACCACTGGACTGGGGAGAGTGAGACAAAGGCTTATACGGCAGAGCAGAGAAGAGGCTGCTGCCTCCTCAGCATGGCCCAAACTACTGTTAGGTCAGCAGAAGTGACCCCTGGCAATCTGTGTCCACACTGGAGGGGAGCAGTGTTGTAGGGGGCTGCTACAGAGTGGCTATGGCACAACATGGTGCAGTGGTTAGGAGCAGAGCAGTGCCTGGAGGAAGGCAGTGCTGCAGACTGGCTAGGGGTCAAGCCCTGCTTTTGGGGTGCAATGCTGCAGAGCAGCAGGTACAAGGGCCTCCAGTGCTGTGCCACATGCTGAAGCTAGGTAGTGTATGCCAAGTCTTCAAATTTTGTGGTGAATAGAGACAGAGCGGTTCCTGCCAGGATCCTGCAGTCAAAGCCTGATTCCTGCACAGTGGGATAGCTGTGAAGTTATTATTACCCTGTAAGCTTCCTCCCACATGTCATTCACTCTGTACATGTTTACTGTGGCCTTCCAGTCTTTAGCTTCTAGGTAGTGGTACTCAGCCTCCTGTAAGCGTCCCTCTGCCTCCAGCTCCTGCAATTAGAGGCAATGAGTTAGTGACACTCTTGTCCCTGCTTGGCCTAGTTGATCCCCTGCCATGAAATGCACTCACCTTGCCCAGGTGCAGGTGGGTATCGCTGAGTAAGTCCTTGTGGTACTTGGCCACTAGGCAAACCATCTCATCATACATCTTACACTTCTTGTACATGGTGATGGCCAAATCAGGTTCATTCACAGTGATGTACAGCCTGGGAGCACAAGCACATTCAAGTGGCTCAGCCAAGGACATGACCAGTCCCTGCAGTCTCTCTGCATCCCGCCCAGCTGGAACCAGGTCTTGGGGACACTGCCAAAAGGCATGACTGGTGTGCAGCATGACTGTTGTGGGCTGCAATGCTAAACACTGCTTAGATAGAGCCCTTCTGTTATGCCACCATCAGCTGCAGCAGGGCAAAGTTATTCCCTCCATCCTCACTTGTCAACCTGAGCTCTGACTTGGAGGGAGCCTCTGGCCTTCTGTGACCTATTCTCATCTTGGCCTCCAACCTGAGGCTGCCAGTCCTGTTGGGATGGTAACATAACAACGCTAGCTCAACTTACTCATATAGGCCAGCAAAAAGATTAAATCCAATGTGACCTCACCAGCTGTAGTGCTCCCTTTCATGTACCGGGCATCCTTGAGATCAGGTACCATGGCATCAGATACACAGCTGTGTTTGTCCCTACAGCTACTAACCTTACTGTGTTGTTATTAATCTAGAACTGACAACATTAGTAACCTGGATGGGAAACACTCCACTTTTCATATCTTATCCTCAGCTGACCATGACAGATCAGATGTAGCACTCTGCAGTGGGGAAAAGCCTTGTCATATTTCCCCTGCTACATGAGACAGCTGCACCCTACCTGGACCTCCTTTCTGTCCTGATGGACAAAGATATATTAACAGTCAGTGACTTATCTTCCTATGAACTCTGAAATATCAGCTCTAGGTCTCCACATGTGGAAACAGTACCTCTGACCTTTCCAAACCCTAGTCCCAAACTCTACTCCCACCCAGGAAAGGGCTCCTCCTCACGACAGACATTTTTTCAGGGCTCAGTCTTGGACTAGTACCAAGGAAGATGCTCACCTCTCTGCTTCTTTGTATTTGCCCTGCTTCTCCATCTCTTGGGCCTGGGTTATATAGAGCACAGACACATCTTCATGACTCATACACTTGATTGCCAGCTGCCAAAAGGAAGACACATGGGAGAAACTAGTGCACACTGCACAGCAATTTCTTGATACATGGTAGTGAAGGAGAAGGGGAAAACCAATTTCCTTCCCATTACAAACAGGTATACATGCTATATGCTCTGGAGAGAATGGGTAGTCATTTGTCACTGTGATCAAAGCACACAGGACCAACCCCCTTGGAGAGTGCTATTTGTGTCACAGGTGCACCCATATGGGGCTGCTGAAGTAAAGAAGGGCACAGACAGGATGTGAATACCAGGGACTGACTTCTTGCTGGCTACTGGATGGCCCTACATGCATCCTTTGGGAAGAGTGCTTGTTGATCAGGTGTTGGTGCACAAGGCACCACCACCTCCTGATGAAAGACATTTCACCAAGTGGGGTGAGGTCCCCAGAAGCTTTGGCTTCCGACTCTACCTTGTGAGCCTGTTCCCAGAGCCCGGCCTGTGTGTACATGTCAATGGCTTCCTTGGTCTGGTCTCCTTTGATGTACAGCTCCTCTGCAACCTGTAGGGAAATGACCATACTCAGCAGTCCCAAGGGACACACAGAGCAGCAATGATTGTGGTCTGTGGCCTCACCTGATACTCCTGTAAAGCTGCATAGTGCTGTGCAATCTTGAGGTAATATTTGGCTGCTGTTTGTTTCTCCTGCAAGTCCAAAATGTAGATGGCCTTCTTCCACTGCCGGGCTCCCAAGGCTGCCTCAATGGCCTTAATCGAGCACCTAGCATCAAAACCATAACTCCTTACAGCCAGCCAGCAGCCGTCTCCTCCAGCCGAGTTAAGCCAGGGAGACCAAAGTGGTCTGCTGCTTGATTCTTCTTCCTGGATTAGAGCAGCAAAAAGGATCTGAATAACTGGTAAAGCTAAGGGGAAAGAATGAATAACTAGGACAGCAGGGAAGAGTAATCAGGGCTGAAAGACCTTGGGAGAGATGTGGGAAGGCATCCATGGTTAGGGTCAGCAGAGATTGCATATAAGCACCAGGGGCACTGGCAAAGCAGGGTCAAGGGGGCTTATTCAGGCAAACCCCCCTGATGATTTAAGCAAACCATATCAGCTTCATAGTTTGCCAGGTTATATTGCTGCTGGTTATACAGCTATCGCCTGCCCCCACCTGGCTTCGATATAATGGTTAATAGCAGCATCCAGCTGTTTCTGCTGCACCAGATGGTCTCCCCAGGCCTCCTCCAGCTTCACAACTTCTGCGGGGAATGCCAGGCGAGCCAGCTCCACTGCTGTAAGGGGACATGATAGCTGTTACGCTGAATCCAGCAAGGAAGCAGAACTGTGAGGCAAACATGGGCCTTGGATGGGGTGCAGAGGGAGGGCAATGGTGACTGTCTAATCCAGTCCAGTTCCAACGGGCTGCCCAGCAATCTGGACCCTGTGGAGAGCTGCACCAAATCCATGCTGGTGCAATCAGCATGATCAAGGCCTTGGGAAGAGGATCCTGTTCTGGGACTGTGTGTGCAGGTACAACTACGTGAAAATACATACATTGAATGAGAGGACACATGGAAGCTTCAGAGCATCTAGGCATCTCTGGGCTCCAGGGCAATAGCTCATGTTGCCACCAGGCCAGAGTACCCAGACTCCTGCTGGGAATGGATGGGGGAGGAATATATTTAGCACAGTACCTTTCAGGAAGGCGCTGCCCTTGCAATAGCACTCCAGAGCCTTCTGTGGGTTCCCGACCTTCTCAAACAGGTCTCCAGCCTAATGACAAATACAAGCTGCCAGTTTCCAGAGCCACTATTTCCCCACACCATAATGTACCCTACCAGCCCCACGTACAGAGCTTGTCAGTCCTGCCACACAGACTTCTCCATCAGCTACGCCTTCCCCACTAACCAAGAACATGAGGATAAAGGAAACTTCTAGGAAAGACTGCATGTGCTGAGACCATTGTCCTCTCTGCTGATCGACATACCCCAAATGTTTTTCTGGGGTACCATCTTCTAACAAGATAAGAGTTTCTGAGACAACCTCCCTTCTCTGCAGTGACCACAGCCCCTAGGAGCTCCGCTATGGAGATGATCATACGAGAGCCCTGAGCATGAGTAGTGAAGGGGGAAGCTCATCCTCTTGCAGCAGCAGATTTTTACCCTCTAGGAAAGGGTGGCAGCCAACAAGGTGGGATGAGGCTCAAAGCTTGTAGAACTTTTAGAATGTAAGAAAGGCCATCCTGGCAGACCAAAGATTCATTCCCTTCAGTATTTGAATGGTGGCGAAAAACATGTCTAGAGAAAGATTGTAAGAACACAGCAAGTACACACCAGCCTTTCCTCCATTATGTCTATCCATCTCTTAACAATCTGCATTGTAGAAGCTTCCTGAGTTTCTGTCATGATGCCCTCACATCATCATATTTAATGTTTTTTGACAGACTCTACCTCCATGATTTGTCTGATCACTTTTGAACCATTTATACTTCTGGTAATAAAACATCTGGCAGCAATGAGTTCCACGGTTACCCTTTCAGATGAAGGCTTAAGAAAAGGCGACAGGTTTGGAAAAGCACAAAATTCTCTTGGGTCAAAATGAAATGGTCAGAAAATGCCAAAGGTAAAATGAGACTGGAGAAATGTAATTTAAGCAGGGCATATAAAATAGGCCAGCAAAAATAAGTGTTTTTTTTCACACAACACATAACTGAACTGGGTAGCTCACAGCCAACATTGTAGATCAAAAAGTACAGATGGTTCAAACAATAATTTGGCAAGCTCATGGAAGTGAAATCCATCAAGAGCTCTTAAACATAAAAATAAAACTGTTCAGGTACACTATAGTCTGCAAACTGCTGGAAACCACGAAAGTACACTAGGGGAAGTATCACCCTACGTTTGCCTGCCCTGTTCTTTATATTCCTTTCTTAAAGATCTGCAAGAGGCCACTGCTGGCCAGGATACCAAGCTGTACACTGGTCAGACTCAGCACTGCTTTCTTACATAAACATGATTACGTGCTGTGTGAAAAACACCCTTTTGTTTTAAAACTGTCACCTAATAATAAGTAGTTACCAATCTTTTGTGTTATTAGACACCAGAGAATAATCATTCCCCTTCTCTACGATATTCATGGTTCTACAGATTGTCTTCATAACCTCCTCTGTTTTTCTTCCTTAGCTTTTCCATTTAGACTGTCCTTATAAATGAAAGCTGTATCATAATTTTCTATTCTACTATGAGGAAGCACTGTACATTTTAACAGTGATAGCAAGTTTTCTGTTCGATTCACAACTCCTTTCCTGTTGGTTCCTACCTTCCCAAGGGCCTCCTTGACTATTACTGAACACTCAGATGATGTTTCGGAGACATGTTGCCAGTGAGTTGTGATCTTTTTCCTGACTAATAACAGCAATTCTAGACCTCACTTGTGTATAATGGATTTCCTCCTGCATTTAGGATTTCCTCCCAGATGTTAACTGCAAATTTATCAACACAGAATTACATCTGCTGCTTTCCAGGTCAGTATCCCTGTATCTCACAGATGCAAAGGACAGGGTGAGAGCTTTGATGCCACTAAGAAGAAAGCCCAACAGAGTGGGCCACTCACCTGTTCATACAGTTCTCCTCTGATCAGTGCCGTGGAGACCCTATTGATGACATCCCCATTGCTCAGGAGCTCATCCCTGCTCATGGCCAGCCGTGCTGCTTTGGCCGGCAGCCCTGCCCGCAGGTATAAGCTGATGGCTGCCAGGTAGTCGCCCTGTCCCTCTTGGACCTCCCCAGCCTTCTCTTCCTGCTGGGTATCCAGCAGCCACTGGTAGTAACCCCGACGCAACTTATCCAGCATCGGGTGTCCCTGTTGAGAAATGCAGCATTGGTTGATCTGGGCAAGGCAAGATGTTGTCCTGCTCATCCTGCAGGCTCTGAACAGCTAGTTCATGGCACCAGCCTCCTTACTGCCCAGTTAAACTAAGCAACTGCAGTCAGCAGAAACCTCAGTGCCAGCCCTGTGTACCACTGCACCATCCATTGTCTTCTGAAGCCCTAGATACTCCTAAGCCAATTTCAGTAACTTTTCTCCCTCACTATTCACCCAGGTCTGTGCTTACAACAATGCAACCTTCCCTTCTGCTTGGAGCCCCTCCAAACAGAAGTGAGGTCCTGATAGGGCAGGTGAAGAGAACCCAGACCTTGAATGGACTCCCAACCAGAAGACTTATCAAGCAAGCCCAGCTTACAGTCCATTGCAGCTATACTCTGTACCTTGGCCTCGGCAACCACAATGCATTCATCCCACATGTGCAGCTCCTGGTACATGTCCATGGCCTCCTCTGTGGCGTTCTGTGTCAGAGAGCAAAGTGTCAACCTGAAGGTTCCATTTAGCAGACACATTGCCATTGAGCTCTCACAGTGGGCAGAATTAGATGTGCAGAAAACACTTGAAAAAGTGAACCATCCCCTTTACATGAACATACATCCTCCCTCACCCTCTTCGTGCACCTCAGGGCAATCCTACACCTTGGAACAAGAAATATTCTTCTATTTGAGAGCAAAAACTCTTCTCCCAGGACTAAGCAACCTCTTCCTTTTCTCTTTCACACGAGGGCACAAACCCCCCTGCTCAGAAATAAATGAAACCTTTTCTGCTCATTGTTCCTTTACTCACTTGTTCCAGGAAGATCATCTCTGCCAGCTTGTAGTTCTTGTCCAGCATGGCCAAGCGGGCACGCACCAGATAATGGTTTGTACCATCCCCACCCTGCAGACAACATCAGTTAGCTCAATCAATTTGCTGAGTGAAAGAACAGGCTCTGGAATGGTACATGGGAGGTGACTGCAGGTGGGGTCTGTGTCAATACAGAAACGGAAGAAGACAGATGAGAATCACAGAAGTGACAAGCCAGGAGCAATATGAAATGGCTGAAGAAGAGGGACCTGGCAGGCGTGGATGAAGGATTATGTCAGCAGTTTCTACATGATCGGGTCCTGGTCTGCAGCAGGATACTGGTGAGCACAGACACAGAAGATAATGTGTATGCAAGTGTTTACAGGAAAGCAGCTGCCCTGCACAGCAGAAAATGTTCAACTCACATGCTCTTGAGCTGCCTGGTCAGCAATGGTATTGGTTTCATGCAGAAATCGAGCCTTTGACATGTTGCCCAGAGCTGCAAAGCACCTGGAACGAGCAAAGCAGTTAGTCAATAACTTGGTTTTGTTGCCCACTTTTGGTCCAAGAAAAGAAAATCAGAACCTGGGCAGCAGACCCAGCTCTGCAAGCTGGAGAGGTGGCGTAGCCCTGCTGCAAGAGAAGGATTTTGCCAAGACCCCATGTCCAGATGTGCCCTCTAGCCCTGCTCCATGGGAGAAGCCATGGACATGACCAGTGTCCATGATTCACTTCCCCACGTTTCAGAGATGCGCTAAGCTTGTCCATGTCTGTCAGCTCCTGAAGCCTTGCTATACACTGCTTTGGGTTTCCATCAGCAAAAATTTATGCTATAGAGTATTGTCTTCCTGTCCCCAGTTCTAACATTACTATCTAGGATAAAAGGGCAAAGTCATTGCCTGGAATAGAGAACACTTAATTCTGCAATGCAGTGAATCTTGCAGGCCACACACAAAGTCACATCTTTAGTTAGACCCTGATTTCTGTGAGGGATTCAGCAAAGAGAGTGTTTAAGCCAGAAAGATGTTATAGCTTCTTCCTGTACCTCTCTGCAATGTGCAGCTGTCTAGCTTCCAAAGCCAGTCTGCTTAGGGTCTTCCACATGGCTTCTGTCTCTGTGGACATTTCCAGTGTCTCCAAAAACGCAGTAGCCCTTGAGACAGAGAGATTTGCAGACATTCAGCAACAGAATAGAAGAGGTTTCTGAGGAAAATCCTAGGCTGAGACAGGAGCTTCCTAACAAGAGTTGCACTGAAAACAAAGCAAGCTCTGTGTGACCAGTTCTGAAGAGCACTGTATAATGCAGGGCCTGACACATCAGGGAAAAGTTCAGTGATCTAGGTGATCCCTATCTGGGCTAAGGTACTTAGAGGCATATGGTCACCAGAAGGCTGTAGCAGTGTGGGGCAAGTTCAAAGTGTTGTGTCTGAAGTAAGTCCCTAATGCAAAGTCTCTCAAGTGGTATCAGCACTATGAACCCGTGAAATTTTCTTCCCTGGTCAATTTTAAAGCCCTATAACAATGTCAGCCATGCCCAGGTGGCTACCATGATTGCTTCAGGCAGTCAGTTTTTACTCTGCACAGCTCCTGAATGTTTCCATGACACTGTCACCATCCCTGGAGGGGCAGCAGCAAAAGCGCTTGAGTACCACTTCACATCTGGCTGCTACGGAATACGCGCATATTCACTGCAGTTAAGTGAAAACTGCCTTCAGTGAATTTGCGTCAGTGTCAATGGGACCGGACTGACCAGTCTCTTGTGCCACAGCTTGAAACCACAGAGCTGTGAGGATGAAAAACCTGAATATTCACTCCTGAAGGAGTCCTTCAGAGGTCAGAGCCTAAACTTCAACTCTGTATGGAAAGCTGTGCTGCTGTAGTTCATGGATTGCTGACCTTCAGAAGTCTGTTATGTGAAGTGGGCTACCTGCCATCACCATAGGGTGTATCTAGCACTTACCTGTGATAATCCCCATCATCAACAGCAGTTCCAAACTCTATGAGGCCTTCATCCAGGGTGTAGGACACAGTGTTCACCCCTTCAGATACTATCACTTCAGTCTTTCCATCATTCCGTTCCAAGTCTACAATATCCCCCTGAAAAGAGTATCAGCTATCAACACTCCCATGTTCTCCTAAAGTATGTGGGGTAGCAGGGATGAGAGGACAGCACTGCCACAGCTCTGCTGTTTTAAGTTCTGCTAAATGAGCTCACACCAAGCAGACATCGTCCTTATCTCACCAGAGGGAAGTAAAAAGCCACTGAGCAGCTCCTTGCTGTATTAACTGTTTCCATGTTCTGCCAGAAATGCCTGCACAAAGGTGACAGATGAGCTCGTATTTTGTCCTGGAGAAATTAGCAGTTCCCTTCTGTCTCTCTTCTGCAATACTACCCTATTCCCACACATGTGAGCAAGAAGTAACAGAAACTGCTGGAGGTAATCAAAGTCTCCACAGTTTTACCTTCAGAGGAAACATGGTGACTCGCTCCGGAGCATCAATGTTATACCAAATGCAGAGGCTGTTTCTGTTCTGAGCCACCACCACATCACTGCCTGGGACCCACTGCACATAGGAGCAATAGTTCAAAATGGTAGTCTTGGTGCTGCTTTCAATGTCATAGAGCTGCAACTAGATGGGGGAAGAGGAGAAAAAGGCTCAGCTGGTCTCACGGCTGGGCTGCTAGCTCACATGAACACGGTAGGAACATCTGAACAAGCACCTTGTAAACAGATATTACCAACCAGGAATCAGACTTTTTCCAAGATACGTAGCCCAAACTTCCACACTGCTATTTACACACATTACTATCCAAGACTTAAGACCTTTTTTAACCCTTGCAGTATTTTAAACAGCATGCTCAAATCCTGCTTTCCTTATTGCTAGGCACATAAGTATATAAACCAGAATATGCCTTGTGCTACTTCAGTTCCCTCTTAGTTGCAGAGCTGAACAGGAGAATGGTCTCTTAAGTCCTTCATGCAAACAAACTGGGGGACCAAGAAGGGCCTTCCTCTGCAGTTCTGGGCTGAACTGTCCATCCTAGGTAGAGTCCTGTTGCAAGAACTGTTGCCAATAAGGTGAGAGGGTGTTTGTTTGTAGAATACACTGCCCTGAAACAAACCTGACAATTTGGAAGGTGTGACCTGACGCATGGCATAACAAAGATGTATGATGCCTTGTAACTTAAAAGTCCTAGGCTGTCTCTGCTCCTTGTCATAATTGCCCTCACCTAGCAAAGATGAGAAAGAGAAAAAGAAAAGAGAATTGTGCTAGTCTTATGACATACCAGTCACAAGAGGACAAGAATGTCCCTGTTTCAGTCTGTAACAAACTGACTGGAGAAATATGTAAAGACACAGCTTAGGAGAATCATGATACTCTCTGATTTAGGCTGGTGGCAGTATTTAATGAAGGGGCTGCCTATACAGCCTCTTGAGAGGCCTGAAAAGGAGCCAGAAGAGGCAACAGCAATCTTGATGATGCCACTGCCTCTTGTTGAGACAGTGAATTAGAGGACCCAAATATAAACTGAACAAGACTGCAGAAATAAATATAAAAAGATATGTTGCTGGGAAAGCTCTCTCTTCTCACATGATAGGACACATATAGCCTTGAGGAAATGTACATATCACTTACAAACAGAAGCCTGTTCCATCTGGTGCAGGCCGCAATCACTGTCAGTACCTTTCTGAAGAGTATCAGTGCAGCAGAGCCCAAACAGAAGCCCTTGCTATTGGCAGTGATTCAGTCTCCTTTGCAGTGAAGGATTTTCTTGTCTGATACTTTTATGGATATGTGAAAGTAGTGTCCTAAAGAGCTGTAGACATGGAACAATCCTCCTTCTGAGAGTTAAGAGGGTCTTGATTAGAGAGGCACTCTAACACAGATGCAGGCATTAAATTTTTTGCAAATCCACATTGGGCTGCTCCTTCTATTTCTCTGGAATCACAAAGTACTTGTAGAAGTCCTTGTTCTTTGACGGCCCAGARCCAGAACTACGGTCTGGTAGTCAAGTGGTCAAAGAGCCTTACGTTCATAACAGTGAAGAAAGCTTGACAGTGAACTGAGTGGAACTGTAATACAACTGATAAATACATCTTCTGGCCTGCTGCTGTAAGCTTCTTCAGCTGTATCTGTACAGTTAAACTAAACATGGCTAGGACATGAGGTGAATACCTGCACATCATAATCTGTAGTGTGAAACCATTACCATAATTTTGGTCATAGTTTTGTCCTGGGCTTATTAGTACTCTCTGAGACAACATTCAGTCATGGTCTGGGAATCAGCATAAGCCAAGGACCATACCAAACAAGCTATTTGGTTGTGACTATGCTGTTTTAGAGAATTAGAGAGTTCCATCTTACAGACATAAGCCAAGCTGTTGCAGAGAACACCTTTTTTTAATTTACATGTTTAAGTGCAACATTAGGGTCCTCATCCTGAGATTAACCCACTTGTCTCCATCTGACAGCAGTAGCCTATGATCTCCATTTTCAGGTGTGATGAGGTAGAGCAAGATGTCTAGTAACTACAGAATTAGCTATGACTCAAGACCAAACATGCAGTGCTGCCAGCTCATGCAATCTGAACATGGTCTATGTTCCTCAAAGGAGCGGTCAAAAAATCAGGAGTACTTCAGATGTGTTTCTCCCTCCCTCTATTCAGGCATATCTGTCTTTACCTCTCCCCAGGCACGCCATCTTGACACTACACACTCCCCCAGATGCACCCGCCTCACCCTCATCTTCTTGTCCCTGAAGAGCAGTTTGTGGCCTGTTTCATTCAGCTCCAGCCAATCAATCTTGCTGTCATGGCTGATAGTGCCAGCGTTGTAGCCACCAACAAGGTCCACTTGGGAAGAAAAGAAAGGAAAGAGCGTAAGTACCTAATGTGCCCCAAAGTGCTGAACATTCAATGCTTCCCATGGGGATCAGGTGCCTGGGACCTAATTAGGGCAGGACCCGCTGCCAAACACACTGTGATGTGAAAAGCAGACTGCAGTGGCATTTTGTCTTGATGCCTTATCAACAGCAGTAACTCTCTCCACCCTTCTGTGAGCATGCACAGATCACAGGCAGTGCAGGCAGCAGTATCATCATGCTGAACTGCACTGAATCTCAGGTCCAACCTGCCAAAAGCAGGGCAGCCTGGTCTCTAGTGGTCTGCTGCCAGGCAGAGTGAATGCGAAGGGGGCCTTTGGGAATCTGCTGCTTGGTAGAGTGAATGCAAAGAGGGGCTTCAGAGATATGCTGCCTGGCATAGAACATACAAAGGAATCAGGAAGACTGGCAAAATACAGGAGAGGGAGGTTTACATTCACCTGTTGCTATAGTCTTGATGTCTATCAGATAAGCCAGTCTCTTGTTGTCCTCCACGCCTCTCTGCCGTCTCTCATTGATACGGACACTATTATATGAAGGGAATTATGACCGTTACCTTTACTACCCTCTAAATTCACAGGACTGAATCACGTAGTCCCTCCCAGACTTACCTGCAGTTTCCCCAAGCACACGGAGCCTCTTGCAGTTCTCTGACCTGTGACTCCTGCACAGTACCTACGGCTGCCTCAAATGAGAACAAACCTTTCTGATTCATGGCTTTACTCTGGAAACTGCCCCTCTGGAACCAGGGTCCCCAGTAGCAAATTAGTTATGCCRCTTCCACCTCCGAGCAGCCCATGATCCTCCCTTCTCTCGAATCAGAAAATGGAGTATGGTATTTCAGAGGGACAGAGGAGGTCCTACTGGCACCTGGAGTCCCCGATAATGCTATACTAGGACCAGCTGGATGCAGAGATGCCTGTGTACATGCACAGGAGGTCCCTCTTCAGCAATAGCCACGTCAGGCTTCAATAAGCATGTATCAGAGGAAAACGGTCTCTTGTGCTTCTAAAACTTTACAACCATTAAGTGTAACTGAGAGATTAAACCCCACCATTGGTCGCTGTCAGAAGCAGATTACTCAGGTCCCAGTGTCTGGGGGCTGCGTTCTACAGTCTGCCAAGTGTATATATCTGAGGTCACTCTCACAAAATGCCTGTACTGGCCACACAGGCAGGTGGGACAGTTACCTGACAAGATAAGGGTTCATGAACTCTGTGCGGACAGACCCCAGGATGTCATTGCTTCCATATTCCACCAGTGTCAGCTCTCCAGCATTAAAGATCATGCAGACCTGAAGGTGAGAGGGGAATTACAGAAAAGCCAGGTAAGCACACATACCTACCAGTGAGGTGTGCAGRAAAGAACTGTGCTGCACACAAATCTAAATTCAAAACCTCTGGGATGAGTAAGGAATTGTCCTTGGCTTCCTGTTGTGACTGCCAGTTTTTCCTCAGAGTTTGGGATTTTAGTTCTGGGCTTATCAGTCCTGCAGGAGCCAAGCTGCCACCCTGACAGCTGTATTCTGTACCACTAACATCCTCTCTGGCTGTTGCTCTTTTATTGCTCCTGTCTTCTATAGGGTTATGACTTGTATAACTTGAGGGTCCACACACTGAGTTTGTTCTCTACCTGGCATGTGGAAAAGGCAAGTATGGGGAGGAAGCATATCAGGATCTGCATGGAGAGGGTAAGTCCAGGAAACTGTTGAGAAACAGGATTTTCCAGAAGTGCAGCCGACACTTTTTCACACTGCTTTACTCACCATTCATGGGTAGCACCCTATCCCATCCAACTTACATTCTCATTGTCGAAGAAGAACTTCTCATTCCCTCCAGATCCTTGCCAGGCTACCTGCAAAGCAATGGCATGGAGTGAGCAAATGCCAGGCTGACAGCTCCTGCAGGGGACCAGGTTGCAGGCATTGTGGTCTACTATCCAGCTCTCAACTCCCACAACAGATAACAAGAATTACACTGCAGAAGGGATCATGTTCCAGCACTTCGGCTGTCAATGCTGTTGTTCAGTTATTCCCAGCTTGCAAGTTCCTCGCTTCCCTTTTTTTTTTTTTTTTAACCTCTGCATCAGACTCCTGTTCTCTTTGTGTAATACCTTATTGCCTTCTGGACAAGAGGCCTTTATGTGACCAATGTACTCCCTCTAGCCTATTCTTTCACAGGCACTTCTCCACCTTCCTCAGACTAACTTTGTTATAAAAAGCACCCCCAACAGCCTCTCTGCCTCTGTAAATCTCCACAGAATCAGTGCTACCATTTGTAGGGGCAGAATCTCCACACCACATGTAGCTGAAACCCTTCTTTTTTGCGGTCATGTTAGCAATGACTGATCAGCATAGTGCCAGTGAGGGACCAGATGATTTGGAATTTGAGAAGAGCACTGGATAATGCAATAGTTACTGTGATGACAACAGGCAAGTGGTCAGAGAGGCAGAAAACTGAAAGCCAAAGCTGCAGCTGTCCTTTTTCTTCCTTGAGACCTCCCAAGGACCTTTCCAACCTGAATTATTCCTTGATTCTTTGAAAATAAATATATTGTTCCCACACAGAAAACATATCCTTTGAGTGACAAAATTAAGGAAATGCCACAGATTTTCCAGTACCTCACTGAGCTTGTTGGAGCTGATGTCACCCAGCAGTAATGTGTCTGAGGTATGGGCCACCAGGTATCTGTCTTTCCCTAAGATCTTCACCTCATCAATCTCATAACCATACTGGGATTTCAACACAACTCGAGCTCCTGTTGAGAGGTTCTTCACAATGACCTAGAGAAAGTGGGAAAAAGCAATATGAGGCCCTCTTTCCATGCACAGAAGAAGAACACAGACTTCTTGCCCATGGAAGATTATGCAACAGATGATATTTGGATATTTAGATGTCCCCTCACATCATTTCTCTCTGCTTTCTAAAGAAACCTTACCATTCCTTTTGTATGGGATGACAACTGTAGTAGAAGTGTGGGAACCTCACTTCTGCCATTTAGAAGTTTCTAGTCTAATTGGAGGACTACTCAAGCCCCTGAGGATGAGTCACCCTCTGAGAGTCCTGCTCTCTCTCCACTGACTACAGAGGGGTGCCTGGACTGCTAGCTCACCCTTACTACCTGATTTTGAGCCAGGTAAAGTTGGCTGAAATTAAACCACTTAAGAAGCCTGCGTTTGGCACGGAGGTACCCCACATAAATTCACAAGCTAGGAAATAAACTCCATTGCCTTTGCTCCTAGCCAATTCCCACCCAGCCTTGACCCTGTCCCTGGAACATTCCCTATGCCTTTCCTGACAAGTTGCTCTGAACAAACCGTAGGTGCAGATGTGTACCTAAAATACTTCGGTAATTTGCTGTGCCAATTTTGGTGCATATTTTTCAAGGCAGTGTAACTGCTTTAAAGGGAGGAGGGAATGAGGTAAATGGAATCAGAGAATACACCATCACTCCCAACCCTTTCAAGTACAGTTTTACTGGGGCTGAAGCTAATGACTGTACAGAATTTACAGGGTTCCCTCAGCCAATTACAAGGAATCTGAATGATTGGGCCAAGGACTGGAGACAGATGATGGACAGGAAAGAAGCTGATGGGACCAAAAACTCCAAATATGTCTAGTTTTAGTAAGCATCCCATTTTCATCAAGAGACGTTACCTCATTGGATATTCTCTTACCTGGCTTGGTCCCACATACGTCACTTCAAATTTATTTTTGTAAATGCTTCTGCGAAGGCAGCAGTCAAACTGTTCAACTCCTCCACACAGAGTTCCCTGGAGAAACAAACACATTGCACACAGTCAGTGAATTATGTTAAGGGGAGGGATTCTAGACCCTACTTACATGAAGAGGGTCAGAGGTGAGACAGAAATCCACAGGTCATGGCTGCTCTGGGGAACAGGGCTCAATCCCCCAGACGCATGAGGAACAGCCCTATCTTGACTTTCTTGAGAGAACAGAAAGATAGAGAAATTCTCAGAGAAACAGAGCTTACCAAATACTGCCACATACATGGCAGAGCGAGAGAAGGGGTTAAACATCACCTTTATCCTCATCTTCCCCATTGTCCCTCTCAGCTTCCCACTTCTCCCTCTGCCAGCCTCCCAAACTCTCCTCCTTTCCAGCAGAATCCTTCCACCTTTCTCTCTTTCCTTATAACATCCCCACTCCTTTCACTGCTCTCCTATTCCTTAGCCCCTTTCCCTTCTGTGCAAGTAATTGTTCACGTGTTCAATTAATTCTCTATCTGAAAATATTTCAAGGATTCTTGATTTTGTTGAGCATAAAAAGAAAAGTTGTACGTGGCAACCTTCCTAAATAATTTAAGAAGTGCTTTAAAGAGTTATTCAACTTAATACAGAAAGATTTGCAGAAAGGTTAATTTAAAGAGCTTTAAAGATTTATTTAACTTAATAGAGAAAGGGAGATCAAGGCCCAAAAGCTGAAAGTAGAAGAAAGACAACTCTGAACTGAAAACATAGCACATAAACATAGAGTATAAGATCAGTTTTTATACTGCTTCTCACAGGTGCTCAGAGGAAAGAATGCTCATGAGACTGCTCTAGAAAAGCTACGCTGACCTTATTATGCTTCTGTGAAAAAAAAAGGACTGCTGCTACCAATGAGCCATTACACAATCGTCCATGATATTTTCCAGCTTCATACTCTGCACACTGCACATCTGACTGCAGCAGTGTCCCTTGCACAAGGTCTCAGCCTAGGCACCTTGCATCGCACACCTAGGTGATGGTGTGACCACTCTCACAAGCCCTCCCTGTATCACATCGCTTTGTTCTCAGGAGCATGCACAAGACTGCCTGCTGCGTGACTCATGGGCTCAAGGTTGCTGACTGATGATACAAACCGCACAGATCCGTGAACCATCCCTCTTCCATGCTAAAGCTGTGATGGTGTAGAGGTGAGCTATTTCTTTGGGTTTGCCTTCCTCCCAGGCACTGCGTCGCGGGCTCCAGTTCAAAACCCTTAACCTGTGAGAACAGATGAGAAAGCAGAGACATGAAGAACTGTGTATGGCTGAAGAAGAAAGCACTATAAAGAGGAGACTTTACCATTAGGCACCTTACCTATCATAGCTGCCAATGACGACAGACTGGCCACCAGGACTGGCAGCTGCTGTGGTGAATTCCTTCTCTGATGAGTCCCGGCTATAGTCAAAGGTTTGAATCACATTGCCTTCCTTCCCATAAGCTACAATCTTCTTATCGCAGCCTGCAGCCACAATGCTGTTGGAAGCCCAGGCGAGGGCATAAGGAGGACAGGGATGCATCACCAACTTACCCTACATTAGACAAGAAAGAACATCCTGAAAACGTGAATGGCTCTAGCCCCCAGCTGGCCTCTGTATCCAGCTATCACAATGAAACCAGTATGAGGCCCTTCGGTAAAGTCCAGTTCATGGGGGTTGCTTCGCCTGCCTGCCCGAGTCTGTAGGAAGGTAGACAGAAACCAAAACTGAGAGTTTTGAGCATGTCTGCTCTCTAGCATGATATGCTGAAGGCCCATATATACTCTGCTATGTTAAGAGTGCATCCCAGCCTAGGTAGTGGTACTGGTCTTCTTACTGGCATTGTGAATCTTCTCTCCCAGTTAAATGAATGGAACTATTCCAAACTGCTTCAGTTGGAGAGAAAGATCTGAGTGAGAATATCATTCCCTTCATCACAGCTTGAAGCACAGAGACTACTCCTTTTGGGGAGGAGCAGGAGGCTCAGGAGAAATACTGGGTGCCTAGAGTATCCTGTCTGCAGACAGTGTGTGAACTTGGGATTCAGGATTAAGTGGAATAACTATACATTGCTTAGTGAGAAGATGACAGCAGCTATTCCCTGGAACGCTACCCATTCAAGCATCATTATCCTGGACACTCTCACATCAGATTTTTCCAGACACCTGAAAAGCCTTATGTCTCATACACAAAAGTGTAACTTCCTCTCTTACCACTGTACTCAGTGTGTTTCAAAGCATCTAGTCACTGTTCTGTCTTCACCAATGCTCCATAAAACCTATGCTAGCAAGCACAGACTGCAGCTCCTCTCCAGACTTGCAGTCCCTCCATGGCCTTTTACAGAGCTCTTGAGCTGGGGAGTAGGCTGTGCAAACAGGAATTTTGCTCACTGAATAAGGATCTTTGATACCTGTGATTCACCTGAGCCCTCATCATCAAAGAAGAAGCGTACTATGGTTCCATCTGCATGGCCAGACAGGATTCCCTTCCCTGACACACTGCAAAGAAACACAGACAGGATAATGCAGTATTGCAGTAAGACTTGCACCTTCATTTTCATATCCCTGCCCAGAGGAGCCAGTCCCAGGGTCATCACTGATGTTCCTCATCAAAGGAACCTTCACCAAAGACAAGCTAGGTGATGAACACAAGAATATCTAGTACCTATATCAGTGTCTGTAAAAACAAAGCAGACAAAAGTATGGAGAGTGGAAAGGCGAGTGGCCAGTTAACTATCTTCATCATGTAAAATCACAATAACCAACTTTCTGTATTACTAAAACAGGCTAAGTAACCTTAAGTGGAATAATGACTATGCACACAATTTCTTATAGCAAGGTATATCAAACCACCCTTGCATTGGAACTGTTCCAGAGGTGAGGCTGGATATTGTGACACCAGGAATCCCTAAAAGCAACACAATTTAGAGAAAAAAACATCTGGACAAACACTCCAGGCCTAAGTCCATTATTTGCAGCATTAATGTCTTGGGTACTTCTCGACACAAGCAGGGAGAAGAGAGCAAGGAGGAGGAAACAGGCCTAATGTAATGTACCCAGAAAAAACACTTTTTAATGACGATTCAAGTACAGAATACAAATTCTATGAACACTGTAACAATCCAGGAATCACACATCTGTCTTCTGTTGATTGCAATCCCAGATTTGTCATTGATACCATAGCAATAACAGCACGAGTTATATTTAGAAATAAAATTGGGGGGGGGGAATTGGGGGAGGAGGAGAGGAGCAGAAGCAGGGAAGAGAGGTGGGGGAAGGAGACGGGGTGGTGATGAGACAGGAAGAGAGAGAGGAAATAGAAACCCTCTGGAATAGAGGCAAAGACAGACTTTGGAGGGATTTCTCAGCAGTAGGAAGTCAGAGTCTTAGACTAGCTTTAGTTTTTTTTAATTTGTTTAGCACTCAAAACCAGAATGACACCATTTAGTGAAAATCCCACTGCTAGTACCATGACATATCTAAAATTGTTTAGGAAAAGGAAACTAAAGTAGTTAAAATGAAATCTAATTAAAATAATTTAAAATTGCACTTTATGGTTATTTTTCTAATTATAGCCTTGTCACAGTTTTGTCTGACAGAATATTTTTACTTTTTTTAGTCCTTAAACGACTAATGTTACTAATTAGCTAGATGAAGTTGACAAATTTAATCTTTATAAAGTCATGGGTTCATATAAATCAAGGTATGTAAGTAATCTCATGGGGACTTGCATCCTGAAATGGGTTTGAGGGACAACCAAACTGCATGGGCCAGGTATCAGGCTTTAGGAAGGAATTCCTTCTGGGAAGCACAGTATTTTATTATTTCGACAAGGAACTGACAGCAGAAAGACACTCCAGCAACCTCCCATACTGCTACCAGTTATGCCAGGGCCAAGAGCGGGTGGGAGACTGAGCCAAAGCAGCGTAGGCTAAAGCAATGCCATACTCACTTGGAAGTTAGCGAGACCACATAGGAATCCGTCCCATAAATGGTGGAAGACTTGTTGTTCTTTGTATTTGCTAAACGAACCTGAGAAAGAGAATCTGATCAATGTTGCTTCTGCCTGCAGAATGTGGATTTCCCCCAGTGTAATGTCCCCAGAAGTTTCCCAGTCTATGAGCAGCGCCAGAAATAACAGGCAGCCCGTTGCTTTCTGGTAGGTTGGAGAAGAAGTGGAAGACTTGGAGTCACRCTTTCACATTTCTAGAAAGGCTTAGGAAAAGGACCAAATGATCCAGTAGAACCTGCAAGGACTAACTGGGAACCAGAACCAGAAAACTGAAGTCAGTGGTGTAATCCCTTGGTTGCTATTCTGTGGCCAGTGCCACACAGTAATGGCTCCTACACTGCAGCCCAGGTGCTTGCAGGCCCTGGTAGCCCCAGCATGGAAAAGAAAATCAGACAAATAACAAGTTTCTCTACCTTTCCTTCGGCAAGACCAAAGACAATGATATTCTCTGCTGGCCACGATAAGCAGGTCACGGCACTCTGCCAAGGAGGAGGTAAAAAGAGAGATAAGAGCTCCACCCTACTTAGAAAGCTGCTTGCCCCATTGCTACGTAAGACAGCTCATGAACAGTAAGACCACTCAGATCAAGAAAGAGGAGAGACGGGGGCATTTGCACAGACCTTAAAGTAGGATTGAGGCCCTCCATGCTGAAACTTGAACTAGATAGTAGTAAACTGGRGTAAAGTAACAGGCTCAGAAGGACTAAAGCAGGGCATCAAAGTTACACCAGATGTGTTCAGTACCGATGCTCTTCTGAGAGGATTACTCATTGATCAGATGTGTGGTTTTCCACATACTATTGTTGAATGTACAAGATCATGGCTATTTTAAAAGATTTTTTGCAACAACAAGTATAAAACAAAAATAATTTGACTCTGCTAGCTTCTGTAATAGATATGACAATATTTGTACATTGGATCTTCATTTGATGAATCAGAAGTAGTCTTTATTTATATTTTTTCATTTACAAGCAAGATGGTTATCTGATGCTACCAAGCAGGTCAGGTAGAAACAGGTTCATTAAATCCAAACCAAAGGTATTCTCAAAATCTGAGGTGGGGGTCAGGATGAACAAAGCTGAGCACGAAACCCAACTGTAAGAGAGGGCCAAGAGAGTTAATGAAACTGTTTCACATTTAAACCAAAGAATTTCAGTCAATAAGAAGGCTCATGTTTGGCACTGTGCCACCAGCACTAAACTCACTGGCTCATCTGTTCCATTTTAGGCATCTGGGCCTGCTTTAGACATAGTCACATTTATTCATCTCACCTTCTATCCCCGACTCTTCCCATTCACATCAGCAAACACAGCTACAATCAGATACCAAAATGTCCCTGGATACTTAAGCTGCTCATAATTTATATGTCCAACCAATGACAAAGACCCATTTCTTATTACACCTGTTTCCCAGACATCTGTATATTTCCCTCATTATCTGCCAGACCCTTATTTTCAGCCTAACACAACCACAAGCAGCCCAATGGTAGCTTAGAAACAAGCCTCACAAAGTGGTAATGTGCTCAGCTACTTGTGTAAAAAAGTCAAACTTGCACATACTCATCTTGACCCTCTAGCAGGATGCCTTGCTTGCCAGCAGGGCAGAATAGTGTCATTGTATTCACTAGATGTATGAGTGCCCAACAGGTTTTGCAAATGGCAGGAGAGGGAAAGGGCTCAATAAATGATCCCTCATATTGACTAAACACACCAAAAAAATGTAAATATCAATACTTAGTTACAGGAGAAAACTGGACACAGTGGTAAGAAACCACACATATAGCATTAGAAAAAATAAAGGATTTATTATGATAGATATGGTAGAAAAGGCATGGGGAAAATGAGGGAATGACAGAAAAGAGTAATGAACCACTACATTAAAAATACAAAAAACTGCACGCATGCTGTGCAGTGCATCTAAGCCTTGTGAGAGGCAAGCAGCCTCCCACCAGGCTGTTAGCCAGGTGCTGCAGCAAAGGAGAGCCAGAGGGGCAGAAGCTAGTCCTGCCAGCAGGCAGGCAGCAGGCAACGAACAATGAAAGGACTCTCCAGTGAGGCTACATGGCTGGGATAACCATGATGTTCAGGAAAGGGACAAGTGGACACCAAGTCCCTCTTGCTCTCTTGTCCTCATGACACTCTATTCCAGCATCACGACCACTCAGCGCAGCAGCTCAACCACAGAGAAACAAAGGCTRGCGAACAGCTTTCTTCACTTATCGCCAGAGCAACAGAACTACATGGCTTCCCCTCCTCCAGCCAGGAGTGAGTGTTCAGAGATGCTAGAGGGCCCTCCGAAGCCGCCCTAAGAGCAGCCGCAGTGGTGGGCCACAACCCAGCCCTGAGATGTAGGCTTTCAATCTGGAGGCTGAGGCTGCTCTTCACCTGAGAAGCAGCTTGAGAACGCCTGGCACAGAAACTCCAGCAACTCCATTAGGAGCAGCTCTGCCTACGTCTTCTGGGGATTTGGCCCAGGAGGGTGACTCCTCCTGACTGGTACTGGCTCCTTCAGGAGCATAGCAGAAAACTCTTCTAGTGACAGAGAAAGTGGGGGTCATAGTGTGATGGCAACTGGATGGAAAGCCTAGGGCAGCTGCTGGACATTTGTTCCTGAAGGTAAAAGAACTAGTCAGTGCACTGTATTTTCTCATACAGATGGTATTCTGTGCAAGGAATTTATAACACCTTTGCCTTTTCCAGGTACCTACATCAGCCTCAGGACAATGCTCACCAGAGACTTACTGAGTAGAGTGCTCTCTGACACACACAGGCAGAGCTAGAGGAGTAGAACATGAAGAAGGCCAAGGAGATAACCTGACTGAAATTAGAAACCTGAGGTCTTTGAACGTGTGGAAACTGTGCAGTTTGACTGAATTCTGCACACTTTAAATTTTGGTTAATATGGAATCTTGGGGCTTAGATTTGCCAAACTGTGAAAAATAGTTGGGTGCAGAGTCTCTCCTGTTTTCCCCTTCAACTCCCTTAAATCATTCTGTCCACTGATGCCTAAAGTAGTCCCCAAAGTTTTGTAATTGACTGCACTGATCACTCAACAATTAATTACTGTATTGTACCCAGGCATTATGAGGCCTCTGAAGCTTGGTGAGTAATACATGCCTCAAAATTTAGAGATTATTTTAGGATCTACCTTTTGGAGATCAAGTACCACTGACAGTTTGGCCAAGTACACCTGTGAATATGAGCAGAGGCATCTAATTGTCTTTACCCTACATATACTGGAGAAAATAAGAGTTAAACAGGAGTCTGGGTCTCACCGTTTGGATGAACTTGTTGCATATCACCTTCTTGTCACCCCTGCAGAAAAAGGTAGACGAAAATGACTATCAGTGAAGCTAGTAATACTGCCCATTCTGCCTACCCTACTGTTTGTATTCAGCCTGTTTTAGTATTGCCAAACAGAAGCCATTTAAGTGTTGTACACTGTTTGTCTATCACAAACCAACTTCAGGCAGAAAATTGAAAACAAAGCAACTTCTGAGCTTCCAAAATGCTGGTGACCTGCCTTTCTGAGCACCTGTAGCACAACACACACCAGCAAATGAGGCTGAAGTGAGGCAGGTGTGTGCCACAGTTCCACATCTATGAAACACGGGACAGCAGCATAGGCTCCACAGAAGCTACAGCAGCTACAGCTCCACAGAAGTCCATGGGGCCAGATGGGATCCACCCAAGGGTACTGAGGGAGCTGGTGGAAGTGCTCACCAAGACACTTTCAATCCTTTACCAGCAGTCCTGGCTGCCTGGGGAAGTCCCAGTTGACTGGAGGTTAGCAAATGTGACGTCCATCTACAAGAAGGGCCTGAAGTTCCCATCCAGGGAACTACGGGCTTGTCAGTCTGACCTCAGTGCCAGGAAAGGTTATGGAGCAGATCATCTTGAGTGCCATCACGCGGCACATACAGGACAACCAGGTGATCAGGCCCAGTCAGCATGGGTTTATGAAAGCCAGGTCCTGCCTGACTAACCTGATCTCCTTCTATGACAAGGTGATCCGCTTAGTGGATGAGGGGAAGGCTGTGGATGTGGTCTACCTAGACTTTAGTAAAGCCTTTGACACTGTTTCCCACAGCATTCTCCTGGAGAAACTGGCTGCTCATGGCTTGGACAGGCATATGCTTCACTGGGTAAAAAAACAGCTAGACGGCTGAGCCCGAAGAGTTGTGGTGAATGGAGTTAAATCCACTGGGTAGCCAATCACAAGCTGTGTTCCCCAGGGCTCAGTACTGGGGCCAGTTCTGTTTAGTATCTTTATCAATGATCTGGATGAGGGGATCGAGTGCACCCTCAGTAAGTTTGCAGATGACACCAAGTTGGGCGGGAGCATTGATCTGCTTAAGGGTAGGAGGGTTTTACGGAGCGACATCTCAGGGGAGACCTTATCGCTCTCTACAACGGCCTGAAAGGAGGTTGGAGCAAGGTGGGGGTCGGTCTCTTCTCCCAAGTAACAAGCGATAGGACAAAAGGAAATGGCCTCAAGTTGCACCAGGGTAGGTTTAGATTGGGTATTAGGAAAAATTTCTTCACCGAAAGGCTTGTCAAGCATTGGAACAGGCTGCCCAGGGAAGTGGTTGAGTCACCATCCCTGGAGGTATTTAAAAGACGTGTAGATGTGGTGCTTAGGGACATGGTTTAGTGGTGGACTTGGCAGTGTTTGGTTAACGGCTGGACTCAATGATCTTAAAGGTCCTTTCCAACCTAAACGATCCTATGATTCTATGATTCTGTGATTCTAAGCTCAGCTGGTGCGTGCTCACACAGCACTGCGCAAGGGCTGTGTTCAAGGAAATCCTATCTGCTGCTCACCAAAGAAACATGTGAGTGATTCACTGCAGGTTAGATGATGCGCAGTGTGTACCGGGCTGAGGAGCAGGCCAGGACACTGATGCAGGTAGCATCAACGCCTGGAAAGCACACTGTATGGCAGGAAGGAGAGTGCCGCCCTCCCCTCACGGGTGCAGCACTGGACACTTCACCACCAGACTTACCACTCCTCTCCAATCCTGTAGACGTAGACAATGTTGTCCGTTTGGCCGATGGCGATTTTGGTGGAGTCCGGGGAGAAGGCCATGCCTTTGACCACGTAGCTTTTCCTGCCGTACTGTGGAGACGACAGCGGTGTGACCCACAGGGGAAGGCTGGCCTGCCCCCAGGCGCACTTGCCCGGCCCACAGACAACCGTGCCCGCCGCAGCGGGCCCCAGCGGCAGCAGGCCGGGTCACGGGCCCTTACCTTGGCATCGGCGGGCTTGGTGGAGAACTTGTCGCGCCGCTCGCCCTGCTCGTCGTACAGCAGCACCACCCGGTCCGCGGTGCACACGGCGAACCGGGCGCTGCTGGCCGACCAGGCCATGCAGGTCACCCGCGCGGCCCCGTCCTGCGGGGCGCACACAGCCTCAGCACCGCCGCCCCCGGCCCGGCCCGCTCCCCCCGCCCGGCCCGCCCCGCCCGACCCGACCTGCGGGGCCAGCAGGGTCCGCACGTGCCGCAGCTGCATCGCGCCGAGCGCCGGGACCGGGACCGGGACCGGCACCGGGACGGGCCGCCGCTGCCGCCGCCGCCGCCTCGCCCCGCCCCTGTTGCCCCGGCAACCCCAGCGCCTCCGCCGCTGCTAACGTCAGCGCGCCGAGCCCAGGGGCGGACGGCCCCCCCGCCCGGCCCCCGCGCCCCGGTCCCCGCGCCCCGGTCCCGGCAGGGCTCGGCTGCGGCTCCGCGATGGAAGCGCTGCGGGCGGCGGGGCGCGCCGTGCTGCGGAGCCCGCGCCTCGCCCGGCACGGCCTGGGGCTCCGCCGGCGGCGCAGTGAGTGCGAGCCGCGGCTGCCGGGGAGCGGGCGGGGGCTGCGGGCCGGGCCGAGGCCGGGCGGGGCATCGCTCTGGGCCTGCCCCGGTGCCGGCGGGCCGGGCGTGGGGCAGGGAGCCCGCATCTCGGTCTGTCCGGGCCCGGGGCGCGGCCGCTGCCTGCTGTGGGGAGCGGCGTGGGGCTCGGCTGTGGCCGTGCCGTGGGGCCGCGGGCCGAGGCGGGCTGGCCACGCTGTGGGGAGCGGTGCGGGGTCCGGGGGACGGGCGGCGGCTGCGGGCTGAGGTGGGCTGGTGGTGCTGCGGGGAGCCGCGGGGGTCTGTCGTCCGGGGGACGGGCTGTGGCCGTGCTGCGGGGCCGCGGGCCGAGGCGGGCGGGCGGCGCCGTGGGGCAGCGCGGGGCTGCGGCGGGACCTGGGGGCTGGCCGTGGGGCTGCGGGCGGAGGCGGGCGGCAGCGCTGCGGGCTGCTTGYCTGGCCCTCCCTGCCACGCTCCCCTGGCTGCCAGCCTCTTGCCCCACTTTTGAATTGAGGCCGCCTGCGCTGGTGGCTGAAAGGCCTTGGGCGGCTGTGACAGTGCCGGCGGTGCTGTACCCCACCTGCGAGCACCCTCCCCACCCTGTGCAGGCCTTGGCCTCCCTGGACCGCTGTGCCTGGCTCTCTGCAGGCGTGGACATGCACGCAGTGAGTGGGGCAGGCCTGCACGTTGCTTACTGCAGGCTGGCTGCCATGCTGATGGCGGCACAGCCGGATCTGAGACTGACCCCACAGACGCAGCAGGAGGGCTGTGCCTAGGCTTCCTCAGTCATAGCTGCCCAAAGGCTTTGCTGGAGCAGCAGAGCTCACTCTGGCAGCCCCAGCACACGTGGGCTGTTCCCAAAGTTCGGAGTGAGACAGTGCTCTTCTACGCTGGGCAGAGATCCCTGACGCCTGCATGGTACCAAGTGGGTTCCCCGGTAGCTGTAATTTGTGCAGGAGTGTGCTGYGGAAATAAGGTCTCCTAATTTCCCTGTAGGTTCAGATTATTCCAGTTGTGAGCCTTCTGCAAGTGTGCCAGTAATGTTCAGGGAGCTAATCCCAGGAAAGATGAAAAATAACCCTGAAAAGTAATAGCTTAGTGTGAACAGGAGATACCTAGGCAATTGCCAGGGAAGTGTACAAACCCGGCATTTACAGCAGAGTGTGTAACTTCTGTGTTCCGGTTCCTTCCCTCTGTGGGATGAATCCCCAAGAAGAAGAGAAAGACTGTGACTCCCTGTGTCTTAACCCTTCTGCATATCTCCTCTCTCACCATCCTTGTGCCCTTTGGGATTTGAGGAAAGTAAATGTGTGCTAACCTCTGCTTCAGCTCTCCTTGAAAATTATCACCAGGAAGTGCTTGGCACAAGAGAAGTGTTTGTGTGTGGCAAACTAGTCTGATAACTAAAGCTTTGGCCTTCGATGAGAGTGAACTTTCTGTTGAAGCCAATGGCTTTGTCTTGTGGGAGCAGAGGTCGAATGGATGCTTCTATGGTGCTTGCTTTGTGTGTTCTCTGCCAACAGTAGTGGTGTTGGGACTGACTGTAGAGTCTGGGATCCTCCTACCAGCACATCCACTGTGCGGCAGAACATGCTGGTTTCTGAAGGAGGCTGGAGATGCTGAGGACTGTCCCTAGGGAATCTTCCTTGAGTGAACAGACACTCTGCCTATTGTTTTTTGTTTTTTATTCTTTTTTCTTGACTGCAGCAATGGGGTTTGAAAAGAGGACACAGGAAACAGAAGCCAGTGCCCCTTTAATTCTGTGACCTGCAAAGTAATGCATGTGGGAGCTCTCACAGAATCATAGAATCATTTAGATTGGAAAAGACCTTTAAGATCATCAAGTCCAACCAATGATCCTTCTCCCTCTGTGCGTTGCAGTTCATCCATAAAATGTGTTTTCCTGGAAGCTAGTTTGCATCCTTGAAATACCAGTCTGAGCTCTTCCTTAACACAGAATCTTTGTGGTGCAGTTGCTTCCCAGTCACCTCAACTTGGACCGTGAGTGCTGGACAAGCTACCCCTTCCCTGGCAGCCTGCTGCTGCAAATGATAGCTACCGGGGGTTTGGCTTAGGTTACACTGGGACAGCTTGGGGATGTTGATCAGACCAAGTGTGGCAGTAAATGCTGCTGTTCTTGAGGAGTGCCAGCAGCTTAGGTGGGTGGGGTGAATGCAGTAGAGCACATCCTACTTGTAGTGAAATAGATGAGACCTGGAAATGCAAGGTTTTTGCAGATAGCACTGAACACTGCAGCATCTGAGGCCCTATGCAGATACACAGGAGATTACTATCTGTGCTGGCAGAGCCTGTACCTCCAGGGATGGAGGACTAAAAGCTTTGAGGGTGAACTGTCCTCTCGTTCTGTTCCTCTTCCAAGAATGTCACAGAGCCAGGAGAGTGCCCTGCTGAGTGCAGGTGGCAGCACTGCTGCCGAGAGCAGTGAAGCTGCAGCAAGGTGGGGTGGCTCTGCTGGGTCTAGCCATGGGGCCGCTGGCATGTGGCTTATGCTGCTAAGGGATGTTGTCTTTGCAGAGCTTCCTGAGAGCTGGGCTGATATGCAGGAGCCACTGCTTGAGGGGATGTGCTTCACACTCAAGTATCTAGGCATGACACTGGTAGAAAAACCCAAAGGAGAAGACATGGCTGCTGCTGCCATCCGCCGGATTGTTGCCACGGTGAGAGCTGGCCCTGGGGCCCTGCTGTGCCGGGGTGGAGAAGAGCCGATTCAGAGCCTAGCCCCTGGACTCTGTGAAGTGGCCAGGTCCCAGCCCTGACCCCCAGCTAGGGACCGTGCTGTTCCCAAGAGAAGGGTGGTCTGCAAGAGGCTGGCTGGTCTCTGCCTGTGTGCTGTGGGGGAGGCTGTCTTCCTGCAGGACAGCCGCCGCTGCCTGCTCCCACATCGGGAACAGGGCTAGGAGCACAGCTCTGTGCCTGTCACAGCCTGGAGAGGAGGGTGAAGTACCAGGGGAGGTGGGGTCTGTCCTTTCCCGTATGCATGGCAGTGAACAGATTCCAGGGGTGTTCTGTGCAGGGCATGCCTGATCTCCAGGCTCTGCTTTCCCATCCCTACCGCAGGGGCTGCAGGGGCGCAGCAAGCCTTTGCAGTACAGAGTCTGGGGGAGTCCTGCCAGCGAGGCGGGGTGAAGACCCTTGTCAGATTTGCAGAGGTGTGTGGTGTCTCCCCACTGCCAGGCACGAGTGGGAGCTCGCAAGTTCCAGAAGGTGATTCTGACAGTGTCTCCGAGGGGCATCTCGCTGCAGGATGCAGACACAAAGGAGATGGTTGAGAACATCTCCATCTACAGGTGGGCATGGCATGTGGAGGGCCTGGGTGTTCCTCAGCAGCCAGCTGGAGACTGATGGGATCTTGAGCAGCCAGGGAGGGCTGGGCCTTCTGTCAGTTGTACCTTCAAGCTTAGGTCTTCCTTTGGCTCCCTGAGGTCTGTGCCCTCTCCCTGCTGTGCCCCACATTCTGGGGCTGAATGCAGGCAGGGTCCTGGGTGGCCTTGAGTTCCGGGCCAGTCCATCTGTCTTTTCCCTGGGCCCTGCTTGTCTCTTCCAGCATTCAAGCAGGATGTCGAGGCTGATGGTTGGAAAGCCCCCACAGCTAGGGCAGGACTGCATGTCTGGCTCTCTCCTCTTACATAGAACCGCCATTCTGGCTGCAATGGGATGAGGGTGCCATGGACTGCAGCTTACTCAACTGGCTAAAGGCAGTTGCTGTGAGAGCTGATGTGGGTTTTTTTTACTGGTGCCAGCAGTGCTTTGGCTGGGTTGGGTGTCTGTGGTTGCTGGGTGTGAGGGGAGCATGGCTGCAGGCTGGTGGCTAGATGGGAAGCAGAGACGGGACATCTCCTTGGTGCAAAATTGGGTCTCAGCGCCAGAGCTGATGTGCCAAGGCAGATCATCCTACTGCCTGGCCTCCAATCATGTCCTTGGAGGCAATCACCCACCCTTCTGTGCTCCTTTTGTTTCAGTGCTTGAGTTTATACGGTGGGGTTGAACTGGGCACCAGAGGACTGAGGAGCACACTGGGGAAATGCAGGAGGGAATGCCTGTGGATGCAGTGATCTCTTACTAGCTGTAGGTGCCAGGCAGCCTCTGGCCCTTGCTGGGGGGTTGGGCTGCCTGATCATCTGGGGCAGATGAAAGCCTCAGGCTGTCAGCACTGCTTGTTGGTGTGCTGGGAGCACAGCAGAAGACCTGTGCTGGGGTCCCTTATTGCCCTGAGCAGCTTCTCTCTGCCTGCAGGATCTCCTATTGCACAACAGACAAGCTGCAGAACAAAGTCTTCGCTTATGTTGCCCAAAGCCAGGAGAGCGGGGCACTGGAGTGCCATGCCTTCCTCTCACCCAAGAAGAAGATTGTAAGCACTTCCCTTCTCCTCTTGGCTCCGTGAGGTAAGGGTGGGAGCAAGGGCCTTCCTTCTCCCCCTTCAGAGAGAGAAGGCCCTTACCTCTGTGCATCTCAGCTGGAAATGGAGCCAGGGAGCACGTGTGCTCACACACTGCAGAGGCAGGTGGAGAGCGAAAGGAGGTTCTGTCCCAGCTCCTCTGGCATCTCCTCTTGGGGATGGCTGGCCCACATGGGTAGACAGACACAGCATTGAGCTCTGGCCTTCCGTGTGCAGGAAAAGGCAGCGAGGGAGGTCTGGGGGCTCTCAGATCTCGTGGCAGTGGGATTGTCTTGGCTTTAGGGCCCAGATGGAAGCAGACATTCCCCCTCTTTCTTGTACACAGGCCCAGGCTGTGACCCTGACCGTGGCCCAGGCCTTCCAGATGGCACTGGATCTCTGGGAAGCAGCACATGCAGGTAGGAGGAATTTCTCAAACATGTCCCTCTGCCTAGCCCTGGGATCAGAGTCTCCAGTGTGGGACCCTGTTTTGGGCTGTGTGGAGGAGAGATGGCTCGCTGCCTGGCTGGTGAAACGCACCAAGCAAGGAGTGTGTTGTCCCTGCTGTTGTGTTCTCTGTCACTGCCTTACCTGGGGAGCCTGCCCTATCTCTGGCTGGGGTGGGGGTGTCCCTGCTCTCCATGCTGAACTCTTCTGCATTGCTGAGCTGTAGCACAGCTCAGGGCCCTGTGGTACCTGCCCTGAGCAGAGATCCCCCACCCTTGTTTGCACCCTCTCCTGAGCACAGCAGGGGTATCTGTCCCTTGCCCACAGTCCTGCCTGTACATCCCCTGCTGGGCCTTCTCCAGGTTGCAGGCACTAACTCTGCTGCTTTTGCCCTGTCCCAGGCTCTAGGCAGGAACAGCCCCTTCACCCTTCATGTGTCTTGGAGAGCAGTGAGCCCGGCAGACCAAGTGAGCCAGCCCCCCCGGGGAGCCCTCCCTTCAGACACCAGTTTGGGGTACAGTATGTGCAAGTCTGTCCCATGCCCAGGGCTGCCTCACATTAGAGCAGGAAAAGAGCAACCCTTACGCAGCTCCCTCCTCCTGGCCTTCCAGGACCCTGTCGGTATCTGCGCAGCCTCCCTCACACGTGGTGGCCTGACATAAAGAGAGGCACTCTGTGGTCTGTCTGGCTCACAAGGCAGGCACGGTTCCTCAGGTGATCTTTGCTCCAGGAGCTCTCCTGTCAGGCTCAGCATTGCAGCAGCTCTCAGCCCTGCTCTGCTGGCACTGTCAAACAGGGAGCTGGGACCTGCTCTGCACACTTGGTGCCATAGCTAGGGGTGAGACGTTGTCTCTGAAGGAGAGGAGCCTTTGTCTGGTCATCATCTTGCCAGCCTGGGCTAAGGCTCAGCCCTGCCTATCTGCACTACACCTACTGCATGTCCAGACCCAATCAGAGTATTGCCGGTCTCACTGTGTCCCTGCCCAGGAGCCTCTGGACACTTGGTCCTTGGCCTCATGCTTCCAGCGCTGGCCCAGCCTGGCAGTGCTTGGGGTCATCCTTGCTTACAGCCTGCTCCCAGATGGTCCTCTGTTTGACCCTCCAGCTGCAAGATGTGCTCATCCCACCTGTCTCTGGGCGAAGGTGCACTGTGTGCAGCAGCTGTCTCAGCTTGGCAGCTTGTTCCCTGCTCACAGCCTGTGTTTGGTGCTCTGCTGGCTGGAGGGGATGTGAGAAGAGCCATGGTCTGTCTCTCCCCTTGGGTGGCTGTGTGCCTGAGCCCTGAGGATTTCAGCAGCCCAGCACTGCAGGTGCCATCTTTCCCCCTACTGCCTGTAGGCACCCTTTGTCTGCGCCATGCCTGGTGGGTGACTGTGTCTTGTGAAGGGGCTGGGGACTACCCTGCTGCTCCAGAACAGGCTCTGGGCAGCCCAGCCTCGCTCCTGGCAGAGACCTGCCCAGGCAGCGAGGTGTCATGGTGGTTTTTTTTGTTTTGCTTTGTTTGTTTGTTTGTTTGCCAGGAGGAGGAAGATGAGGAGGAGGATGATAACGTCGGTGAAACCTTATCCGGGTAGGTGGTGAGCAGCTGCTTGTGTTCAGTGATCTCTCTGGTGAACCCTGTCTTGTTTCCTTCTCTCCGCCCCATGCAAGGGGAGCTGCTGCGGCCATGGGCATGGTGGGAGCATGGAGGAGATCTGCATGGGAGTAAGGGGGAGTTTCCTGCTGCTTTCCCTGCCTCTGTCAGCTGAGAGGTCGAGTGAACAGGGAGCTGAGCTGTGGAAGGGCAGATCTTGCCGTTCTGATTTCACAGTGGAGCTGTGGGGGACAGATGCTGACCCTCAGGATGTACCCAGAGATGTTACTTGTTCTGTTTCTGCCACTATTTGCTAAGGTCAGCTTATCCAGACATGCTTAGAATCAGATTCATAGAACCGTTTAGGTTGGAAAAGACCTTTAAGATCATCAAGTCCAGCCGTTAACCTAGCACTGCCAAGCACTAAACCATGTCCCTAAGCACCACATCTACACGTCTTTTAAATACCCCCAGTGTTGGTGACTCCACCACTTCCCTGGGCAGCCTGTTCCAATGCTTGACAACCCTTTTGGTGAAGAAGTTTTTCCTAATATCCAATCTAAACCTCCCCTGGTGCAACTTGAGGCCATTTCCTCTCATCCTATCGCTTGTTACTTGGGAGAAGAGACGGACCCCCACCTCGCTACAGCCTCCTTTCAGGTAGTTGTAGAGAGCGATAAGGTCTCCCCTCAGCCTCCTCTTCTCCAGCCTAAACAACCCCAGTTCCCTCAGCCGCCCCTCATGAGGCTTGTTCTCTACACCCTTCATCAGCTTCATTGCTCTTCTTTCGACACGCTCCAGCACCTCAATGTCTGTCTTTTAGTGAGGGGCTTCTCGGGTGGGACTTAGAGTTGTCCCTCTCCTCCCACTGATTTTGCTGGGGCTTGGGCCAGGATGGAGGGCTGGTCATGCTGACTTCTGCGTGGACTAGGGCCTGGGGCTGAGCTTGCTGGTGTCTGTCCTGTGCTTGGGAGGAGCTGATGGTACCAGTCCAGCAGTGGAGGATTAACCCGTACGTTTTTGCAGAAGTGCCTGTCGTGGTGGGTGCGAGCGGCCTATTCCGTTGTGGCTGTTCTCCATATGCCTGGGAGCTGGCTGGGGACTGTCATCGCCGCAGGGCTGAGCCTGGTCTGAGCTGGTGTCAGCTGGGAACCAGTGCATGCAGAGACTGGAGCTATGTATGTGGCCCTGTGAAGTGGCAGCCCTTTGTACGTGGGAGCTCCTGATGGGAAGAAGATGTGGCTTTGCAGTCTCAGGACAAGCTGGCCTGGGGAAAGGGTTTGGTAGCAAGTCAGCTAGGGCCTTCTGCACTCTGAGTGCCTGGTACTGCTGCGCTATGCCTGCGTTGTCGGGGTCATGAGCGTGCTGCATCTCTCAGCAGGCCTTGCTTGGGGTATGATGGGTGCTCTGTTCTCTTCCAAAGCAGGATGGAGGAGCTGGGGAGGGGAGCCCACAGCCCAGCAGGTAAGTTCTTTCCTTCAGTGCTGCTTTGCCACATTCCCCAGCATGTCCTCTGTAGGGGGAGGGGGCTGATGGCTCGCCTGGGAAGGTCTGCTTCCCCCCCCAGGCTGTGCTGGGTTCCTAACCGAACGCCTCATGGACCGGGTCTTCCTCCCTCTTGCTTTTCAGAATCAGCACCTCTTGTGCCCAGAGCGAGCTCTCCTACTGCACAGCTACTGTGCTACCGCTTGGGGCAACCCCCAGACAGCTGGAYGGGGCTGGGAGGGGTCGGAGACCTCCCCACAGCTGACCCCAGGACTGCTGGCCCCAAGACTCCCCTGGACTAAGCCAAATCTCTGCAGCAATGGAGCAGCCACTCAGGATTCACCCTGTGCCTGCACTCGGGCCAGACAGGCCCTGCCCCTGCTGCTGGCACTGCCCACCAGGCACGGGGTCTGCTGGCACCGCTGCCATGCAGTGCACAGACTGCGACACCCGCTCCTTGTCCTGCTCTCCGCCTGCATGAACCACCTCAAACTGCAGCTTCTCCCTGCTCCCAGCTTGGGCTGGTGGATCGGTGCTCCTCGCTCTGCCTGCTCCCAGTGCAGGCAGAGCCACCCCACGTCCTCTGAGCGTGCAGGATGCAGCCAGTGCGCCTGGGAGCGCACCGTGTCTGACCTGCCTTGCTTGTTTCTCCTGCCTTGCTCCTCGTTGTGGCAATTGGGGACCAGCTGAGGCTGAGCAGCCCCCTGGAGATGGTGGATGACTTGCTCGGCATGCATGACCCTCAGGGAGTGATAGCTCTTGGCCTGGAGGAGTGAGTGAGGAAGGCCTTGCCCCTGCAGTTCAGCCCCAYGCCCTCTCACGAGAGAAATTAGCTGGTTTTTAAAGGAGAGCTCTGCCTTTATAGGGAAATAAACTGAGTTTTTTACTGTTGTCATTTGGGTTTGAGTGCTGGATGGGGTGCCATGCACAAGTGTGCGAGGTACTGTGTCTCTGCTGCGGTGAGGGGCTGGGCTGTGCCCCAAGCTCATGGAGCCTGTAGCTGCCCTGGAGCTCCCATATCTTCCTTGCCTACTGGCCCCGAGGGAGCCGTTCCCCCTGTGCTGAAGGCTGCTGGAGCCCAGGGTGGGGGGCAGGTGGTGCAGGCTGTGCTGGTGCGTCCTGAGCACCTGTGAACATCATCTGCAGCAACAGGAGCTGGGAGCTGACTGTGCCAAGGCCAGGGAGGACACAAGCCCCCGTGTGCCAGCCGGTCTCAACCTCTCCCCGTGTGCCTGCTCTGCTCTGGGCTACCTTTACCCTGCTGCACGTGGTCTGGAGCATGGGCACGCCACGTACTTGGTTTCCTTCCCCGCAGAGAGCAGGGGAGGCTGCAGCCAGCAGGATGTCTGGTTTCTCTGGCAAGTAACAGTTTACAGCTGCTTTCTGCCTGAGGACCTTTCTGCTGGGTTCCTGTCACATTGCAGCACCTCTCCCCTTCCAAGGCTGGTGACAGTGACAGCCCCAGCTGAGCAGCACTCGGTGTGCGCAGCTCAGGGCCGCAGAGCTGGTCTCCCAGCGAGTGCCGGAGGCAGGGGCTGGGGGGAAGGCTTGCGCTCTGGGGAGGGTTGGGTCCCTGCAGGTCAGTCAAGAGCTGTGCACTGCTTTTCTCACTTGTGGTTTTGCATGTTGAGTCCTGGTCTCACGCCCTTCCTCCCACAGCTGAGGGTACGGAGCAACCTGTAGATGTTACTGGGGTTGCTAGGGTGAGCAGGTCATTGTCAGGCCCTCAGCTTCCAGCACTGAGGGAGGGCTGACCTGTTAGCGGTGTGGGTTTAACAGCCCTTGATGCGGCTTCCTGCCCTGCACTGAACCAGGATGCTTGGCATCCATGCTGTCCTGCAGCCGAGTACTGCAGGTAGTGCTGAGGGGTGGACAATGCTGCTGCTAATGCTGGCACATGCTGATTGCTTCACTCACAGGCTCTTGGCCTGTGAATAACTGGACCATCTCCTGCCACTGGGGAGGGCAGCGGGCTCTACCCTGCTGCCTGGTAGCTGCCACATCTCCAGACAGAAGTGCTCCAAGCAGTTTAACAGCCTCTCTCCCTGGGATGCATAGTTGCTGCAGTGTGCTCTTTGCTGTGACTATGCTGAATGCTGCAGCCCTGTATGGCTTCTTGCAGGGCTTCATGGGTGCCAGTTCTGCTGTTGCTCCTGGCTTTAATCAGCTGTTGCTGCAGTGAGTGAACTGCTTCCCAGGCCCCATCTCAGCCTCGTGTATGTGAGAGCTTTTGCCAAGTCTGTTCTGTTTTAGCAATGTACAAGCTAGCGATGGGTTCACCGTCACCCACACGTGCTAACACTGTCCGGCGTCTCTTAAATTGGTGTGCCAGAATTTCTCTGCATGAGCCACACAGCCCTTTTCTTGTGCCGCTGTGGTGCTGGTGGGGGTGCGAGGGTGTGTCTGTATGCGTGTGCATGCCCTGCACTGCCCTGGCACTGTGTCAGGCATTTGCACTGTCCCGTGCTGGTGCTGCCAGACTCACTTGCGGGGTGCATGCTTGTATGTGTGTCAGAAAATACCTTTGTCCAACATCGCTGCTGCCTGTCCTGTGCAGCACTCATCTCCAGAGCTCCCTGCCTTCCTGTACTGCCATGGTCTGAGAAAGGAGTGGTGGCTTGGGTTTTTTTGGGGGGGAGGCGGGGGGGGGGGAGGTGTGTCTGTGTCTTTTTTGCCTCAACACCACACCCTGATTTTACATTTAATGTAACAGACTTTTGTTCTCCTTTTTTATTTGGCCACAACCACTGCATTTTGACATACTTTTTTTTGGTGCCTCCCCCAGCTCCTTGACTCTGCTGCACGGTCATGCACCTTTGTTTCTTTGTGTGCACCTCTGGTCTGGTTAAAGAACTCATGATAGTAGGCATGTGTCTGCTCTGACCCTCCAGGATAGCACCTCTAAACATTTTCCAGGGTACCAGAGCTTTTTAAACACTCTCATATTTCCCTGACAGCCCTAATTTTTTTTAATGTACCTCCCTAAAAAACAAAAGTTAGCTGGCAAAACAAGGTGGTTTGTCTCTCTGGAGCTATGGCCATGCTCCCTGCAGCCCAAGTTACAGAACAGCAGCACTTGCACCCCACCACCATGGTGCTTTGCTCCTCAGGTACCCCTCTCCTCACCTGACCAGGGAGCAGCACAGCCCCCTCCAGCCAGCAGCCTGCTGGGACCTGGCCTCATCCTCCTTCCTGGCCCTGCTGCCAGGGTGTCTCTGCTCTCTGCAGCCTGTTTTGTCTGTGCAGAGAAAGCAGCTGTGATGCCATCCTCATAGGGACAGTCTGCAACTGCAACGTGTCCAGCAGCATGACATGGCCCAGCATGCAGCACTGGCACTCCCTCGAGCGCCAGAGAGGTGTGCAAGAGGCCCTTAGAGGACCTGCAGCTCTTGCACAGCATGCAAGAACAGGTCGCCTTTTAAGGGCCATACACACGTTGCAAGAAGTGCTGGCACACAATTGCCTGCACGCACACACGCGCACACACACACACACAGAGATCCGCAACTCTGCGGGGACAATGCTGCCTTTGAGCCAGGATGCTTTTATTGAAAAGACCCTGCCACAGGGAGTTGCTTATCCTGTCCCTTCCCCACCTATTCCTGCAGTAGGAGCTGAGCAGCACCTCGAAGGAAGAGTCCTGAAAGTGCTTTACTGGGAGGTTTATTCCTGGAAGACACTGGATCCTGTGATGCTTGAGTCCAGGGCTGCAGAGCCAGCACTCCAGCTCAGCGACAGGCTGCAGAGCATGGAGGCAGAGCAGCAGCCAGGGCACCAGCTGCCGTCTCTGCAGCAGAGAGCCTCCTCCTAGCACCCTGTTTCCTCCTACTGTCGGCAAGAGGGCATGCCTCGGCCTGGCCTCAGCCTCAGCCACAGAGCAGTGCAGATACCCAGTGAGAGACTCCTGCCTGCAGGCTTGGGGAGCAAACAAGCACAGTCCAGACATCACCTCTTCACAAGCCCCAGGACGATTGATGGCTCATGTTGTCCTTGCACGAGCAGGCAGACTGGGCAGGTAACAGCACGCCAGCAGTCCACCGGCTCTGGGCATTTAGGGCCGACCCTTCCCAACAGGTCTGTGTCACATCAGCCAACCTGGTGCAGGCCATGGGACCAGCAGCATCAGCAGTGACCATACCCACACACCCCCCCCCCCCCCCATGATAGAAAAAGCCAGGAGCGGGATGTGACGCTGTTGAAGCTAGGGTTGTCCCCAAAGTGGTGATGAGCTCTGCAGCGCACATCCTGCTGATCCCGCCGAGACCTTGCTGGGCTTCACCACACCATTATCTCCTCCAGGCAGCACAGGCATTGCACTGCTTACAGGCAGCTCAGCAGCTCCCCCACAAACAGCTTGAATGTGTCAGGACTGAGCCCTGCTAGGGGAACGGCAAAGCCACCACCATGCCCTGGCGCTGCCTGCTCCCACAGCTCTGCGGGGCTCACGCCGCCCCAAAGAACGGCTCCTACCAGCACTCCCTACCCTGGCTGCACACTCTGCAGGCTGGCCAGGCGCTGTGGCTGCACTCGCTCCTTGTGCTCGTTTGTTTCTTCGTCCCCTGCAGCAGGGAGAGGCCTTGAAGCCCCTGTGCGGCAATGATGGGGTGCAGCAGAGCCCCATTCTCCAGCAGGGATCCACCCTTCAGCTGTACTCGCTGGGCCCAGCCCCACAGACAAACCCTCCTGCTACCTGGCCACAACTTCCCTGGCGGCACTGGGGCAAGTGCCTGCACTGCCCCATCCCCTCAGTCTCAGGGCCAAAAGGGGAGCAGCTCCTGCCCCCTGAGCCCAGACACTGGCTGAGAACAAGGTTTGCTCCAGGCTGCCTGCCAGACAGGCATCTGGTGCCACATGGTCGCACCCAGGCCTTTGGCCAAGCCAGTGCGCAGCCCCTCTGCTCCCCCAGCCTCGAGCCCCAGGGCTGGTGGTGTGGCCCCCACCCTTCCTCAGCTCCACGCTCCGCAGTGGCAGGGGAGCGGGGCCAGGCATGCGGGATGGGCAGGGCTGCGCACTGCATGCACGGCTGGGAGCCGGCGCCATGCACGTCCCTGGACAGGCGCCCTTGGGAAAGCGTAAGTTCTGATACACGGATCTTCGCATGCAGAGTTCCAGGCTGGGTGCCTGGTGCTGCCTCTTCTTCCAAGGCCTGCTTTGGCTCTGGCAGGATGCCCAGGACCCCAGACGCAGAGCTGGTGCTGCACTTTTACACCTCGATTATATTGACCGAGGGAGACTTCTTCTATGAGAGAAAAATCTGCTTTAAGGCTCTGCTTTGCTAATCCCCTGGGATGCAGACCCCACGGCAGAGCCCCCAGCCTGCCACAGCAGGCACTAAGACCAGCAGACCTCCTCTGCAAAAGGACTGCCAGCCGCAGCTGAGCCCTCTGCCCTGAGCTGAGGTGTGGGTGATCCGCAGCAGAGACCTGGCTTCAGCGTTTCCCTCAGGAGACCAAGGGAGCTAACCCTGAAACCCCGGCCTTTTGCACTGATGTGCTCTCCTGGCAGAAAGGTTCAGGTAGCTCACCTGCATCGCCTGGTGACTCCCTCTGGGTGAGTCCCTTCAACCATATGCTTGCCTCCCCAGGAAGCCTTTCTGCCCACTGCTGTGCCCCACCACTCCAGGGTGAACCAGCCCTCCTCGCCCCACACCCTTCAGCCTCCAGGGCTTGCAGATGTCTGGTGACTTCTACCTGGGCCCTAGTGGTAGCCACGCTACACCTGATGCCCTTGGACAGGAGGTAGGTGCAGGGTCAGAGCAGAAAAGGTGAGGGGGCAGAGTAAGGTAAGTGGGGCAGAGAATCCACAAAACATGGGATGACTGGCGTGGAGGGACAGACAAGGCCTGCTGAGTGCCAGGCACATCTCAGTGCCATGCTCCTCATGACAGCTGTGGCGTGTGCCAAGGGTACTAATGGCTGCAGGTGGCAAGGCAGATTTTCTCAAAAACCGTTGCAAGCACAAGCAGGCACTTTCCTTTACACTAAAAGGAATGTGCTCATTGAAGAGCACAGCAGATAATGTGGATTCAGAGAGAGTGCTAGGAAGGGAAGGGGTCCTGGTTGCTGCACACGTGTGTTGTAGCTCAGCCCTTTTATGCTGAAGCAGGGTGCAGGAGGTGAGTGTCCCCATGACCACACTTTATAACAGGGCTCAGATCAAGAGCTGCACTGTTGTCTGCTACTTTATAGCAGCTTGGCCCTGAAGTGAGGAGGGGAAGCGAATGCAGAGCTTTTTCTTTCCTATGCCTTGTTCCCAGCTTTGTAACTAAGACTGCAARAATAAACTTGCAGTGTTGTCACCTGCAAGGATGCCAACAGTGTGGTGAATGCAGAAAGACAAACTGAGGTGCATCAGCCCTGTACAGGTTAACTTCGCAAGCAGCAGGAACAGGCCTTTGCATCTGCCTTTGCAGCCCTATATGAGCAGGGTCAGTTTGGAGCAGGGATCCAAGAGGAGGGATCGTTTTGGCAAGGTGTAATAAGGAAGCTGGAAAATCTGGAGGAAGAGAATTGGGGCCTTGAAGTCCAAACAGGAAGTTTCTGCTCCTGACATCTGCTGGAAACCAAGATGTGGAAGCAGAGAGGCAGTTAGGCAACAGCGAGTCGAGTTCCCACCGTCAATAGAGGAGGCAGATGAGACACAAGGGAAAACCTAATGCAAGGTCCAGTTAGAGCATGTGCATCAGGGTTATAAATCACTGTCAAGTAACAAAGGGAGAAGTGTCAGGTGCTGAGGGAACAGCCAGATGAAAGTACTGCTCCCTCCCCATCCATAGCCTGGCACGGTACCTCCATGAGGGTGGGGAAGGGGCTCTGGGGTCCTTCCCATGAACGACTTGTGTGGTGATGGCCTGGAGCAGGCCCCAGTGAAGGCAGAAAGCGAGCAACGATAGACCAGTGCAGAAACCGCCGGGTAAGAACAGCTGCTCAGCTTGTCCGCCTCCTGCCTGAACAGGCAGGAGCTAGACCTGTCTATGGGATGCTGAAGAGGGTGCAGCCTTGGAGGGGCACGGTGAAGGGGCTGCTACAGTGAGAGGGTAGGTACCACCCTGCAATGTGGGAGCCATCCCAGCTGGCATATCCTGCCATCTCTTCCAATGTTTCTCCTGCAATTGCCCACGGGGCACACACACTGCCCCAGAGAGACCAGGGCTCGCTGCACCCTAAAACCCCTCAGTTTTTAGGGTGAGAGCATGAGCTGGGGCATTTCTTTTTCTGGAGAGAGCCAGAACCTGTCCAGGCAGCAAGCCACAGCAGATGTCATATGCCACCCTTCCTGCCAGCCCTCCCCACTCACCTTGTTCCGCAGCAGCCCTCCGCTCGGTCGCTCTGGCGTGCTGTGCTCTGAGGAGGGCTTTGTCTTTTCCTTGTTATTGTTGGAGTCGTTGTCCTTGATGATGTCATACTGTCTGCAGAAGAGGGCGATCACCGCTGCCGAAAGACAGGGGATGAAGGACTCCCTCACACTGGCTGCGCTCTGCCTCCCCTCCCCACAGCATCCCAGCTGGAGAGCAGTCAGGCCCAGGGCACCCTGGCGTGCTGGTCACCCACACCCTCCAACTGGGTCAGCCTGGACCACCCCAGGCACCCCTGCACGTGTGGCCAGGCCAGTCTCCTTAGGCAGACGAGGCACAGATGCGGAAAGCACACGTGAGGTGCTCGGTGCCTATGGCTCAGGGCTCTGAGGCCAAAGGCAGATGTTAAGGCATTCAGAGATGGACAGCCCCTGAGATCAGTGAGCAGCTAAGTGGGTTTCTAAGTGCCTCCAGCAAGGCACTAAAGTTATTGGTCCAATGCTTGCGACCCTCACAAAAGCTAGCCCTTGGCTTTGTCCCGTCTTGCAAATTGACTGTGGAGTTAGTCACTCTCTCATGGTTTTGCAGCACCCATCTCACACAGCACATATCCCACACCTTGGGACCCTGGACAGGACTCTGGAGCAATGCTTTGAACTGTAATCATTAGATGTGTTGGACCCATTCAAACCACAGTGCGTTATCACAGCCACCCACAGACTGGATCCGATTTCTCCCTGTTGGCACTCTGCGTGAGATGTAAGCTAGCAGCAGCCACCTTGTATTTTCTTCCAGTGCACTAGAAAAGGGTTCAAGGCCAGGACAAGGAGAGACTCCTGCAAGATGCCACTAGAAAATCCACATTTACTGGGAAGGGAGTAGGGGACAAATGACTTCCCATTCACAGCAGCTGCATGTGACCTGTCAGGAGCTGACTCTTATCTCCTAGGCTTCCTTACTCCCAGGGCAATCTGCTGTTTGCTAGAGCACTGGCTTTAATCCGGGGCTGTACAGGAACAAATCACCCATCTTACAGTTTTAGCAGATTGAGGCACAGCCACTACGAGCCAGTGCAGCAATGTTATCAGATATCAGACAAACTAGCTCAGGCCCAAGTTACATGATAGTTAATGTCAGCTGGGATGCTCCCACCCTGTAATTCTTTATTGCTTGGGTCCCACACTGTCTCCTGCTCTTCCAGCAGAGCAGTCAGGCCAATCAGCCCACATGCTCCAGGCCATCACTGCTGAGCAGTGGCTGTGGTTGCTCCTTTTACCCCACTGGCTCGAGCTTCTACAGACTCAGTGGACTTACTGGAAAGGATGCCAGACCCATACCAATATGCCTCTGCACTCTCTTGAGCCCCATCCTCTTTGTGGACCCTGGATTGCACCTCTGCACCAGCCTTGCACCTCTGCACCAGCCTGCCGGAACGTTGCTTGTGACACTTACCTGCCCACATGAGCAGCACAGCCACGATGATGATAATCTCGCCTGTCTGCAGCTGCCTGTCTTTATCCAGCCCTTCCATGGTGATGTCACCTGCAGCAAAGAGAACCCAGGCAGGGCTGGCAGCAGATACCCTCCCACCAGAACCTACTTCAGGACCAGCAACACTCGAGGATCTGAGAAGGAGCTCCAGAGGAGAGAGGCCCACCTCCCCCAGACAAGGATGGGCGTGGGACAACCTATGGCTTTCCTGTGTCAGATAAACCATCCTCGCTACCAAAGGCAGTCAGGGATTCTAACAGCTTGTTTGGGTTCAAGTAGGGACTGCACAATGCATAGGAGTAATCACTGAGGTTACTCCCTATGTAGGGACCAGGGCAGGTTAGGAAGGTCCTGAGCTGAACACAAAAGTTCTGAGGAAAGTAAGCCGTCTGCTTGCCCTGGTATACTCTTCTAAAGTCCCCCTCTTATGGCTAGTGCTGGAGACAGACTCCTGTTCCCAGTGGACACCCTCTGGGCATCATCTCTCTTGGATGCTTGGATCAGCTCTCATGGACCAGCATGTAGGCAACCCCAAGGCAAGAAGGCACAACATGGATATGAGTAGGAAAGGACACTGTGGGGCTCCATCATTTGTCCTTTGGCAGCTTGCAGGCTGGGAGATCTGAGACGCCCTTCAATAGTTGCTTCCTACAGGCAGCAGCTGAGCAGGCCACAGCAGTTGCCCTGGCCACAGCCTGCTTAGCTGAACAGGGTGCCAAGACCTGGGATAAGAATGCTGTAACCAGGGCTTGGGGATATTATCATGGCCACAGTGCACACAACAGCAGCCTGTACAACCCTGCTGCCCATTATGACCCTGTGTGTCCCAAGCAGCCTGCTGCTCAGGGCAGCACCTTCCTCGCTGGCTGCTGGATCCCTGCCCGTGTGCTGTGGAGACCTCCAGGTGTGGCCCCACCAGCGGCACCTGGGCAAGCTGGAAGGAGCTGCCTCACCTTGGTTGGAGCTGTTGGAAGGGAGGCGGTCAGTCTCCTTCAGGGTCCGGAAGTGGACACGCTTACTGGCCTGGCTTTCCCCGTACAGACCGATGCTCTGCACCTGGATGATGTAATCTGCATCCTCCGCCAAGTCCCACAGCACGCAGGCCCGGTTGGTGGTGTTCACCTCCCGGATGAAGCGCTGCATCTGTCCATCTTGCCGCTGCCAGAGTGAAGAGCTGTCATCCCCAGGAGGCTGTTCCCAGCTGTACCAGGCTGTCGTGGTTTAACCCCAGCCAGCAACTAAACACCACGCAGCCGCTCGCTCACCCCCCCACTCCGGTAGGATGGGGGAGAGAGTCGGGAGGGCACACGGAGGAAAACCCGCGGGTTGAGATAAAAACAGTTTAATAATGGAAATAAAAAAGTAGAACAGTGATAACAACAATGATAACAACAACAATAACAGAATATACAAAACAGGCAATACACAATGCAACTGCTCACCCTGATTGAAGGAACCCCCAGAGCCCCACGGTTTTTAAGCTGGGCATGATGTCACATGGTATAGAATACCCCATTGGCCAGCTGGGTCAACTGCCCCAGCTGTGCTCCCCCCGCACCTGGCAGAACATGGGAGGCTGAAAAGTCCTGGTGCAAGCACCACCCAGCAACAACCAAAGCATCAATGGGCCATCAACGTTCCTTTCATTACCAAACCCAAAACACAGCCCCCCCTTCAGCTACTGGGAAGAGAGTTAACTCTGTCCCAGCCAGCACCAGGACACAGGCACAGGCCCCTGTTTGCAGGGCTGTGCTGGGCAGCCCTTACTCCCCCCCTTCCCTGGCAAGCATCCACCCCYGGGGTGGGCCAGGCTGGCCAGCACTTTGCTATGCAGCATCCCTGTGTGGCCTGAGAACCAGGCACCTCCCTGGAGAAGCCACCATCGTCTGGTGCTGTGGAGGTGGAGCAAGGCAAGCAAAGAAGGGTTATGTCATGGCTGAAACACCATCCTTATCCAGAGAAATCACAGGGAAGCCACTGGAGGGACAGACACCCCCATCACAGCCCACGGTCTGCTGCCTCCCACCAGGCTGGATGGCTCAGACAGGGCGCCCCGGCAAGGGCTGCTCAACAGCAGAGGTGTCCTCAGGCAGGTGCCAGAGGGGCTCCAAACTGTGGCAAAAGGGCTGACATAGGAGCATGCTGGTAATCAGTGAGACGGGTCCCCAGCCCACTGGGGACAGAGCCTGGATACCTGCTGTAAGATGGCATAGCCGATGACCACGTCTCCTTCTGGGACGTCCCAGGAGACTGTGGCAGAGTTTGCCTTCAGCTGTGTCACAGTCACGTTGACAGGGGACGGTGGTCTGTCTGGGTGAGTCAGGGATGGACGGAGGCAAGGCACAGGGAAGAGGCAAAAGAAGACATCTCAGAACAGGCACTCGCCCCTGCTCACCACCATGGGGGGCCTCTCCAACATCTGCCCATGGCAGCACACTGGCCAGGGCTACAGGGAGCAGCTTTCCTGGTGAATCTGTCCCCAGGAGAGGAGCAGCACAGCAGGTGCACAAGGCTAAGCCCCTGCCAGCAGCAACGCGTGCACGGGATGGTGCTCACTGGGCTAGTGGGCAGCTGCCCACTGCGGGGGGGGGGGGGGGTGCAGGCACCCAGAGCTGCTCCCTGCCTGTGGCACCCGCCGGCTTTGGCAGTCTTCTCTCGCCGGCCAGGACTCCTCCCTGCCTGTGCTCACTGCACACCTCACCCTCTGCAGTGTCCTACAGTGGGGAAGGAGGCCAAGCTCACGAGGCATCTGACTGGCTCTTCTCTAAAGGGCTTGCTTGCAGTGGCAGATGTAGCCCATTGCTCATAATACATGTTCCACGTAAAAGGGATTAGCAGTGCTGACCACGTGTCCAGGCTGCCAGACCCAGCTAAAGACAGCAAGGGCCCCCAGTAGGCTCCTTCCACCTTGCAGACCTTGAAATGGGAAATGCATGAAGGCCTGTCCTGAGTAAAAAAGAATTACAGAGTTTAAGAGGCTGTCATGGCAATTTAACCAGTCTCTGCAGCTCAAAATCACATGAGAAGTCCCTGCAGCCTGTCTCAGAGCACTGCAGAGACCCTGCTGTCAGAGATGCGAATGACATTCACATCAGCTCTTCACGAGGGCATCTGCTTGCAGATCTGAGGTACCTTCGCTGCTGCTCAGATGTTCATCTGTTGGAAAGTTTACTTCATTCAGCTCCAACACTAGCAGAAGCAGGGCTGCCTGGCATGACATGCTCCTGCTCAGCCTGGGCACAGAGTAGATTCTTGGCAGGGAAGTCCCGTGTTTCTGTAGGGTCCAGAAAGTCCAAACAAATCCTACATTAATGCAATTCTTCAGCCAAGACTGTGATGGTAAAGTCAGGCTCCTCTAAGCTCTGGGGCTGCCCTGTGGATGTGCACATCACGAATGCCTGGCACACCACCCAGAACTGCGTAGGAAGCAGCCCAGACACAGTATTTATATATCAACTGTGACAGAAAAATGGGGCAGCTTGGAATAAACACACTATGCAACTCAATCTGGCCATCTCATCTGCCTGGCATTACTCCCTGCTCTAAAGTAGGGAGAAAAGCCCAATGCAGAAGGCAGAGCTGACTTTCCCAGCAGTGCAATGCCATCGGCTGCAAAGCTGGCAGCAACACTATCCTTCAAAAAGCTGGCTTGATTGACCCATGGTCTGCACCATCACCATTTTGAGATTTCACAGCGCTAAGAGCATGGCAGGATCCTACACAGGTACACAGACCTGCATGCAAAGCCAAATTTTGTCTGGAAATTAGACACAGGAGCACATGAAGAAAGACACCGAGGCTGCTGTTTGTGTGTCCTCTCTCCTTGTAAACAAGACAGTGTCTTTCTGCAAGCTGGTTGTGTAGCACAAGTTCAATGCTGTGATTTATATAGATAGAAAAGGAGCCCCAGAGGGCACCTGAGAACAAGAAAAAAGACAACCATAGACACCACCAACAACCACAGTTAGAGTGACAAGGAAAGGTCATTTCTGCAGGTCAGCTATTTAAATGCACTCATTCACATTTGAATATTCCCAGCTCCATGACAGATCTAACCAGGAAAAGGCTGTGATTCTCTGAGAAATGCAGATTTGTGGTCAGCCACAGGCGACTAAGACAGATAGGAGGGTCACCCACAGAGCCCAGAAACCACCTTCGCAGAGAGACACTGGGGCTGAGTTCATCCGCAACAGAAGCCTGCCGCATCACCAGGAGATAGAGTCACTGGAGACAACACGAGCAAGGACATCACAGCGTGCTGCGCCCTCTCTTCCAGAACAGGAGGCTGGAAAACTGGAAAGGATTCAAAGATACACTCGAATATCCTTTATCCCATGAAGAGTGCGTCTCCTTAAGAGTTTTGCCAGTGGGACTCTAGTTCAACACTCTATCCTCTGAGAGAAAGTCTCTGAGCCATGTCCTTATCTCCACATCCTGGCCTCCCACAAGCCAACACCAAAACAGGCTGAATAAAGCTGCACTCCCCAGACCTGGCCACTGACTGGGGCATGTGTCTTCTCTGTGCACAGGAGCTGAGATCCCCACAGATGTGGTCTGGTTTTCCGCTCCAGCCACAGCCAGTGTGCAAGTTGGTTGCACAACTAACAGCTGAGCTGTAGACAGCACCCCGTCAGCTAGCAAATAACCACTCCCTCGCACTGTCCCAGGCAGAAGCATTTCAAAGTGTGCATGTGTTGGGGGGCTGCAATGTTTGAGCTACCCTTCAAGTGTAAGAACAGCAGTTGTTCAAGGCTACCACTATGCTAGCAAATGTAATGAGGTCAGGAACAGCCCGGGAATCCAATGGTGGAGACTGGTCCCAGGAACTGCTTTGGTCTGAACCAGGTAGCATGTGCCCAAACCACTCTTGGACATGGCTCAGGAGTTAGCATGAACCATGAACCATTCTTAGTAGGTAGCACTGATGTGCTCCCCTCTTTGGAACTCATGAGCTTAGTGCCATGGATGTGACCAGACCCTGCCCTGCCAGCTGGCCTCAGGACAAGAACAGGACCTGGTGCTTCACAGGATACATCTACAGTAATAAATTAGGTAGCTTTTAAATCTAACAGAATGAGAAGAGATCTGAACATGCCCAAAGTGGGCAGTTAGACTTCCCAACCTTGAAGTGTATGTGAGGAAATTAAAGGCAGGGTCTGACATCTCTGCAACGCAGAATTCTGTGGATGGAGCTTGTAGCAGGCTCCCTGCTCTGCACAAGAATTTTCTAGGCTTCTGCAGGGAGTCCAGCCTGGCCCAGCCCAGGGTTTTGGGCTGGGGATGCTGAGACATGGCCCTGGGGATGAGCCGCTCTATGATTTGAGAACAAGGGCACTGCCCTGATCCATGAGCCATGCTGCTGGGTCCACATGGGGCTGACAGTATTGCTTGAACTGTACTTAGCCAGAGCTTGCATAGACCACGTGTAGGGACCTTCACTCACTGGCAGCAGAAGGGCATCCCAGGGGTGATACCACCCCARTATCAAACTGCAAAGACAGTACACTCAGAGTCAGTATGATCTGCTCTTATAGCCAGACCCAATCCCCAAATGTCCCAAAAAGAGAGAGGGGAGAGCAAGAGCACATGGGGGCACGGCACAAGCACATGGCTAGCCAGTGCTTCAGACCTCATGCATCATAAACACACTTTGTGAAGGCTCCAGGCAAGCAGACCTGAACCTGTGTGACAGCGAGACCTGAAGGTGTCCGGGCTGCAGTTTTTCATTGGAAAATGAGTGTCCCTTCGTCAGTTTGTAGTTCAGCAAACTGCAGAAAAGACATTGCTGAGCACACAGGATTTGCACGTCTAGCAGTAAGAGGCAGGACAAGAAGTTTCAGAAGTCGAAACTAGAGAATTTCACCCTAGAAACACAGGGCAATGTTTAATCCCAAAGACATGCAAGGTGAGAGCTTACTGAAAATCGTTATGACAAGACCTCCAAAGGACAGCTCACACCACAGAAAGCTTTGCATATGATTGCCACATTAAGCCTAACGTTCTCCAGCCTGCTCTGCAGCTGAGCTCAGAGCAGTTTCATGCCAGAGCTGTTGCCATAAAGATCTGTTAGTGCAAGGGCTCCAAAAAATATACTCTCTGAAGCCAACTATTAAAAACATTCCTGTAAAGCCAAGATGCTCCAACACCCTGCTGGGCTCGCTGGGAAAAGCATGCCACAGTTAAGCCCTGCCCAATGCATTAATTGCTAATGATTCTGCATCATTTATAAGTTATCCAGCTTCACTTTTGATTAAAGCCATATTAAGAAATGGGCACCACCACAAGAAAGAGCAATCACTTACTTAAGGCCTGGTGCACCCTTTTGTCCTGTCAGTACAGCAGTGCATTCATTTCAGGCCTGCTGAAGAGGTGGGAAGAGTCGGTCCTGTGTGCTGGAGCCAGCAGCACTGCAGCATGAGGCTGGGCAGCAGGGAGGGCGACCTGTGGCCAGCTGAGCCCTGGACTAGATCTGCCACGCAACCTGGCTTTGTAGGTTAGAGAAGGGGCCAGACAGATGCCCCTCTAGAGTGATGTTGGCAGATGTGACGCTGCATAGGGATGGGGCACAGCCCCACTGGCGCCCTCCCCATCCTGCTATGACTCTGGAGAGGGGACCTCACCTGCCCCTCGGCCCGTGCCCTTGGGACTGCTGCTCAAGGGCACCCAGATGTTTGCCCAACTTACCCCTGCAGTAGGGAGGTAAGCATCAGACTGCACATCTAAAAATAAGTGGCCCCTTTTTAACAACCCTGACTGCACTTCTTCCTGAATCCGTCAGGCCCTGGAGTACATATTTTGCAAGGAGACTGAAAACATAGCAGAGCATATCAGAACATGTCTGATACTCGCAATTCAATTTAATACATCAGTAACCTGACAAGGGGCAAATAAGACAGCAGAAGGCTGCCACTGACACAGGGTCATTCAGACGAGTCAGGGGAAGAAAGGACAGAGGTACCCTGGGTGCCGACAGACCTGGGTGTCTTACCAAACAGCAGCCCAGAGAAAGCAAGGCAGGAGGCACACAGGAATGCCTGTCAGCCAGGAACCAGCTCGCAGCCTAGCCTACAGCCCTGGAGCATCCCTGCCCAGGGGCATTTAACTCTCTCAGGACTCGCTGCTCACTGGTGAGGGGCAAGGATGGCAAACGGGCGGCCCTCCTCCGCGGGGGCACAAGGAGAGCCCGCCTTTCCCCACCGCCTCGCCCAGAAGCGGGAGGCTTCGGGAGCCAAAGCCGCGGGCGGCGACTCCAGGTGCCCCCGGAGAGGCCGGTGCCCTCCACGGAGGGCAGCACGGCCACACGATCGCACCCCCTCCCACGGGGAGGGGGCGCGACACAGCCGAAGGCACGCCTGGCCTGGAGGCCACGGCGCCCCGGCGCGGGGCGCAGCCCCGGCGGGGCTGCCCAGGGGCCGGGGGGGCAGGGCCAGGCCCCGCGGGGTCGCGGCCAAGGCCATGCCGGGGAGGGGGGAACGCCGGCGGGACGGTTCGGCGAGAGGCCCCAGCCCACAGCTGGGGTCGGCGCACGGCGTCCCGTGCCGGGGCCCGGCGAGGGGCGGCGGACTCCCCGGACGGCTCCCGGCACGTCCCCCGCCCGCGGAGCGCCAGCCCCGCGCCCCCGCCCGGCCCCGCGGCAGGCRGCAGCGCGGGCGCCCGTGGAGCTGGGCGGCCCTCCGGGCCCGGCGGCAGCGAGCGGGACGACGCGCGGCGTCCCCTCCCGTCCCCTCCCGCCCCGTCCCGCCCCGTCCCGTCGGCCCGGCCGCACTTACTGGCCCGCACGAGGCAGAGCTCGCAGCTGAGGAGCACCAGGACAGGGCTGAGGAACGCCGAGAAGCGGGCCATGGCGGCGGGCCGGCGCAGGGGCGCCCCGGACTGCGGCCCCGGCCCGGGCGGCAGCCCTGGCACCGGCCCGGCTCCCTGCGCCGCGGGACGGAGCGGGGCCGAGCCCCGGCCGCAGCGCGGGGGGGCGGGACGGCCGCCCGGACCTCCCCCGGCCCGCTCCGCCCAGCACCGCCCCCCGAGCGGCACCGCAGCGGCTCCGGCACCGCCCCCCAGCCGTACACCGAAATGGCCAGCGCCGCCCCCGAGCCCCCCGAACCGTACCCCCAAAATCACCAGCGCCGCCCCCCGAGCCGTACCCCCCAAACCGCCAGTGCCGCGCCCGGGGACTGCCGGTGCTGCCCCTCACCCCGTGCCGTATCCCCGTAACCACCAGCGCTGCTCCCTGTGCGGTCCCCCAGTAGCCACCAGTGCCCACCCGCATGCTGTACCCCCAGTAACCACCAGTGCCGACTACCCCCATGCGGTCTTCCCTCACGCCGTGTGTTCGCGCGTCTTTTGTTACACAAGGACCCTCCTCGCCTGCACTGTCCTGGTGCGGCGCTTCCCACGCGCCCACGCACGCTTTCACAAGCACGCGGCTCCTGCTCTGTGGGGTTGCACAGGGGCCGCGCGTCCCACGGCAGCACAACGCTTCCTCGGTGTCCTGCGGGGGCTGGCTGCACGCTCTGCCCTGCTGCGGTGGCATCGGTGTGTGGAGGGTGGCCGGGCATTGTGCAAAAGGGTGGTGTCAGTCTCCAAGACCCTGGAGAGCTCCTGTGCCCGGAGGGCCTCGGGCTGGCTATCCACTTGCTGTGCCCACAGCAGGACACTTCACGGGAGCGTGCAGGGCCGTCCCACGCAGCCCCTGCCCATGCTGCTGCACACAGCTGTGAGGGACTGAGGGCGCCCTCAGTCCTTCCTGTCCTGCAGAGGTTTCTGAGGCATTTCTGGGCTGTGCTGCAGAAGGCTCCTGGAAGGCATGTGGGAGAAACCTGTCCCATCCTTCTGGGATTTCATTGCTCCACAACGTGGGCACTGCAACATTGAGCTATTTGGCACAGGTGTAGGTGGTGCTGGCCAAAGCCTCGACCCACAGAGCTGTGGACGCAGAGTGGTCGCCCACCAGACTGATACGTTCAGTGCAACTCTGACGGTCCTCGCTCTCGTATGTGGTCATCAATTTATGAGTTTATCCTTGCAAAATTCCCCTGACCACGGCCACCCCAAGGGCCTGTCTGGGCCTTTGGCAAGAGCTGGCCCCAGTAGAGCTCTGCTTGCTCCCCAGGGGTTGTGGCTGGGGGCAGGGTTCTTGCCAGGCACACGTGGAAGAGAGCTGCAGTTGGAGATGCTCCTGCATCATGGGACCTGAGTGCTTGGTAATGGGGACAGCCACCCCAGAACAGCCTCCCTTCTGCCCCGTTGTGCTGCAGACTTACGTCCAACCATGGGCTCTTGATCACCTGCTAGAGAAGTCTGAATGGAGGCAGTGACACTTTGAAGTATTGCTGAGAGCAATCTTTATTAATTTGTGGGATGCTGGCTATCCTGGAGGTAACTCTATCCCCATCGTAGTCTAGGCTGTTGCTCCCTCAGGCTTAGGCACAGTGCTTTCTGCAGGACCAGCTGCGCTGCTTTGCAGGCCACAGGCAACGGTTAACTGTAAATGCCCATGTTCAGGTGCCCCTTCTCGCCTTCAGTCTGACCAAACAGGTGTTGTGTGGAGCCGCAGGATGTTGGGCATAGTGGATTTTACTTGTGGGACCTTCCCTGCCCTTCAGCGCTCTGCTGCTGAGGGCAAACTGGAGAAGCAGACAGGTCTGCGCAGCCACTGGGGCACTATGACCAAGAACGGCCAAGGCTCAGCACAGCATGCCTTGACAGGCGCAGCAGGGCTCAGTACAGCATAGCATAGCCAGGCGCAGCAGGGTAGGGGAGGGCATGGTATGGCATGGCACAGCACGGCATGGCACAGCATAGCACAGATAGCTCAGCATGGCACGGCATGGCAGGGGATCGTATGGCATGGTATGGTACAGCAGGGCACAGCATGGCGTGACATGGCGCAGCAGGGAGCAGCATGGTGCGGGGCATGGCATGGCACGGCACGGCGCAGCACGGCACGGCCAGGCATAGCACAGTGCAGCAGGGCACAGCGTGGCAGGGCATAGCATGGCGTGACAGGGCACAGCACAGTGTGGAAGGGCAGGCTGCCAGAGCTGCCCAGCAGGAGGCAAAAGCAAGAGATCGGTAGGGACTACTAGAAGATTCAAGGGAAGCCTGGGGCTGGTGAAGTTGCAGGGGCTTCAGTACTAAAGTAATGGTGCTTTCTGCTGCAGCACCAGGCAAGGAATTGGACAGCACTGAGGAGACAATCCAGGAGGTGGGAGACCTCTCAGGGGTGTTGTAAGTGAAGTGAGGCCTGGGAAGAGGAGCAAGCGTGGCTTCTCTAGCTTGTGGGGAAACCTGACCAGTCCTCACCTCTGTGTGCTGAGGAGGCAATGGCACAGGCTCTAACTGGGATGGAGGGTTTGCCCCTGAGCGAATGAACACCATTGGCTCACTGGTGTCACAACTGCTGCAGACATTTGGGCTGGTGCCCCGGGCACAGTCCCACCAGCTCCTCTGCAGCTGGAGATGCTCTAGCCCCTCCAGGGTGCTACTCCGTGGGAGCCTGAAGGCACAGGCRTGAGTTGTGTCCCATCCACAGGGGAGGCAGCGCTGGGCTAGTGAAGTAGTAGGGAAATAAGGGAATGAACCTAAATCATCCTCTATCGCAGTAAGCCATTGTTTTCTGTGGGCAAGGGAGACTGGAGGGAGGAGTCAAGCCAAGCAGGAATCTGTGAGCTCCCTTGGTTCCAAGGGGCTGCTAAGGTGGCTCAACCTAGCTGTGGCTTTGGGCAGACTCGGGGACTTCTGAGGCTCCAGCTGATGTCCTTTGCTCCAGCCTGTGTTGTCCTGGCTGTGTAGCACAGCCAGAGTTAAACAGCAGCCAGACCAAGCCCTGGATGTGGTCAGCCTGCAGCAAAGGTACATTGATGTGTGTGTGTGCATGTGTGGGCACACGCATGCATAGTTCAATGCACTAGGGCCCCCAAAATTCTTTCCTGATCACTCCAGGAGGTCTTTCCTAGTTATAGAAGGATTGGTCTGTGCTTTGGGGAAAGCTGTGGAAGACCAGGGTAGTGCTGTTGCCACGGGAAGGATTTAATCTGCAGTGTCAGTGTGTAAGGGACAAGTTCCAGCCAAGTGGAAATTGAAGTTTGGCAGAATCTAGGTTAACTTTGCAGCTGTATGGCAGGTTGGGTGGTCTTTTGGCCCTGTCTGGGTTGTTCAATGCCACTTCTCAGGTGCTGTTGGTGGATCAGGAGATTACCTCCTTCCCATGCTGAGCTTCCTTGTTGCTGCAGTCAACAGTGGCCAGGATGAAGATGAGTCTGATCTTGCTTTCCCAGCAGAGTCCTGCTGGAATGCTCTTTCTTCCTCTATCTGCATGCTGGGGAGGAAACTTCAAGGAAAGCCAAGGGTAGAGTTGTCAACTCTGGCAAGAATGTGACTGCAAGAGGTTTTAGAGGAACAGATTGCAAGTTGTCTCTTCTCTGCAAGACCCATTCTCACTTGGTCCCTATAGTTGAGGCCTGATCCACACTTGGTTATTGCAGAGCTGGCCGTTAACCTGATGGTTGGTGTTAATATTGACTACTCCACARCCTGTCTTTGTCATCAGCCAAGGATTCAGGCTCTTTGTCACCGACTGCTCTGTAGCGTAGGTTCCTCTGTTCAAGCAGCCCAGTAAGCAGCAAACACAAATGTGTGTACTGATGTCAAACAACTCCTGGTCATACTGCAGCTCTAACCCAAATAACCTAAGTCAGGTCCTTCCTCCCATACACTGAATCACTGGCTTAACTTCATACCATTCTTTTTTCTATTGGTGATTGACTTCTATCTTTTGTTGTGTTTACATTTTAGTGCATTAGTTATTTTACCTGCATACTAAGCTGTTACTTCAGCTCCAATTGTTATCAGCACCATGACTTTGCTTCCTGCTATACGTATGTTTGCATGCTCTACTGGACATTTCTCAGTATGTTCTTGATACACGTAAGTAGCATCTCTCACAGCCTTTGGAGCACAATTTTGAACACTGATATGTTGTCTAGTTGCTTATCAGTTGCATGGTTTGGATCCCTTCAGTTCAGATTGCACAGCTGCGATAGTTACTCATTTGCTCTTGGCTTGCCCAACACTACTGTAGCCTGCACAGGTGTGGTCAGATGAAGGTGACATGGCAACTTTTAAAAGACATTATTTGGAAATCTCAGCACTGTAGGTATTAGATATCAGTGGGTAATGCTGTTCTTTGATAGCAGAAACAAAGTGTCCATTAGCACTGCGGCACAGTTTATTCTGCATCCGCCCAAAGCCACTTTCAGGGGATTAGGTGTCCTTTCCCTATGCTCCAGGCTGCACCCCTATTGCTTACACAGGAGGAGAATCATGCCGTGATCAGTGGAAGTTTATATCTGACCACCCTTGGCCACCACTGTTGGCTGAGTGGCATTCCCAGGCTTCATACAGCTGCCAGATTGGTTGTCCTGGACATGGGGAAAGGACATGCCGTGCCACTCTGGACAATCCTGGGAGCTCAGCAACCATCTCTCTCCAGTGCCGCACTATCCCCTTGTGTGCTGCATGGGGGAAGAACCCTGTGACTCTGCATGGGGAGAAGCACGATGTGCTTTGGGAGCAGAGTAGAGCATTTATATCTGTGGGTTCAGTCTGTAAGTAATAAATACTGAGAGTGCAAACTCCCCACACATATTTTATTATCATTTGAGTGTTTGGGGTTTTGGCCAGGCAAAATTCAATTTGCAATCACAAATCAAGAACTAATACACCTAAATTTTACTATATGCCTTACAGTGCCTTGTCCTTGGAATTCAGTGGAGAAATCCAGCAGCAGGCTTGAGACCCCATCCTCACCTCTGTAGCCTGGGCTGCAGGCCCCACAGCCCCCAGCCTGCCTCAGTTCCCTTCAGTTCCTCTCCCAGCCTGCCAGAGGAGGCCTTGTAAGTCCCACTGGGCCAGCCAAGTCACCCCTGGCCATCCCCCCAGGGTGCTCTGACCACCAACCATGCCTCCCACCTGTCTGCATTTGGCACGCGTTATTGTGCTGCACCCCTGCTTGCTAGTACAAGCCGGCCCATGAGCAAAAGCTGTGTGTGGGCAAGGAACACATGTGCCACCTCGGCTGCTTGACTGCAATGTGTCGCATTGGCTGCGAGACTGCTGCTCGGTGCAGTGGTGCAGACGGCTCCACTGCCGCTGTGCTTGCTCCTTCCTGTCCCATGCACCCTGCCTTGCACACACACAGGCTGTAGGAGGCTCTTTCAGCAAGGAGAGAATTTCCCAGAGACTCCCTGGCTCTGGAAGCCTTTAAATGCACTCATTATCAGTCTTCAGTTCTGTCAGTCACTGAGGCAAATGTGAGGCTCTGGGAGAGATGCTGGCAGCAAGGGAATGCCAGGACCATGGCGCAGGAGCCTCCTGTACCTGCATCATGTCACCCTGCTGTCATCTTTTTCTGCCCAATAGTGAATACACCAGCAAGGATTCCCAAAGCATCAGGAATTTACCTCTGTGTCTGTGTCCGTGGCCCTTGGGAGCTGGGAAAGTTTTAGATTTATGATATGCCTGTGCAGAAACTGCCCATACTTTGTCGCATATAAACGTTATTGATTAAATAACATTGATTAAATGTTATTGATTAAATTCAAAAAACATGTGGATGTGGCACTTCGGGACATGGTTTAGTGGGCATGGGTACTGGGTTGATGGTTGGACACGATGATCTTAGAGGTCTTTTCCAACCTTAATGATTCTATGATTCTATGAAATGAAACCTACAAAGGATGCATGGATTTTGTGTCCCTAATCTAAGCCTTAGTCAGCTTTTAACTAGCGTGAGGTGGGCGTTCACAAATTTATGAAAGAAATGAACATGACGTGACCTGCAACAGCTGGGTCCTGACCTGGAGGTCCTGGACCTCTGTGACTGTTCACTTCCTGGGACACCACACTCGTGCAATTATTTCCCAAAAAACCACCAAGTTTATGAATGTCTGTGCAAGTCTCCATGTCCTCCATCATCTCTCTGACATAGCAAGTCTGTGTGGGCCCTGTTCTGCCTGTGTCTGCCTCCAGAGAGTGGCAGAATGTGCTGCCCCAGATTGAAAAGCTCCAGCCCCAGGCTCCAGTTCCCTGCTGTAGAGCCTCCCATGGCCCGCTGTGACCTGAGCGAGGCTCACTTCGGGCAGGATTATGCCTATGGAAACAGCCAGCAGCTGCTGCTGTGACTCGGGGTGGCCTTTTCCAGGTGAGCATTGTCCTTTAACCAGATGCAGTCTGGCCTAGAGGAGGCTGGGGAGGATGCAAATGCCAGATCTGCTCCTGCACCCCGAGACCCTTTCTCCTGACTGGTCGCATGACTGCCTACCACAGGCTCTCTCCAAAGTTGCTGTTCTACATTGGCTGTTGTCTTGCCTCCTGTTCATTAGAAGATAATGTCCAAGGTATGTTGTGAGGGTTCATTCACATCAGTTCAGACATGTCCCTGTGCCGGCTGCTGTGTCTTATTTCCYTCCTGTGGAGATGGAATTAACTCATTGATCCCTTGGGATAATAATAATAATGGAGGGCAAAGGTACAGCAAATCACAGATATTTTCTATCAAGCTGCTACAGGAAATTCTCTCATTGTCTTCAGCCAAGGAATGGGCTCAGATCCATCATCAGGTTGTGGATATCAACCCTTTGAGACTTTATGAACTTTATGAAATATGGAAAGCCCCTCTGCTAATCATTAATAATCCCCAGTCCTCCTTTTTTGTTCATTTGGTGGTGGCATTTTTTTACCATCTGCAGTATAATTGGTTTGGGGGAATCCAATGCTGCCCAAGAACAGACATTTTTACTTTTGACTATCACAGGGTATTGTGAAGTCAAGAGTTCTGCTATGTAATGTCCTGGTTCCGGCTGGGACAGAGTTAACTTTCTTCCCAGTAGCTGGACGGTATGTTGATGTCCCATTGATGCTTTGGTTGCTGCTGGGTGGTGCTTGCACCAGGACTTTTCAGACTCCCATGCTCTGCCAGGTGGAGGGGGAGCTGGGGGGGAGCACAGCCGGGGCAGTTGGCCCAGCTGGCCCATGGGGTATTCTATACCATGTGACATCATGCGCAGTATAAAACTGGGGGGGGGGGAGCTCTGGGGTTTCATCACACGCGGTTCTTTTGGGACATGCGGTGGGTGAGCAGTTGCATTGTGCATCGCCTGCTTTGTATATTCTGTTATTGGTGTTGTCACCATTGTTGTTATCACTGTTCTACTTTGTTTTATTTCCATTATGAAACTGTTTTTATCTCAACGCGTGAGTTTTCCTACTTGTGCCCTCCCGATTCTCTCCCCCATCCTACCGGAATGGGGGGGTGAGCGAGCGGCTGCGTGGTGTTTAGTTGCTGGCTGGGGTTAAACCACGACAGTAATTATGTGCAGTGTGAAAAGTAATTTATTCTGTTGGGTTTAGACTAGCTGCCCAATTATTTCTTCTGGCACTTCCTAGTTTCTATTGTAAGAAACAGTTAATAATTGTTTGCTATGTATATGCACTGCACCATTTGTGACACTGCAGATCCTTGTCATCTTTCCCAGCTGTCAATTTCTTTTCTATCCTTTTAAGCTGGGACAACTACACAGTGTTTGAGATGTGGGTGTCCTGTGTATTGATACATTGATAAGAATGTTACCACTCAGCCTTTTCCCAGATCATTTGTAGCACATTAAGGTATCAAAGCCAAGAGCCTAGTAAAGCTAAAAAGGGATCCCACAAGTGTGTTGATAGCAAAAGTGTCCAGTATTGTCATGGTCATTGAGTCCACGAATGATGGAAGTTACTGAGTTTCTTTGCTTGGGAACCTGGTACCTCTTCTGGGCCTTGGTGTCCAGCCAGGTGCTTGGGCTTCAAGGAGAGAGAAAACTCACCTGACAGTCCTTAAGAGGGAGGTTTGGGCAAAGCAAGTTATGGTGAAAGTCTGAATTAGCCTAGGTTGTTTAGCTTAGAAACTATGAAACTGAGGGAGATGTGCTGACAGCTTCTCTTTATATGCCTGACAGCTGCCAAGAATATACAAGGCTGCTGCAGAGACTGGAATGGTCTGTTCTGTGTCTGGAGGCAGGACTTGATCCCATGTTGGCCTGGCCTGCGTGGAGACCAGGGCTAATAGCTCCTCTCAATGTGAGACTGGGGGATGCTGATCTGGTTTCTAGCCCTTCCCCCCTCCCCACTCCCCCAAGGGCTGTCTCGCTGCCTTCCCTCTGACCCCTTCTCCCTGGTGTTGCTTCTGACAGGGCCACAATAATTTGCCATGTGCATCACTAACACTGGGATCTGCTCACTGTGCTTGCTTGTGCTGACTGTGCAATTGTTCCCACTATCTGGGAGCAGAGCTGAAGTTCCCGGGTGAAGGAGAGAGGATGTGCCTGCCAGCCAGCATGGCTCCTCCACACGCCTCTGTTCAGCGCGGGTGGTGTATCAACCTGCACCAGTTGTGCGGTGCGCCACAAGGCCGGGTGAAAAGCCAGGGTGGCATGGGAAGGAGGGCAAATTTGTGCAAAGCCTGCATGTCACCGGCTTAGGGGCAGGCAGCTGTCAAGGATATGGGACAGCAAGACAAGGCAGTAACCGGGCAGCCCGTGCGAGGGAGAGCCCTATGTGATGGGGCTGTTAGATGTGCCAGGCATGGCAGTGGTGTGGTGGCATGGAACCTCCCTCTCCAGCCCAGGGACTGCCCTGGGGTAGCCCTTGCGTGGAAGGGACGGGGACCAGGGGTGGCCAGAGACATCAGAGACCAGACTATCTTGTTACATGGTGGGGATCCAGTCACCCTGTCTGGAGGGAGCAGGATTTATGAGGCTACGCAGATTAGCCTTGGACCCTTGTGCCAACCACTTCTGTCAGTGATATGGCCTGTCCCTGCCGCAGGTGGTTGGGCTCCCATGCAGTGCCCATGCTCCCAGCCGGTGCCTGTAGGCTGTAAGTATCCTCCCTGCTTTGCCCCCGCTCTGCATAGCAGCATTTCTGTGGCAGGGGCCAGGGCCATGCCTGTCCTCACCTGCTCCTGTGCTGGCCCAACCACTCCCACATTGACTGGGCTACACTGCCAGCCTTGCCCCAACTTCTCGGTGCACTATCGTTATGCCCCACAGTATCACAGAGCCGTTGTGTTGCACTAGACCCACACACATATCTGGCAGTGGGAACATCCCTGTAAGCTGAGATGAAGGGGATCCCTACGCACCAGCCCCCTCCATCCACAGAATGCATCATCTGATACTCTCTGTAAATCATTACTTCCTACCCTCAAGCCTCGTTGTGAGAGGCAGTGCTCATGCACAGTTTTGGTGGGCAGAAAAGGTCTGATTGCATGGATGGATCACTCTCTCTCTCCTCCTGCTGTTTCCCATCCCCTTTCAGACTTTGCTACCCTGAGATGAGGTCCCTGGCCAGCAGCCATGCGTCCCCCCACTCATCCCAGCCACTGTTCCTGCTGCTGTCCCTGTCTTCCTTGTGCAGTGCCTTGGCAAGGCCACAATTCTGCAGACACTGCAGGGCCCCCTTGGAGCCAGCCCGTGCCAAGCCCCGCTGCACCGTCAGAGCAATATCTGGGAGATAGTGCCAAATGCAGGGCCATGCCAGCGCTTCTCCCCTCTCCCACAAAGGTTTCTCCTGAACCACTCTCACTGGACACTGAGCTATGCCCTGGGTGAGGAGTCCTCACCTGCTTGGTTGTAATTGTCAGGCTACCATCCTGGATGCTTGTTAGCATTTAAATGCACAACCTGCTAAAGGTCTGCTAAATGTCTGAGGTCTGCTAAATGTCTACTCTGTTGTGTCCCACTCCCTGGAGTCAATGACACATCTGTCCCATTCTGTGCTGGGATTAGGATCATGTCCCCTTCTTCATGTGTGGGAGCTATCTGGAGATCCCTCTGCCCATTCACAGACCTGCTGTTGGCAAGGTCTGTAACTCAGCCCCATGGCACTGAGCACCTCCTGGCTTTGCTATGCTTGCTTCCAACGAACCGTGTTGAAATTATTGCAAGTTACAGGTTTGTGTCAGTACAGACAGAGGTGCAGGTTATGGTTCTTTACAATTAAGTGTTTGTTCTTCACCAGTACCATAGGTTAAGGAACCCTGCTGGCTGTCCTCTCTGCTCACTTCAAGTGGAAGGTCTATGAGCACTGGTTATTGCTGAGGTCTCAGCAGCCAGTGTTGCAGTGCTCACCCCTTCCTCAGTTCCAGGGGAGCTCCATTGAGACATGAACCCCAGGAAAAGCTGCAGAAGGAAAAAACGTGCTCTTACAGGCATATTCAGACAGAAGCGTTGGTTCTTGGAGTTTTCCCCAGTGTCCAAATGCATTATAGACTTGAGCATACAAGATATCAGACTGTTGTATTATTAATACATATTATGACATGTGACATATAGATTGATTATTGTATATTTGAAAATTTTATTAGCCTGTCTGGACAGGAGGAGTGGGTTGGAGACAAACACAAAACATTGCAGTGAAGGGAAGACAGAAAAAAAATTGTTTTAGCCAGGAAATTATGAGCATTGGTATTAATATTAGCATATCAGTGATAATTTCCCATATAAATCTTCCATATTCTTAGCAAGAATCATATCATGAAGCTTGTTGAATATAATTTAGAAGTGAAGCCCAAGAAATTCCCACCAAGGATGTCCTCAGGGACTGAGGCATCTTCAGAACGCCTGTCTTGACAGTGGCAAATGTACATATTTCAGACAACATACTGCAGGTGGCATGTACCAGACTGTCCTGTCAAGTCACTGCATTTTACTTGTAACTTCTTGTCAGATATTTAACTCAAACTTCGAAAAAAACCAAACCAAACCAACAATCCCTCAGATTGTTTTTACTACAAAGCCCACCTTGTTGTGCACAAGAGGACCAATACCGCAGCAGTGAACTTTTCTGTGGCTTGCCCTCCAGAGGCAGTGAAGCCATGCAACCAGGGTGTTGTGGTTTAACCCCAGCCAGCAACTAAACACCACCCAGCTGCTCGCTCAGCCCCCCACTCTGGTAGGATGGGGGAGAGAATCGGGAGGGCACAAGTAGGAAAACTCACGGGTTGAGATAAAAACAGTTTCATAATGGAAATAAAGTAGAACATTGATAACACAATGATAACAACAATAACAGAATATACAAAGCAGGAGACGCACAGTGCAACTGCTCACTCACTGCGTGTCCCGAAAAACCACGTGTCCCAAACAAACCTGCATGTTCTGAACACCAGAGGCCCCCCCACCCTCACCCCCCCCAGTTTTTAAGCTGGGCATGATGTCACATGGTATAGAATACCCCATTGGCCAGCTGGGCCAACTGCCCTGGCTGTGCTCCCCCCCAGCTCCCCCTCCACCTGGGAGCATGGGAGTCTGAAAAGTCCTGGTGCAAGCACCACCCAGCAGCAACCAAAGCATCAATGGGACATGAACGTTCCTTTCATCACCAAACCCAAACACAGCACCCGCTCCGCTACTGGGAAGAGAGTTAACTCTGTTCCAGCCAGAACCAGGACACAGGGCTGTGCAGATTCAGCATCTTTGCAGCACAGCATGGAAAATGGTCACTGTGGGGGAGGTTTGCCTTGGTGGCCCTGGCAACATGAGGTGCAGACAGGGGCATTTGGGCAGCACCTCCTGAGCATCTTTTACCTAGCCTGTCTCAACGGCATACCTAGGTCACAGCAAGGCTTGCCTGGCACCTCTCGTCTCTGCCCTTTGAGTATAAAAGTCTGGAAACCTGGTTGTATACGTGTGGAAGGCCAGCATTGCCCCGTTTATATACTGCATTGTGAAACACTACCTCCTGTAGGTAAATCATGAAGATCCTCTACCAAAAGAGTTTCAGAATTATAGAAGACATCTCATTAAAATGCAAATATAAGTGCTTACATGCAAATTATATCTGCAGTCAAATGCATTTTAAAACAATTATTTGCTTCTAGAAAGTATTTTTATAAAATGAGAGGATTATTCCATTGCAGTTTTAAGTTCTTGAAGACTACAAAGACAGATGACCAAACATTTGTAATGTCTATCAAGTGCCTTTTAAAATATACAATTTTTTATAATTAAGTCTTAAAATGAGAACAACTCTATCATGTATGTGATGAAATGCATGATGTAATGCCGTCATTGAAAGCTAAGTTATAACAGGGAATCAGTGACAAATTCTTTCACTGCAAATCTTTCTCTGTCTCAAAACACAATGGCAAAGTAGAAAAAAACCCAGAGATTTAATTCATTGGCATACATCATCTCCCAAATCTTTGATTTAATGAAAAAAAATTACCACATCCAGATTCAGGCAACTGATCTGAAGAAAAATATTCACTTTTTAAGAGATCATAAATATCACTGGAAGAATGAAGCTGACAAAAGCTGGTGAGGATACAAACTATCTGCATGAAGAATAATGTATAACAAATTAGTAAGTTCAGTGTGGGTGCATGCTTTGGGAGACTTTTATAAAAGCATTAGATCCCACAGTATCTTAGAATATTAATTTTTCTCAAAAAAATTCCGTAATATATTTTGTCTAATGCTGCCTCAAATTCAACTGTAGAAAGAATATTTTTAGACCAGTTGCAGAAATCTGTTAATTATTCATCCTGTAACAGATAAACTTCAATTTAAAATTACTTGAAACTGTACGTGTAGTGTTCTTTGAATCAATGCCCAATTGAATGAGATAACGTATCTTAGCATGTTAAAACTGTTAATAAGTATCATCTTAAACAATGCAGTGAGATTTATAGTTGCATCTGTAATGGCAATATGGAAAGCACACATTCAAAAAATACTGGACATGAAAGAAAATGGTGTTTCTTTAAAATTATGTGATTTCCCGTATTTTTCATCAAGCACAGCATAGCCAGCGGTCGAGGGAGGTGATTGTCCCAGTCTGCACTGCACTGGTGTGGCCCCACCTCGAGCACTCTGTGCAGTTTTGGGCGCCTCAATATGCGAACGACATAAAACTGTTAGAGTGTGCCCAGAGCAGGGCGACCAAGACGGTGAAAGGTCTTGAGGGCAAGACCTATGAGGAGCGGCTGAGGTCACTTGGTCTGTTCAGCTTGGAGAAGGCTGAGGCGTGACCTCATCGCTGAGGGGTGACCTCATTGCAGCCTACAACTTCCTCAAGGGGGGCAGCGGAGAGTGAGGTGCTGATCTCCTCTCTCTGGTGACCAGCGATAGGACACGAGGAAATGGAATGAAGCTGCATCAGGGGAAGTTCAGACTGGACATTAGGAAAAGGTTCTTCACTGGGCGGGTGGTCGGTCACTGGAACAGGCTCCCCAGGGAAGTGGTCACAGCACCTGTCAGAGTTCAAGGAGTGTCTGGACGACGCTCTTAGTGATATGGTTTGGTTTTAGGTAGTCCTGCGAGGAGCAGGGAGTTGGACTCGATGATCGTTATGGGTTCCTTCCAGCTTGAGATATTCTATGATTCATGTAGCTGACCCTGGTTTTCACCAACACACTGCCTGGCCCCTGCAGCAGTGGTTTCTGCATGCGCAGCTCCAGGGTCCCTGCCATGGGAACTCCCAGGCCTTGGCTCAGGCCCTGCCAGAGACCTTCTGCAAATTAATGCAGAAAGCAGATAAATGTGAACCTGCATCTGGCTGGTGGCTGCCGTGGCTGGGGCAACTGTTCCCGCACAGAAGCCTGGCGCCCAGGTCTCTGTGGGATGTGCAAGGTCTTGGTCTGGCAAATGCTCTGCCCCAGCATCCATTACCTGCTGCCCTGCATCTGCCAGCAGCAGCGGAGATGGATTGTGGCAGAGGCAGCAAGATCTCCTCCTGCCTGCATGTCCCTCTTCCTGCAAGGTGCAATGTAGGGGCATCCATAACTGGGTTTCCAGCCACCCTTTCCAGACCTCTTGGGTTGCCTCACGCAGGCCTCCCAGGCCTATGTGTTTCCCAGGATGATGCATGCTGCCAGGTGATTTCCAAGGTGCCCCCATTTCTTTTGCTGTAAAAAAAAAAAAAAAAAAAAAAGCCTGATGCCTTCAGCTATTTACAACTCATTTTGGCTTGCCAAAGCCACATCTCACCCGCATGACTCGCCATTATTTCAGACACAAGGCTCACCGGGCTGATGGACTTCACTGATTGACTGGGATTCAAAGTAAGCAAACCAGACCAGTCCCATAGCCCTTCTGCCTGCAAATCCTGGCAGAAACCAAACCTTGCCCTCTCACTCTGAAACCTATAAACCAGTGAAAGGTGAGGAGGAAGGCAGGCACCAGAATCACAGTCCCTCTGTATGATGAACTGAAATGTGAGCCTGACATACAGCTGTGTAGACGATACTTGTATAATAAGTGTATTGCAAGTTGCAAATCTTTAGTTCCTAACAGAATCCACAGTGTCTGAAAGTGGGGCCATCAGAGAGACTGCAATCTGGATTGCTCCTAGACAGGAGCTTCACAGGCAATGTCAACACAGCAAAAGCCTTTCTCAAGGTTTCCAGGCTCCAGAAAAAAAATCAGTAAACTTTATTTACATGCTCATAAATGCTGAGAACTGCTCAGGGGTCCTGACACAAGAAGTATTCCAGAATTACTTAGTATGAAAGAAGTGGGGGAGAGGCTGCAGTGGGACTTAGTGAGATATTCATTTACATGCACAATGCATGTAAGTGCAGGGTTGTTCTTGCAGCTTCCCACAAGAGGGGCTGAGGGCACCAGAAGCAGGGAGAGCACTTCTGGCAGTAGGGCTCCTGGCACCTGTGCCTTTCCTGGCATGAAAGACCAGCCTCTGAGAAAATTGAATGGCAGCTTGAAGAGCTCAAGCTTGGGTATATTTCAAGTTGTGTCCTCTTTCTTTATGCTTTTCTTTTATGGTTGCAATGTCTGTACCTTTTTCTTTTCCAGGAAAATTATTTCTCACCTTTTAGCTCACCCACCCTTTCAAGTAGAGGGCACAGGACACATTTCTCACTCAACTGTGGGGACCAGGACAAGCTGAGGTTAGTTGCTTGGTCATGCACGCCAAGCCAAAGACCTTCCCACGCTGGCTGGCTTAGCAATTTGCCAGGCACAGCTGCACCCTGAGCAGCAAGTGCTGCACAGTGCTGGGTCCTTTATGTCCCCGAATTGCAAAGCGTGAAGAGGGGGGACAGAAGGGACTAGAGTGCTCCTATCCTCAGGTATCACAAGTCCCCTCTGCATCACCTCCTTGAGCAGCCTTCCCTGACCTTTTGGTCCTGCATGGAGGACCTGAGGGTCCTCAATTTGCCTGAGGGACAGGACACCATCCAAAGGGACCTGGACAAGCTCAAGAAGTGGGCCTGTGTGAACCTCATGAGGTTCAACAAGGCCAAGTGCAAGGTCCTGCACCTGGGTCAGGGCAACCCCCGGTATCAATACAGGCTGGGGGATGAAGGGATTGAGATCAGTCCTGTTGAGAAGGACTTGGGGGTACTGTTGGACAAAAAACTGGACATGAGCTGGCAACATGCGCTCGCAGACCAGAAAGCCAACCGTATCCCGGGCTGCATCAAAAGAATTGTGGCCAGCAGCTCCAGGGAGGGGATTCTGCCCTTCTGYTCTGCCCTGGTGGAAACCCACCTGGAGTACTGCATCCAGCTCTGGGGTCCTCAGTACAGGAAAGACGGACCTGTTGGAGCGGATCCAGAGGAGGGCCATAAAAATGATCAGAGGGCTGGAACACCTGTCCTGTGAGGAAAGGCTGAGACAGTTGGGGTTATTCAGCCTGGAGAAGAGAAGGCTCCAGGGAGACCTTATTGTGGCCTTTCAATACTTAAAGGGAGCTTACAAGACAGATAGGGCCTGTAGCGACAGGACAAGAGAAGAGGTAATGGTTTTAAACTGAAAGAGCGTAGATTCAGACTAGGTATAAGGAACAAATTTTTTACGATGAGAGTGGTGAAACCCTGGCACAGGTTGCCAAGAGAGGTGATAGATGCCCCATCCCTGGAAACATTCAAGGTCAGGCTGGACGGGGCTCTGAGCAACCTGATCAAGTTGAAGATGTCCCTGCTCATTGCAGGGGGGTTGGTCTAGATGACCTTTAAAGGTCCCTTCCAATCCAAACTCTTCTATGATTCTACTGGCACCGTAGCAAGGAGAGCTGGAGTATCACACCAGTCTGCTCAGAACAGAACTGCAGGTAGCTTCCATGTGCTGTGCCTGTCTTCACTGGGGTGCTGGCACTGAGACAGGTAACAGAGAGGCTGGAGGACTGAACTCCAAATAGTTCTAGTCTGGGTGTGAAGAGATGCCTCTTTAGCCTTGGAGTGGTCCCCAATCACCAGCCTTCATTTGACTTTGCATTTTCCAGCTGAACCCTGTGATGGACGTTGCCAAGCGCATTTCTCCACTGCATGCACCCTCTTTGTACAAAATATCTCTTTCCTATCAGTGTACTTAGGCTATGTGGCTGCACAGTACTTGCTGGTTGCCTTGGCTGCTTGTCCTTGTGCAGCAGGAATGATGCAGGCAGTGCCCTCATCCTACTGGGACTGGGAGGCCTGGCCACTAGCTGGACACCTGAGCAGATAAGCTGGGGCAGCTCAGTGCGGCAGCCAGACACCGGGAGAGAGAAACAGCTTGATATTTAACTGTCTGCATTAATTACAGTGACAATCTGGCAAAGGTAGGATGAAGTGAGCTGCAGTGAGTGGTGGAGCCCGAGTGCCCAGTCCTTGTTGGACCTGGACTCAGCCAAACTGCAGCAGAACTTGGCTCTGGGCCCTGCAGATTCTGCCTGAGCTGCTGTGCCCTTTCGGGGGCCTGCGCCATACGAGGGATGAAGAAATACAGGCATGTCATTGAAACACTGGATCCTGGCAGGTGGGAGGTGAAGACCCCCGCGTGGTGTGGGTCAATGTGCTTCACCTGGGGAGGGATGGAGGGAGGGGGAACCGGAATGTGCAGCGCCAGGAGCTGGTGCCGAGAGCATCCAGGAGATCTTTGCCACTTGCTGCAGCTCCATGCCAAACTGGCCTTGCCAGCCACTCTTCCCCTGGCATTGCCACTTCAAGCTCCTTTTCCACTAGAGGCAGATGGGAACAATATGCTGCAGGAGGACAGATCCTCTGAGCAGCTGCAGATGTTGCCAAGATGTGTCCTCTCTGTGCCTCAGTGTCTGAGCACTGTTTAGAGCACAGATTCATGTGTTATAGCCCCAAAGAGATTATCATGTCTGGCAGTTGTGACCCTCAGCTGAGATCATTACCTTGAGTTCATAACAACATAAGAACAGACATCCCAGTTCAGAGAAAGGGTCTGTCTAAACTTGCCATAAATACTGCCAGAGACAGAACATCCCTATGCCCCACCAGTGGTCCTAATGGTAAATTGTAGTCACAGTAAACGTGTGTTTCATGTTTGGACACAATTAACTTTAACAAGGGAGGTGGGCTCTGTAAGCAGAGCCTTGCAAGGGAGTTTTGAGTGGGAGTCCTAATGCACAAGGAAGCCAGCCCCCACTGTTGTCAGGAATGCCCATGGCATCCCTCGTGCTCCAGAGCAACACCGGGAGTCTCAGCGGGAGTTTGTCTGGGCACCAGCAAGCTGAAAGTGAGGAGGGACAGCTCTGTCAGCAGAGGGTTCCAGCCGAASTGGAGGCACTGCACTCCGTCTCCCACCTCTCCAAGACAGTGGGCTGCATCAGGGCAAGGCCAGAGGTCTCTGGGGGAAGCTGAGGGCACAGGCACTAGAAAAAGTCCCCCAGGAGCTCTCAGCATATCACCTGCTCTGCAGGAACTGCTCATGTACCTGCTTCTATCCCACGATATGTACAAGCAGCTGGGGCAGCCACTTTCCTTTTGCTGTACTCAGGGGGAAAGCATGGTTGTACCCGCTGGGCACGAGGAAGGAACTGGAGTTGTCTGTCCCATTTTCTGCCTGCTCTCCCTTCCTCTTCACTCCATCTTTGCAGGATAGTGCCTAGGCTCTCCACTCAGGCTCTCCCAGTCCATGGGCCTGCAACTTTCGGACACCTCTTCACACTTCCTACAGCCGCACACCAGGAACTTCTAGTCTTGACATAACTGGTTCAGTGAATATCCTRCTCTAGATTAGCATACAGAAACTTGATTATAACCTGTGCCTGCAATGTTAGCTGTGTTGCAAGATGCTGAGATTTGGACCCATCAGGAGGCTGGGGCAGATACTTCAGTTGTTCCAGTGGCTAAAAGTGACATACAAATAGCACTAAAGACACACAGCCGTGTGGAAGGGAGGAGCACTCCTTTTTTAGATCCCGTTTCAGGATGTCTGCAGGCTCAGGCTGTCTGCAGGCTCTGGCATACCTTCCTGAATCACACATATTTTGGTTAAGTTTCACAGTTCAGAAAAGAGACGGACAACGAGACTGATGCAAAAAATAGGGACACAGCAGGCTGTACAATGGGAACAATGACCACAGACTGGAGAAACAAAACTGAAGGGGCATAATGCAGCCTGGTGTTTGTGGGGGCAGGGGTGGAGGGGGAAGGGGAGGAAGAAAATGAGAGAATATATTCACCAGCTGGCACATGAAACCTCAGTGCCAGTGGCAACATGTTCAAATTAAATGATCAGATACGTTTTTATTGCCTGATTATCCAAAAATGCATGGGAATTAAAACATCCATGTACCAAGACAATAATCTTTTCATCTAGTATATCTCTGCAGTGGAAACAAAACATGAGGTAGGGCATTACAGAATAATGCATCTCTGTAGAGGGATATATGTTGAATTGACTCTCACATGCCTATTGCTGAGATCCATATGTAGTACTTAAAGTAACAGCAAAAGACACAGAGACTGAAGTCTATATATTTAAATCATGAGAGCATTTATTTTTATGCTAGGCTTACATATCTCTTTACAATTTGTGGTCACAAAACTGTAAGCCTTTTGCATTGTTAGAACAAATTTAGTTCTTCTTAAAGTGTTTTTTAAAAGCAGACTCAAACCTGAGAGTCAGTAAGCATTTGGCTTTCTCCTAGCTCAATGAACTTCATTAAATTAGCATTAGAGATTAATTCATGGTAGTGTCATTAACACAAGACAAGTTTGGAGATTCCAGTAACTGAGGTGATTTTTCCACTCATATAAAGAAGTCGGACTGAGGGCTTGTTTTTTTGTGGCTTACTGAATTCAAGGTATGAAGTTTCCTCAGATCAGTGTGATTCACCTTACTCTGGCAAGAGCAGACATTTAGAAAATGTCAGTCTTGCTTCAGTAGCATGAGAGACTTTAGAACAATTTTGAAAGAAATGTGAATACACGTTAAGAAAATGCCAACATAGGCTTTCAAAGAGGTTATGCCAGACTAATATGCTCTCTCTCTTTGATAAGATAAAATACTTTTTTCTAAGTGAATTAAATCCATTAAATATCATCTACCTGGACTTCAGTCGTGTTTTTCTAAACAGCATACTGGAGGTGACAGGATGTAGAACAAGAATAGTTATTAGGATTAAGATAAGGGATTTCTAGCAGCTTCTATTGCTGGAAACGGCTGTGTTCATCTGTGTAGGGCCACAACAAGACCTTTGTCTCAGGTGGGTATTTTCACTATGAACTTTTGCACAAAGTGAACAGCGAGCTGATGAAGCTGGCCAGTAGCCCCAAATTAGAAGATTTTGCTAAAATTGGGGAGGGACAGATACTGCACAAGAACTGTCTAACTGTGAGGACTGGAGCATTAGGTATGCAAAGACACTCCAACTAAGTCCAAGCCTTGGTTTGTGGGCCTGTGAGGTGAAGCGGAGACATCTCTGGGAAGACAGTCAGGCAGTGAACCTTGGTGGCAAAGGGCTGCCCTGCTGAGCATGTGGGGTGGCAAGGCATGGCCTCCCATGGCTGCCAGTGGGCTGTCTGCAAGAGACCAGTCCTGATGAGGTTCCTGACATTTGCCAGTGATGTTTAGCCCCTCTCTGGAAAGCTTGTTGATGCCCAAAAAGGGTAGTTCAGGACCAGGGCTGCATAAGATGGTGCCCGTCCCCATGGTCCTCTGGCCCTTCTCTGTCCCATGGCCCTGCACTCACCTTACCTGTGATCTGGTGGCTGGCAGGCTACGAGGCTGCCCTGCCCATCCGTGAGAAATCCAACCCCATCACTCGGGAGCTGGACCGAGCCGACCCCACGCAGATCATACAGCTGCTGAAGGAGTGCGATGTCAAAATCTTCCAAGAGGAGGAGGAAGCCTTGTGTTATGGTTTAAACCCAGTCGGCAACTAAGTACCACACAGCCGCTCACTCACCCTCTCCGCCCCCCCAGTGGGATGGGAGAGAGAATCAGAAAAAAAAGGTAGAACCCATGGGTTGAGATAAAGGCAGTTTAATAGGACAGCAAAGGAAGAGAAAATAATAATAATAATAATAATAATAATAATAATAATAATAGAATATACAAAATGAGTGATGCACAGTGCAATTGCTCACCACCCACTGACTGGTGCCTAGCCCATCTCTGAGCAGCGATCGCTGCCCCTGGCCAACTGCCCCCAGTTTATATACTGAGCATGACGTCATATGGTATGGAATATCCCTTTGGCCATTTTGGGTCAGCTGTCCTGGCTGTGCTCCCTCCCAGCTTCTTGTGCACGCAGCAGAGCATGGGAAGCTGAAAAGTCCTTGACTTAAGGACTTAACTATAAGCACTACTTGGCAACAACTAAAATATCAGTGTGTTATCAACTTTATTCTCATACTAAATCCAAAACACAGCACTATACCAGCTACTAGGAAGAAAATTAACTCTACCCCAGCTGAAACTGGGACAGTATGCACCCCTTATTCTATACCATCTACATCAGGCCCAGGTCCTACGCTTTCCAATACATTCCAATTAATCACCACCACTTTTCCTGTCTTTTCATATATACACACAGACATCATTCCCTTAGTCTATGGGCCATCCCTCTAAAATGTCCGTTGAGTTTGTTTAGTCCATGACTTTGGGCTCATCTGTCGTAAGAGTCTTTCAGGGCAGGAGAGACGGTGTGTGGTGTTGGATTGTTGCATCCTGAAGCCAGTTCTGGTTCCATCACTGCTGCACTTTGCTCAGTTTCATCAAAGTTTATTCTTCATTAATTTGGGCGATTCTTACTGTAATACCATTGATATAGCATATAGCAACCATAGAAGTGATGACATCATACAGCATTGTGTAGCAATTAACATTATACACCTCAGTTCATTGGCTATTTTCACCCAAAATCACATCCCCTTGAGGTACACATCGGACTTCCCCATCCTTCTGCATCACCCACCAAGTGCACCCAGGTCCTTGAGCAAAAGCAATCCCATGAATGGGTTTACCTTTGCCTGAGGCAGGAATAACCCAGACTGTCTTCCCCAGCATATTCCTTATGTGCACTACAGGGACTTTATCCCCTTCTACAGTATGTAAAAAATTTGATTGGGCAGGGCCAGCTCGAGTGGCAGATCCCCTGGTGTTAACTAACCAGGTGGCCTTTGCTAAATGTGTGTCCCACTGTTTGAAAGTCCCACCACCCAGTGCTCTCAGTGTGGTCTTTAACAGTCCATTGTATCGCTCGATTTTCCCGGAGACTGGTGCATGATAGGGGATGTGATATACCCACTCAATGCCACGCTCTCTGGCCCAGGTGTCTATGAGGGTGTTTCGGAAGTGAGTCCCGTTGTCTGACTCAATTCTYTCTGGGGTGCCATGTCGCCATAGGACTTGCTTTTCAAGGACCAGGATGGTGTTCCGGGCGGTGGCATGGGGCACAGGATATGTTTCCAGCCACCCAGTGGTTACTTCCACCATGGTGAGCACATGGCGCTTGCCTTGGCGGGTCTGTGGGAATGTGATATAGTCAATCTGCCAGGCCTCCCCATATTTATACTTCAGCCATCACCCTCCATACAAAAGAGGCTTTAACTGCTTGGCTTGTCTGATTGCAGCGCATGTTTCACATTCATGGATAACCTGTGCGATAGTGTCCATGGTTAAATCCACCCCTCGATCACGAGCCCATCTATACGTTGCATCTCTTCCTTGGTGGCCTGAGGTGTCATGGGCCCACCGAGCTAGAAATAATTCACCTTTGTGTTGCCAGTCCAGATCTACCTGAGCCACTTCAATCTTAGCAGCCTGGTCCACCTGCTCGTTGTTTTGATGTTCTTCAGTGGCCTGACTCTTGGGTACGTGAGCATCTACGTGACGTACTTTTACAACCAGGTTCTCTACCCGGGCAGCAATATCTTGTCATAATGCAGCAGCCCAGATGGGTTTACCTCTGCGCTGCCAGTTGCTCTGCTTCCATTGCTGCAACCACCCCCACAGAGCATTTGCCACCATCCATGAGTCAGTACAGAGACAGAGCACTGGCCGCTTTTCTCGTTCAGCAATATCCAAAGCCAGCTGGATGGCTTTCACCTCTGCAAACTGACTCGATTCACCTTCTCCTTCAGCAGTTTCTGTGACTTGTCTTGTAGGACTCCATACAGCAGCTTTCCATCTCTGATGCTTTCCCACAATATGACAGGACCCATCAGTGAAGAGGGCATATTGCTTCTCATTTTCTGGTGGTCTTTTCAGTGGGGCCTCTTCAACACGCGTCACCTCCTCCTCTGGCGATATTCCAAAATCTTTGCCTTCTGGCCAGTCCATGATCAGTTCCAAGGTTCCTGGGCGACTGGGGTTTCCTACTCGGGCCCGTTGTGTGATTAGTGCGACCCACTTACTCCACAAAGCATCGGTTGCATGATGTGTAGAGGGATCCTCCCTTTGAAGGTGTGAGGGTTTCATGTGAGTATATGCATAGGGACCATGTGCATGTATGTGTGCGTGGGGAGACACAGATGCAGGTGTGAAGATTATATGTGCATGAAGGGGTTTGTGTGTGTGAATTCTCTGTGTGTGTGTGTGCATAAGGTCATGTGCATGCACGTGGAGGCCGTGTATGTGCGCACAGATGTGCCAGTTGCTTTAGCTGGGCTCCTGGAGATGGGCTTTTCCCTTACTTCTCTGCTTGGCCCTGGAAGCTAACCCTGAGCTTTCTGTCCGCATGTCTCTCCTTTTTGCCTCAAAATGTTGGTAGAGGAACTTGTGGTTCAGGTGAAGGAGAAGACATCAAACATCCAGGCACTGTCTCATGCCACAGTTGGGCAATTCCTGCTGGTAAGAGGAAAAGAGACTTTGTCCTGCTGTGGCTTGCAAAGGATAGCACCACAGGGCATGCCTATGCCACTGTAATCAGCCTGTGTCTAAAGCACATGCTGGGACAAGGACTGCACAGGATCACAGAATCACGGAATCTCTGAGGTTGGAAGGAACCTATTGAGATCATCTAGTCCAGTTCCCATGCTCAGGCAGGGTCAGCTAGAGCAGGTTGGTCAGTATGCCTTTATATTAGCACTGCCTTGAAATGAGAGGCAGAGAGACATTCTGASCCCAGGCGCCATGTCCTGGGGGCTGCTCTGCCCACTCTTATTTGCATTCTCAGGGGACAAAAGTGGCTGGATGATGGTGTGCTCTCCCCCCACCCCCCGACATAGGTATGTCATTGTAATTGCTGATATGATGGGGCACATGATGCCCTGTTCCCACCTTCCCACTGAGCTCCTCTTCCCTTATGCATCTATCCCACTCCCTGCCACCATCAGCATCCTACCAGGCAGTACTGAGCCCCATTGCTCCCCCAACCCCTAGTGCTTGTGTTCCGGGCTCCTGGATATGTCAGCTGGGTAGAGGAATGACAGGAGAAGGAGCTGGGTCGTCCTTGCTGTACAAGCAGCTTTTTTTCGCACTAGGCTTCCCTCAAGAAGCTGTTCCCTGCCATCATCAGCATCATGTTGCCCCTTCTGTTCCTGGAGCACGAGGGGAATTTTATCCAGGTACCACCCTCAGGCTGCTTCCCTCTGAGAGAGACCACATTCGTGTGCCAGGCTTAGAGCATCGCTGCCAGGCCAAGTCTGTGGGGAGCTCCCTGTTGTGCCATAGGGCCAACACAACCCTCCTGCCTAAGCAGGGCAGGCATGTACGCTGAGAAGCAGCGCAGGCTACGAAAGCACCCCAATAGCTGCCTTGCAGTGTCTCAGGCCTGTGCTGGGCAGATGAGCCTCCAGCACAGAGCCCCACATTGTGGCTCGGGTGCTGGCCTGCTTCTCAGCCTGGACATTTACCTCTGGGCAACAGTTTCCCTCAATTTCCAGTGGGTAAGAGTTAGGATGAGATGCCGGAGCCATGCAGATGTAGACAATGCTGCTGTGGTACCTTGGCCATCAGCCAGTTTGTCCTGTTGATGGTCTGGTCCAGCTCCTATACTCTGTGCTGCCTCATGGCCCTGGGCTGTCTTCAAAGAGAGCACTGGGTGCAGAGATGGTTGCAGATCTTGTTGGCAGCTGCCTTGTTCCTCTAGATCATTATTCTGTGTTTTGCACAGAAATTCGAGCAGGAACTCCGTACCAAGTGGATTCTCAACATAGTCAGCACTTGGGCCTACCTCTTAAAGGGCAAATTCCTTTGCAACTGTATGACAGACCTGCAGATCAGCCACTCCAAGCTGTTCCGGAGGGCAGTGTCCATCCTGCRGGTAATGAGCTCCTGGGCAACAGCCCAGTGACAAGCAGGGGTCTCCATGTTGGGGCCCTGAAACTAGGAAGCAGAGGGGCCTCTGGCTTGAGGCGAGAAGAGACAGAACACGTTGCAAGGGAAGGTGGAGGCCAGGCTGTTCCCTGGGAGGATGGAGATCCAGGAAAGGCCATTTGCTGGATACTGCTGTTGCCCTTGGATAAACTGGCATCCTGTAAAAAAGGACAGGCAGCAACCATCTTCCCTTTCCTGGCAGTTCCCATCTCTAGTGTCAGGCTGAGGAACCCTGATCCTAGCAGAGGCCCAGGGGATGTCTGGCCAGCTCAGCCTCCAGTGCCCTTCTGGTCTCTGAAGCCCTGCTGAGCTGGAAGCCAAGAAGTCAGCAAGAGGGAGGTGGGAGAACCCTGAGCAAAGCTAGAAACCTACCTTCAKAGTTCACTGACTGGCTTTACCAGGGCTCTAACGGCTTCTGAGATAGGTTTCTGGGGGTTTAGGGACTTCTGGAACAGATTGGACCCAGGACCAGAGAGGCTGTGTGATCTCCATCCTAGGAGATACTCAAACTCAGATGCACAGCCCTGAGCAACCTACTTTAATGGACCAGCGACCTCCAGAAGTCTCTTCCCACCTAAGTTTTTCTATGACTCTSTGAGGCAAATGGGATGCCACTGTCCGATGCTGCAATATCAAAGCAATGGGAACCATTATAGGACCTCAGAGAAAAATTGGTTGTTGGCTGTGCTAGCACGTGCCCTTCTCTGCATTGTCTGTCTTGCTTGGACATATGCACGGACACGTACAGATGTTCATGCAGCTATAACCATTACTGGTTGTGGCTGTGCATGGGGTCATTTATTTTAGCTTGGTCTTCACTTCACACTGGTGTGGGCCATCTCTCTCTCCTGGCTCTAATGTGCAGTGTTCTTCYCACAGTGATTCACAGGGCACTCCCAGGCCAGGTGTCTGGATAGCCTCCTGCAGGTTATCTATGACTCTGAGGTGTTGTTAGATGACCTCCGCAACAAGGAAATCTCTACACACATTCTGGTAGCAACTGAAAAAAACAAGGTAATTGGGATCCTGTTCACCACTCACATGCCCCCATCCCCGCCCTTACAGTGCAGGACACCTGGAAGCCCAGCCCTGGCACCAGCCCGTCTGGATGCTTTTGGTACAAGCATGAGTTAAACACCCCACTGTGCACAAAAGGTGGGAACTGGCTTTTGAATGCCTGAGCAAGGAAGCCTGAGCAGAAACAGCAGAGAAGCACCAGTAGAGCCTTTCCCTGGCAGACTGGGGAGGTGGTGCCAGTGGGCGGGGAGCTCTTGGCTCTTGGGCTGTTTGTACTACGCAAGAGGGGCTCCCCACAGCATGGCGTGATGCAGGGGTGCTGGTGTCCCCTGGATGTCTGGGTAGTTGGGGTGGTCCAAACAGATGATCTGTCTCTCCTATACTCTCAGGTTGTCCCCACAGCTCTCTTGTGCTTGTTGAGGAACTGCTCCATGCAGGAAGCCCGAATGTGCCTGGACACCTCCCATTCCATCCGTGCAGCCATTGAGGCTTCACTGAATGCCCCAGGGCGCAAACGGGGAGCAGACAAATCTGATGCTGCAAGCAGGATCACATAGTAAGCAGGATCCTGACTCCAAGGAGACTCAGAGAGGATTTTTGAGTTTGGGCTGGTCCAGGCGTATCCTCTGGCTGGGCAGCCACACCATCTTCCAGCTTGAGGAGCATTATGATGGCCTGAACAAGAGCAGCAGCTGGGGGTTGTAAATTAACCTTGACAGCAGTGGGAGGGAGTGGGGTAATGTTCCAGAGTCTCCTGCTTTGATCTGGGTCACTGGTTTCTCCTCAGGTGAAATGTTATACCATATAGGGGCCTCCTATGAGGGTTCAGGTTTCACTGACACCCCAGACTGCTCTGGGACAATCCAACCTGTAGGCTATAGGGCAGGCAGGTGCAGGGCATTGTTCCTAATTGCTTGGGGAACTGAGGTTCAGAGCTGTAATCCCTTAGAAGAACACTTGTTCTCCCTGGATATGTAGGAGAAGAAGCACAGGACTGGAAGGGACCAATGGAGTCACTGAATCCAGTCTCTGCTGTCAGGACCAACATCCTGTATCAGCTCTCTCATTACCTAGTTAAGATCCTTCACAAAATTAATTTGATTTCTCATTCCCTCTTTTACCACCTCACTCCTTTGAGGTTTTAGCCTAAATTCACTAATGGTCAGTGAACATTGACCCCAACACTGACCCATTGAATAAACAGACGGAAATCATGTGGTTGCTCCAAGCTCTGTGCAGTTGGACCCTGAACACTTCCAATGATGGGCATCCACAGCTTCTCTGGGCAACCTGCTCCAGTGTCTCACCACCCCCATCGTAAAAAATTTCTTCCTTTTGTCCAAGTCTTTTAGTTTAAAACCATTACCCCTTGTGTTATCACTGAAGGCCTTCGTAAAAAGTCTCTCTCCATCTTTCTTATAAGCCTCTTTATATACTGAAAGGCCGTGATAAGGTCTCCTCAGAGCCTGCCCTTCTCCAGGCTGTACAACCCCAACTCTCGCAGCCTTTCTTCATAGGAGAGACGTTCCAGCCTTCTGATTGTTTTCGTGGCCCTCCTCTGGACCTGCTCTAACAGGCCCATGTCTTTCTTGTACCGTGGGCCCCAGAGCTGGACACAATGCTCCAGGTGGGGTCTCACGAGAGCAGAGTAGAGGGGCAGAATCACCTCCCTCGACCTGCTGGCATGCTTCTTTTGATGCTGCCCAGGATATGATTGGCTTTCTGGACTGCAAGCACACGTTGCCGTCTCATGTCCAATTTTTTGATATCCCCAAGTCCTTCTCTGCAGGGCTGCTCTCAATCCATTCATCCCCCCAGGCTGTATTGATATTGGGGATTGGTTTGACCCACGTGCAGGACCATGCACTTGGCTTTGGTGAACTTCATGAGGTTCACACGCGCCCGTTCCTCAAGCCTGTCAAGGCTCCTCTGGATGGCATCCCTTCCCTCAAGCAAATCAACAGTACCACGCAGCTTGGTGTCATCTGCATACCTGCACTCAATCCCCCTGTCTACGTCATTGGTGAAGATATTAAATAGTATTGGTGCCAACACAGACCCCTGAGGGACACCACTTGTTACTGATCTCCATTTGGACATTGAGCTGTTCGTCGACTGCCAACTCTTTGGACATGGCCATCCAGCCAATTCCTTTTCCATTGAATAGTCCATCCATCAAACCCATATCTCTCCAATTTAGTTGTATGAGATCATGTGAAAAGCCTTACAGAAATCAAGATAGATGACATCAGTTGCTCTTCCCTTATCCACCAACACTCCAACGTAGAAGGCCACCAGATTAGTCAGGCATGAGTTGCCCTTTGTGAAGCCATGTTGGCTGTCTCCAATCACCTCCCTGTCATCCATATGCCTTGACATAACTTCCAAGAGGATCTGCTCCATGATCTTACTGGACACAGAGGTGGGTCTGACTGGTCAGTAGTTGCCAGGGTCCTCCTTTTTACCCTTTTTAAAAATTAGTGTGATGTTTCCTTTTTTCCAGTCATTGGGTGACTAAGTGCCATGACTTTTCAAATATGATGGACAGTAGCTTAGCGACTACATCTGCGAGTTCCCTCAGGACCCTGGGATGCATCTCATCAGGTCCCATGGACTTGTGTATGTTCAGGTTCCTCAGACAGTCTTGAACCTGATCTTCCCCTACGATTGGTGGGACTTCGTTCCACCAGTTCCTGCCTTGATATTCAGGGAATCAGTCCTGGCTTTGGCTGGGACAGAGTTTCTTCCTAGTGCTGTGTTTTGGATTTAGTATGAGAATAATGTTGATAACACACTGATGTTTTTAGTTGTTGCTAAGTAGTTTACTAGTTAAGGACTTTTCAGCTTCCCATGCTCTGCCAGATGCACAAGAAGCTGGGAGGGAGCATAGCCAGGACAGCTGACCCAACTGGCCAACGGGGTATTCCATACCATAAGACATCATGCTCAGTATATAAATAGGAGGCATGGTCCAGGAAGTAGCGATCGCTGCTTGGGTATCAGTCGGCAGGTGGTGAGCAATTGCATTGTGCATCACTCATTTTGTATATTCTACCATTATTATTATTGTTATTGTTATTATTATTATTATTATTATTATTTACCCTTCCTTTTCTGTTCTAGTAAACCGTCTTTATCTCAATCCACGAATTTTACTTTTTTTTTTCCGATTCTCTCCCCTGTCCCACTGCGGGGGGAGGAGTGAGCGAGCAGCTGTGTGATGTTTGGCTGCTTGCCGGGTTAAACCACGACAGACTCGAGAGATGCGGCAAGAGTAATTGCCAGTGAAAACTGATGGGGAAAAAAGTTGCTGAATACCTCAGCCTTTTCCATCTGAGTTGTGACCAGATCTTCTGTCTCATTTATCGGGGCGGGGGAGGTACAATTCTTTTGTCTTTCTTTTCTGACTAATGTACCTGTAGAAGCCCTTATTCTTCACATCCCTTGGAAATTTAGCTCCAGCTGTGCCTTAGCTTTCCTGATCCCATCCCTAAACTCTTGGCCAATATCCCTATATTCTTCCTAGGATGTGTGTCCCTGCTTCCACTGCCTACGCATTTCCCTCTTGCATTTCAGTTTGGCCAGGAGGTCCTTACTCAGCCATGCTGGTCTCCTGCCTTACTTGCCTGATTCCTTGCACATGGGAATTCATAGTTCTTGTGCTCTGAGAAAAATATCTTTAAAGAGCTGCCAGCTTTCTTGTGCTCCTTTACTCCTGAGGGCAGTTTCCCAGGGAGTCCCATCCACCAGTCCCTTAAACAACTGAAAGTTCACTTTCCTAAGGTTTATGGTCTTGGCTATACTTTTTGCCTGGCATATATCCCTTGAGACCATGAATTCCACCAGGGTATGATCCCTGCAGTCTAGGCTACCACCAATCTTGACCTCTCCAATAAGTTCTTCTGCATTGGCAGGCAACAGGTCCAGTATATAGATATAAGTTTATATATATGTATATGTATGCATGCGCACATACACACATTTTTAAAGAAGCTACTGTTCTCTGGCACAAATTAAAAGAAGGCAGACCTGTGGTGAAATGAACGCTTGGTCGTTTGATGCTTAACCCCCACTCCCATGCAAACAAATGGGCTGCAATAACCCTCACACAGAAGGTTGCAGAGGCCGTTAATTTTATATCTGGAGAGGAAGCATATGTGCAAAAAGAATATCCAGTGTTAAATAACTGAGGGTGGTTGCAGTCTATCCTGAAAGATGGTACTTGATGTAGCCATGGCAAGATGTTTTGAAGAGGAAAGAGCATCAATATACAGCTCACTTCAGCAGTAAGAAGTTGTGAAGTATTCCTGTAGGCTTTAAAGATATCTCCATCTTAAATGCAGCAATCTTTTCAGCAGGTGAAATTCAAACCGCCTTTGAAGAAGTCTGAGGGCTGCAAGGGCAATGTGCAGAGGTCACTGGGTGCCTTTCATTTTATAATACTGAAATTCATCTGCTGTTCCATCTCCCAACCACTGAGTATTCTAAGATGCTTCAGCATTTCTTTGTGGTTACCTTTCAGTTTTTACTGCTCTGTGTAATCTTCAAGCCTAGTCTTAGTCCCTGCCCACTTACCTCCTAGATCATGGAGGAAAATTTTGAACAACCCAGTGTTAATGTGGATCTCTATGGGATTCTCCCGGTGGCCTCACTCCCCTGAAAATGCCAAATGTCTCCTCCAAATGCTTCCTCTAACCTCCAACAAGACAATCATCCTGTTTAATGCATGGCAGTCTCACTTTTTAAAGAGGTCTGAGTGAGGGACCTTGTAAAAATCTTTTGGAAATTCAAATAGGAGATGCAGCAAGAAATAATCAAAGATACGTGGAAAAGTCTTCTTTTGAGGTTTGCCTGTTTTCAAAATACTTAAAACAGATGTATGAAATCTGTCTCCCTTTCACAGATGTCCCGGTGCCTCCCTCATACCCCACATCCTTCTTTTGCACATTAGTCCTCCTCTTTACTTACTGTCACACAGACTGGTCTCTGGTTTCCTTGAAGTGAAGCAGCTGTCCACAAAAACAGCACCATGTTTCCCATCTGTCCTTGCCTCCGGGGCAGCAGGGAGCACTGACCACCCATGAGCGATGGGCTGTGGCTGTCCGAGAAGGAGCAGGGCCACCCAAGGGCAGGTCAAGTACAGGCCTTTCTGTCCTCCGCAGCACACACAGGGACCGGAGTGCCGAGGGCCAGGAGCCCTCCCTGGTCCTGGGGAGCAGGAGCTGGAGAGAAAGCTGACAACTACAGCTGTGATTTTCCTAACCTTTTATTTTGTTCTGTCTCACCCAGCAATCACTAGGATTGTTTCTCTGTTTATGGTTAGTCTATGTTTAAATAAAGGCTTTATTTGAATAACTAACTGGCTTTTATTACCTGCTTCTGAGGAAAGGCGAAGAGACTTGCCACTGAGGTGCAATTGCACTTTTTAATGCCTCTGATCTAAAAGACCTTTGAGCGTAATTCAGACGGATTTTTGGACAGGATACAAAATGCATAAAAAAGGACACTGCCCTAATGAATGTCTCAGCGGAGCTGCCCAATATAACTGCCCCCCCCCCCCCAATCTCGCTGTTAATCCTGCTGTATTTTAATTATGAAATTGACCTACTTAATTTTGAAGACAGCTGGCCTTCAGAATCAAGCAACACTTTGAGAAATAATATCATGCTTAGTGTTGGTTTCATTACTAGCATCACAGTCAAGCAGCACCTCAGGGTGACGTCAGCCCTCCAGCCACGCAGGTCGCTGAGCAAGCACTGAGGACCAAATTGCTCCAAGAGCTGGTCCTAGGCCCTGGCTCTGCTCCCGAACCCACTGCAGTTGCGCAGTGAAACATCCACGCTACAGATAATACTACTGCAAGGAAAAGGAAGCAGTGGAAGAGCTTGCCTGGCAAAGGTATGGTGTCCTCACAAATGGAGATTTTAAAAAACAAGTCGGATATACTCCATACCCATATAGCTATATAGCTAAGTGTATGATGTGTGCTGCAATGATTTCACTCCCATGCGCCACACACAGCAGTCGGGCTGTTTCATGCAGGCAGGAATGACAAATTGCTGCTGTTGTCTCTGCGTAAGATGCATCCCATTTCACAGTTCCTGCAAACCTCGACAGAACAGTTCCATTTTTTTGGACATTCTGGCATCATTAAAACAGCTTAGACATCTCTAAAGCTACAGCATTGGATAACTTGCAGGGAAGGATGGTAAGCAACCTCCTGAAAAGTTATCTGAATTATTATTAATGGCTTTTAACAATTCTTGGAACAATGGGGAAATCCTTGAGGATTAAGAAAAGAAAAAACAAACAAACAACCCCCAAAACAACAAGATATTATCTTTCCTCTTCCAAGAAAAAAAAATGAAACAAAACTCTAGTGTTGTGCCAGTATTTAAAAATGACAAGCTGCATGGTCAGTGTAAATACAGCTTATCAGTCTGAAATCTCCCAGGCAAACCAACAGAACAGTTGACATTAAAGGATATCATAAGTAAAACCAACCAATATGGTTTCACAGAGAACAGTTTTCTATAAACATTATTTTTTAATTAATTACACGTCCGGGTTGGTAAAAGTAGCTATTGACATGGCAAATTTCTGTAAGGCATTGTTCTTGGCCCCACATGTTATACCAATATTGGTGGAGCACATTAAATGCTAGTTAGTAAATAATTGTAAATAAGGATTTGTCGTAAAGAATCCCAGAGTCTGCAGCTATTTGGCATCTTTATCAAGAATGTTAATGAAATTATAAAACAATTGCAAAGAAAATCTGCAGATTAAAAAAGCTGATGACAAATGAAAGCAATGAAAAGATTGATTATACAACAAAGATTTCTGGAAAAGCTGCTCAACAAAAAATACCATTATTAAGGTCTCTGCCAGTGTAATTCTGTGAAATATATCATAATGTTTTAGAAAGGACAGATGAGTTCATAATGTGCTGTCTGGCCTTAAACTCTGTTAACTTGAATTTCTAGAAACAAAGGAAATGGGCCCTCAGACGCATTTTCAGAACAATTGAAAATTGTATTTAAGAGGGTAAATTGCAAATTGAATGTAAACAGTGTAATGAAGCAGCTGATGAGGAAAAAAAGAGGTAGTGAAGAGCAGAGCAACATTATTATTGTATTCTACATAAACCAGATTATTACAGAATACCACAATTGGTTCCTGGTTTGTGGCTCTGGACTTCAAAAGCCAAATATACACCAATCAATATATAAAATGTCAGCAAAGAACAACAACAACAACAAACCCCAAACAAAACAAAACTGTTTTTACTGAGACTAGCAAGTGTCTTCAGCTCATACAGCAAATTATGTATGGAGTTAATTATGACTACAAATATTCAGGAAGAAATTTATGATAGCAAAAGCTATTTAAGTTACTAGGACTGAGCAATATGAGATGCAGAGGCTGAAATTAAAAAAAGTTCAAATGAGAAGACACATTATTTTTAGTGTAATTAATCTCTGGAACAAGTACCGAGTGACTAGCTGGTTTCTTTTATCATTGCCCCCGCCCCCCAAAAAAAAACAGCTGGATGTCTTTCTAATTATCTGGTCAAATAGAATTTATAAGAGCAAGGCCAAGTTTGCTGAGGTAATGAGTGTTGTCCCTCAGGGGTCTGTGTTGGCACCAATACTATTTAATATCTTCACCAATGACGTAGACAGGGGGATTGAGTGCAGGTATGCAGATGACACCAAGCTGCGTGGTACTGTTGATTTGCTTGAGGGAAGGGATGCCATCCAGAGGAGCCTTGACAGGCTTGAGGAACGGGCGCGTGTGAACCTCATGAAGTTCACCAAAGCCAAGTGCATGGTCCTGCACGTGGGTCAAACCAATCCCCAATATCAATACAGCCTGGGGGGATGAATGGATTGAGAGCAGCCCTGCAGAGAAGGACTTGGGGATATCAAAAAATTGGACATGAGACGGCAACGTGTGCTTGCAGTCCAGAAAGCCAATCATATCCTGGGCAGCATCAAAAGAAGCATGCCAGCAGGTCGAGGGAGGTGATTCTGCCCCTCTACTCTGCTCTCGTGAGACCCCACCTGGAGCATTGTGTCCAGCTCTGGGGCCCACGGTACAAGAAAGACATGGGCCTGTTAGAGCAGGTCCAGAGGAGGGCCACGAAAACAATCAGAAGGCTGGAACGTCTCTCCTATGAAGAAAGGCTGCGAGAGTTGGGGTTGTACAGCCTGGAGAAGGGCAGGCTCTGAGGAGACCTTATCACGGCCTTTCAGTATATAAAGAGGCTTATAAGAAAGATGGAGAGAGACTTTTTACGAAGGCCTTCAGTGATAACACAAGGGACAACGGTTTTAAACTCAAAGAGTGTAGGTTTAGTTTGGACAAAAGGAAGAATTTTTTTACGATGGGGGTGGTGAGACATTGGAGCAGGTTGCCCAGAGAAGCTGTGGATGCCCATCATTGGAAGTGTTCAAGGTCAAGTTGGACGGGGTTTTGAGCAACCTGATCTAGTGAAAGATGTGGATGAGGGGAAGGCTGTGGATGTGGTCTACCTGGACTTTAGTAAAGCCTTTGACACTGTCTCCCCCAGCATTCTCCTAGAGAAGCTGGCGGCTTATGGCTTGGACGGGTGTAGTCTTCACTGGGTAAAAAACTGGCTGGACGGCCGAGCCCAGAGAGTTGTGGTGAACGGAGTTAAATCCGGTTGACGGCCGGTCACAAACGGTGTTCCCCAGGGCTCAGTTTTGGGGCCAGTCTTGTTTAATATCTTTATCAATGATCTGGACGAGGGGATTGAGTGTACCCTCAGTAAGTTTGCAGATGACACCAAGTTGGGCGGAAGTGTTGATCTGCCTGAGGGTAGGAAGGCTCTGCAGAGGGATCTGGACAGGCTGGATCGATGGGCCGAGGCCAACTGCATGAGGTTCAACAAGGCCAAGTGCCGGGTCCTGCACTTGGGTCACAACAACCCCAGGCAACGCTACAGGCTTGGGGAAGAGTGGCTGGAAAGCTGCCCGGCAGGAAAGGACCTGGGGGTGCTGGTTGACAGCTGGCTGAACATGAGCCAGCAGTGTGCCCAGGTGGCCAAGAAGGCCAAAGCATCCTGGCCTGTGTCAGAAATAGTGTGGCCAGCAGGAGTAGGGAGGTGATCGTGCCCCTGTACTCGGCACTGGTGAGGCCACACCTCGAATACTGTGTTCAGTTTTGGGCCCCTCACTACAAGAAGGACATTGAGGTGCTGGAGCATGTCCAGAGAAGGGCAACGAAGCTGGTGAAGGGTCTGGAGCACAAGTCTTATGAGGAGCGGCTGAGGGAGCTGGGGTTGTTTAGCCTGGAGAAGAGGAGGCTGAGGGGAGACCTTATCGCTCTCTACAACTACCTGAAAGGAGGCTGTAGCAAGGTGGGGGTTGGTCTCTTCTCCCAAGTAACTAGCGATAGGACAAGAGGAAATGGCCTCAAGTTGCACCAGGGGAGGTTTAGATTGGATATTAGGAAAACTTTCTTCACCAAAAGGGTAGTCAGGCATTGGAACAGGCTGCCCAGGGATGTGGTGGAGTCACCATCACTGGAGGCGTTCAGAAAACGTGTAGATGTGGCACTCCGGGACATGGTTTAGTGGGCATGGTGGTGTTGCGTTAATGGTTGGACTTGATGATCTTAGAGGTCTCTTCAACCTTAATGATTCTATGATTCTATGATTCTATGTCCCTGCCTGTGGCAAGGGGGGGGTGAACTAGATGGTCCTTAAAGGTCCCTTCCAACCCAAACCATTCTATGATTCTGTCGGGTAGAATTTTCACCTGGATTTGCAAAATGTTAAGCTAACTGAACTCTTAACAATGGATTGAACAGTAGACTCATGGGTGCTTGAACAGTAAATCTTAGCTCGGTAGGCTGTAGTATAATTAGCTGGTTTTATACATTATTTGTAGCCCTGGATACACATGATGTTGTGAATTCCCCAATTAAAATACCTTCCTTGAGGCTAAATTTTCACATGCCCTCAGAGCAGTAGAGCACTGCTGCAGTCATATAGTCATACATTTAGGACGAGAGGAAATGGCCTCAAGTTGCGCCAGGGGAGGTTTAGATTGGATATTAGGAAAAATTTCTTCACTGAAAGGGTAGTCAGGCATTGGAACAGGCTGCCCAGGGAAGTGGTGGAGTCACCATCCCTGGAGGTGTTCAAAAAACGTGTGGATGTGGCGCTTCGGGACATGGTTTAGTGGGCATGGGTACTGGGTTGATGGTTGGACTCGATGATCTTAGAGGTCTTTTCCAACCTTAATGATTCTATGACTCTATGATTCTATTCTATATTGGGTAGCCTGCCTCAGTCCATCTACAGCAGGATGCAGGTGCTCCTGAACAGATCACACTCCTCAAAAGCAGTGGACTGTGCTGGTGCAGCAGGGCCACCACCTCTTACCAGCTTGAGCCAATCCAGCAAATGATCTGCTGTAACACTGATGGAGCATGAATGGACTGTTGCATAATGATTTTTTTCCACGTTATGTGGGGAAATATGTTGTTGATGTAACTCTACAAAATCCAGGTGGTCACAAAGTATCCATGTCCAGAAAGCAGGTCTGGTTAGTAATTAATAAATGACAGTAAATAGGACTCTAGACTGAAATCCACTAAGAAAAACCTCCTTTAATTCATGGGTTTATCATGTTGTCCGTTTATCAGGGGGAAGGTAGTAAACATGTGTGGTGAAAGTACAACTGTGTAGAGCGGAGGACTGAGGAGAAATGGTGCAGACAACTGAACAGCACCAGAGCATGCAGGACAACCAAGTGGGCAGGCTGGGGTGTGCTGTGCAAGTAGGAATGGTACCAAGAACACTACACACCAAACAGACAAGAAACCACATTCTCGCACTGGTGACATTTTATTTTGTTGTCTTCTGATCTTGCCCCTCTTAATGCAAACCTTATACACCCTGCACAGAAGTCCATATATTTATACTTTCAGCGCAGCACTGCAACCACAGTGACAGCTGGTTCCAAAAGGCAGTGTAATACTGCATGTAAATCACAGTGGAGCACTGCATGCTGTCTCACTACCATATCGGTGTCAGTCCCCATGAGAGACAGACTATGCTCAGCTGGGGTCTGCTTTGCTTATTATATGGGAGAGGCAGTTCTTGAGAACACCCTGGCCATACAGCACTTGCACTGTCAGGGCCAATGGGATTATTTTGGTAATAACACATACGTATAAACCTGCCTGTTCACCAGGCACTGCAATGGCTTCCCCGTGAATTTCAGCACCAGCAACTTTGGTAGACAGCAAAAATTCACAGGGAGGTAACATGGAGCCAGCTGCCTATTTTCTTGCCTGCAAAACTGCAACGAAAAGGTCAAATTTTACAACTTCCTCATACAATGAGTCTTTGGGCAACAGAAATTCTGGAGAACCCACCCCCTGAAAGACAGAGTAGGACTGCTTGTGCTGCTGCTTCCTACTAGTTTCTTACGATATCTGCTGCATTTATGGAGCACAGGACGATATTCCCTATGATCCAGAGTTCAACAACACGTGACTTAAAATAATGAACCTCTTCTTTTAAGCTTTTCCACACAGGGAAGCCACTGCTAATATACATCATTCACACAAAGGAAGCAGTATTGAAAAGAAACAGGTGATATAAGACAACGAAGGTGGAGTCTACAGTGCAGAAAAAAAGGACACTATAGGAGCATGGGCATGACAAAGAACAACACATTGGCAAGGTAGTTCAGTGGAACCCGGGTTTCAGCATCAGCAATACTGCCACTGTAGGTATGCACTGTCTTGCAGTAAGTTTGCTTCCCAGGTGAGTCTGACACAAGCGGTCTTCAGAGGGCCCACGAAGGCCACCTTATTATATTAGTTACTGGGGGTCTCTAAAAGGCCAGTAAATCTCCAAAAGGCTGGAGAGTTTATTCCTCACTGAACTGGATGACCCTCTACATACATTCAATGCCCAGTAGTACAGAATACAGATGCCAGGGGAATATTGGGTTCCTGATGAGGGTAGTAATGATGTCCCATCACTTCCAAGCAGACCAGAGCTCATGTGCTACTGCCTGGTGCTGAGCCTAAATATCTGTGTATGAAGTAGAGACAGTGCCTTGTGCAACAGACTGGAGTGCACGCCAGGAAGGTATTTGCTCTTCTGTGGCAGCCTTGCTGACAACAGACAGGACAGTTACAGGGCAAGCTAAAGCCTTTGTATTCTGCACAGCGCTGCTTAGTTTGTGTGCATACTGTGCAAAAAAGGATTCCCCCCGTAAAGAGACCTAAACACTGTGCTAGTCAGTCCCTTATAGGGAGAACTACTAAAAAAGAACCCTGATCTCACCCATCAGAGGAAGATGACAAAACAGACAGCTGCTGTACTGGAAACCACTAAACAAGCAACTAATGTGACCCAAACCGAGACTGTAATCAGAGCAGAAACTACACTGGGTACACCGCTAGTGCCACTGTCCAAGGGAACTACACCAGGAGAGGCAGCCTCTGTACCACAGCTTTGGTTTGAAGTCTCTCAGAACTGACCAGAAGCAAGTTTCAAAATCAAGGTCACTGAGTAAAACGGAGTCACAGTCCCAAAGACATTCAGTTGCTTAGTGCTGTGGGTTATGAGCCTGACAGAACTGGGGCTTGTAACTGAAAAGCTTTAGGATTACTCCTTCTCTTCTTCTAGGGGTTTACTTCCGGCCTCGCTTGTGGCTGGTTTTTGGAAATTTGGCTCTCTGTGCAACTTGGGGCTCCCCCTCCTCACTACTCGCGCTCTCATTGTCCACCTGCTGTGGACGACCTCTCTTACTTCTCCTCATTTTTTCAACTCCAGCAGTGGGGAGCTTCTTGGCAGCCAGGGTCCCAGTTCTCTTCTTTTTGCCCCGAGTCACAGGACGTTTCTTCCGTTGCTTCCTCTGCTCTTCTCTTTGGCGGATTTTCATTAGCTTCTCAAAGCTTTTGGTGGTAGTTGTGTTCACATCAAACCAGTCCTGGAGGGTTTAGAAGGCAACAGGTTGGTACTGATGGTGGAAATACCATATAAAGCCTATCAGGGCTTATAATAAAGCTGCCTTGTGGGACAAGGGTTTCCTGAAATGTGAGATCTGGAAAGGCAGCTGCCTAACAAAGTTCTGTTCTTCGATGTTCCTCCTCAGGTGTCACTCTGTCTCAGAGGATTCAAGTTTGATTTGGCAATTGCCTGGCTAAAGGCACAGGAAATGCTGAAGAGCTGAACTGAGCAGCAGCAGCCTGGGACACGACATGTGACACAACACAACACTTGCTCCCCAGACCAACGCATAAGACCAGCGATGTTTAAGCAAATCAATGGCCACTTGAGTCTGGGACCCTGTTCCCAGCAGTGAGCAAGCAAAAAATAAAACAGGGCAAGCATCCAGCATTTCCTTCCCAAGACACCCTCCCCACCTCCAACAACCAGGGGTTTGAGGACTTCCATTCTGCCTGCCTTACCTCAGCATGCACAGAGTTGATGTGATACTTGACCCCACTCTCTGAAATGAACTCCTTCTCACACAGGAGACACTTGTATTTACCAGCCACAAAGTCTCCCTGGCACCAAGACAAAAAAATCCATCACCAATTGCTGCCTAGAAGGCTGATACACCTATATATTGTATTTGAATCTTGCTCAGATATAACCCAGCAGTAAGTAGTAGAATTTCTTATTCATACCAGACAATGCTTTAGCTACAGGAGCACTGACATTATTGACCAGTTATGCCCACAAAGCATAGGACTGCTGTGTGAGATGTTACAAGGTCTCCAGCACTGTACCTGGAAAAAATGCTCTTGTAGTTGTGAATCTACAGGTAAGACTGCAGTTTCACTAAAATGCATCCCATTAACATGCTTCCTCCTTGCCTCAAGCAGTGTTTGAAATGACAACCCCATTAGCACATAGGGAAGCACTCAAATTGTGAGGAACTCAGATTAGCAGATGGCAGGACAACAGCTTGAATAAGGAGGTATCTGAGGGACAGGACAGTCAGGCTATTGGTATAAGACAGTGAGTACAGGAAGGCTACCAACCAAGGTACACGTGCCAAGGTGAGATTTGAGTCCTGAGACACTGGCATATACAGATTCACAACCCTGAAACAGTAAAAAAGTGCATGTCAGCAAAATTCTAGTAAGAAATCACTTCTTCCTGCACAAGAAAGTCTTATTCTCTGGAAGACAATTCCAAAAGGGGTAAGAGAGGTAGAGGGAGGGAGATACTGAGTCCTACAAAGCCAGAAAGCTTCTGGTAAAAAGATCGTTAAAAAGAGACTTAAGCTTTTAGTAAGTTAAATATTTCCAGTTTCTGAGCACATTTAGACATAGTAGACTCCTGTCACAGTTACATTCACCCTCTATCAAAAGTGTGAGTTTGCATTTTGCCTACAGTGCAGCAGAGATTAATTTCAAACAAAGCACAGGGGCAAGTACAAGACACTTCAATCTCTCCTGCCCTGCTCGTGTACCTAGTCGCACAGAGCAGAAGTACTGCATCYGACATCAATGGTCCAAGTTAAAGGGCGGTTTTACAGGCCTACTCCATGTGGAGCTTTAGGCATCAGTCTCGGGATACTAGATCATGCTCATCCTGAAATAGAAGGGAGGTGCACAACATGCTTCTGGGTTACTGGTCAGTGAAACAGGACAGCTGCTTTCTGGGGACAGCTCCATATACAACATTATGTTGCAACTCTCGTATTTGGAAATGATGCAAGTCTGAAAACTGGGGAGAGAGTGCTGGGGGTGTGGTAGGGCAGGGGGAAGGCATTGTCTCTACACCAAACCCAGATGGAAGCCACCGCTGACGCTTGGCTATCCAGCAGTGTGCGTCATGTGCGTCACATCTACCAGTTTCCACCAATGGGGCCATTTCTTCTCACTGGATCTGGCTGGTGACTACTGCGTGGGATTGTAAGAAAGTAAGTGCATGTGCATAAGCATACCTAGACCATGACGACAGTGCCATGCATGAGTCTTCTGTATTCTGTAGCCCATTTCCAGCTTTCAAAAGAAAACTGAAGTGCTGTGCCAGACAAAGTCCCTCTACTCTTACATTTCTATCTCCACTCCTCCCTTCTTCTATAATTAGATTTAGTACTCCTGCTAGACAGGCAGGGGCCTGTCATTTTTCCACTGCTCAAACCTCCAAATGGACCAKCTGCCCAGCTGGATGTGAAAGCTGTACCAGTCTGACACCAACTTACTGGCTCTGAAGTGGACAAACACATCCCCAGAGGGATCATCCCTAGGGCAACAGTCCAAACAGGGTCTTGGTTACACTAACCAACCATAGTGAGATGGAGTAGAATTTGTCTCCCACAAAGAGTTTCAAGGTTGTGGAAAGCTGTTGGCTCATACAGACCTGAAATCTGACCCCTCTGAGGCTTCAGAAACACTCAAGGATTACCTGATTTGGGCAGTGGACTCTTCGGTACATCTTTATCTCCGTTTTCCATTTGCACAGCACATCTTGACTAAATGTGGGCAGTCCAGGACGAGTATATTTCAGCTGAGATAAAGAGATGGAATTGAAAGCTGGAAGCTATGTTGGCCACACATAGTGCCAGGTATGTCCCTTTCTCTCCCAGGTTGTGAGACAGAAGTGCTATTTCTTCTCCTACTCTAACAGCCAAACTCTCAATAACCAATCTCTTCCTGTCTCACTGACCCTCTACAAACATAACTGAATCTAGAAAACCCCCAGAATACCAGAATCCAAAAATTCCCATAACTTTGACTACAACATTTCCTCTAAAGGTACTCACCCCATTAAAATTATAAATCATCCTTTTCCCTTGGGTTTCCTTTAYAGTCTAAAAGATGCTCCTGGAAACTCTGAAGCCTGAAAAACTATGAAATATCACTGCATGGCAGCAGTGATCTGCAGCCTATGACTTGTGAGCAACAGACTGCCTTTAAGTGCCTTCGTTACTTGTGCTCACTGCAAATTACAGCAATAGGACTTGAAAGTCATTATAGCCTGCCTGGATAAAATACTTATACCACAGCAATTGCTACTGTAGCAATACTGTAATCTAAGACCAGAGAGAGCAAAACCTGATCTCTCCCACAAGATATTACTTCTTCAGTATTGCTTTCCATGGGCCACTAAACACTGGCAACACTGGATAGATGCTAGTGCAAGGCTCATCTGATGTGAAGAAAGACTCAAACCCTACATAGCATTTTTAAGGCCTTGTACCTTCCGGTCATCTGGAATCAAGTCCTGCAGAACTTTTCTCTTGGGCCACTCTTTGGCCAGCTCTTCTCCAGCTAACTCATGGAGATAGTAGATTGCCACCTTTGCAGACCTCCTCTGAACTCTACCCGTGTTATTTGGCTCCCGTTTTATTTCCTTCAGGCTCTCGGTTCTTCTCTCCTCATGGAGGAAAGTGACCTGCAATGAAGGCCAAAAAAGGTGACCTCCTTCACTAGTTCCTATTTCAGTTACACTAAATACCGTGAATAAATATTCTGCCAAATCCCTCACAAAAATGCTGCTGCAGCTGTGGTTCGCTGTCATAGACATAGGACAGAAGTGCATCCCACTAATGAGACAGACCCGCAAATCTACTCAGGGGGGTCACAGCAATAAGGCTCAAGCAGAGAGTTTCATGCAGCCACTGGTCTTGAAAGGATATCACATCATATGCTGTAAGACCCTCATGGACAACAAGCATAGTACTGCCTGTTCTGCTCCAATGTTGCGTCTTTTAAGAGCAAAGAGAAGCATCTCACAAATTATACATGTTAGCATCATTCTTCCATGGAGCAAAGGTCAGGCTGGGGAAAGCTTACTGCTGCCACAGTGACTTACTATTAAAAGCTTCATCCCAGTCACAGAACAGCAACAGCTGCTGCTAGAAGGAAAGTATCAGGGACAGAATACTCCAGAGAGACAGAAAAAATGCAAAGATTTGCTATCCCTAATCACCCGCCCAAGTAGCAGACAAAAGCCTACATGTGTCTCAAGTCTGAATGGCTGAAGTACCACCACACTGTCCTGGTAACTGTGGCAATTTGCGCTTACCGGACCATGCTTAGATCGGAGATGGTAGACAAGTCCTGCCTTTGATTTGTATGCTTTTCCACAGTGATGACACTTCATAGCCATTTTCTCCAGCTCAGAAACAGCCTTCCCACATTTTTTAACATGATATAGGTATCCCATTATGCTAGTGAAGCTGCCTGTGCAGCCCTGTCAATGCAGAAGAAAAATGCATGGAAGAAAAATGCTCTCCAAGTGATCACACGACCACTGTGTATAGAAACCACAGTTTGCTGACCAAAGTACTATCACTTTTCCTGCCAAACCAGAGACAATCAGGTAGTAAAATTTAATGTCAGTCTATTCAGATAAACAAAATCTGGGACAAAGAATTGGGTGCAACTGGCAGAAACTGTTTCTTAGAACTTCTTTGTAGGTAGTGGGCAACAGAAAATTTCAATATATGGAATGAAGAAGAAAGATGTTAAATGAGGATGGACAAAACGGAAAGATTTTCAGATACAAATGGAGAAGTTGGGCAGAAAAAGAAGAAGGTTTTATATTTGGTTGGCTGGTCAAACTGTCTAGAATGCAGCAATATTAGGGTGATGGTAAATAAAACTTTCAGCTATTTCTAGGATACAGCTGTTGTCTCATGCTGCAGCGGAGGACAACAAAAACTCCAATGGTTCCTGCAGATGTCACTAGAATATCTCCTAACCCTGAAACCACTGATCAACTTGACACTGAGCTTGGGAACAGGACAAATCAAACATGCAACAGCAAGTTTCTAATGCTCTTAGATGTATCCATCTGCCTTCCATTCCCTTCTCTAGCTCTGGCCAATCTCAATGTTTTCAAAAACCACAGACAAACTCACAGTTAATTATGCACAAAAACATCTTCCCAGCTATCACAAACAACTAAGGAAGAGCAGAAGTACACATTAATAAAATACTTTTGGTGTACACGAAACAATCCAGTGTCCTCTCGATCCTCCTTGAAGACACCAACACACCAAATACTCAGAGCTCTAGCTGACCCTGCTTGTGCACAGAGGTTGAACCAGATGACCTCAGAAGTTCACTTCCAGCCTTAACAATTGTGTAATTCTTTGAACAGTTTATAATACCGTTGCAAGGTAAAATGGTTATCCTTTAACTTCTTCCTCCCTGACATCTTCCACTGAATGCATTTATAAAGTCATATCTGTGCTGTGTAACTTCTTAAGCCAGGTAACAGACAGACCTACCAGAGGGGATGCGTTACTGGACCTGTTGGTCACCAACRCAAGCAAGTTAATCAATCAGAGACACCACGATTGGAGGCAGCCTGGGCTGCAGTGATCGTGCACTGGTGGAGTTCGCGGTCCTGAGGCATATGGGACAGGCAAAGTGTGAAGTCAGGACCCTGAATTTTAGGAAAGCAAACTGCCAGCTGTTCAAGGAGTTAGTCAATAGGATCCCCTGGGAAACCGCCTCCAGGGACAAGGGAGCAGAAAAGAGTTGTCAGGTCTTTAAGGACGCTTTCCACAGAGCGCAAGAGCTCTTGATCCCCATGTGTAAGCAATCAGGAAAGGAAAGCAAGAGACTGGCATGGCTGAGTCTAGACCTGCTGGTCAAACTAAAGGGTAAGAAGGAAATGCACAGGCAGTGGAAGCAGGGACAGGTACCCTGGGAGGAGTATAGGGACGCTGCCTGGTTGTGTAGGGATGGGGTCAGGAAGGCCAAGGCGCGGCTGGAGCTGAACATGGCAAGGGATGCAAAGAATAATAAGAAGGGCTACTATGTCAGCCAGAAAAGGAAGGTCAAAGAAAGTGTACCTCCCCTCGATGAACACAACTGGCAAACTGGTAACAACAGACGAGGAGAAGGATGAGGTACTCAACAACTTTTCTGCCTCAGAGTCCTGAGGGAATTGGCTGATGTAGTTGCCAAGCCACCCTCCATGATATCTGAAAAATCACGGCAGTCAGGTTAAGTCCCCAGTGACCASAAAAAGGGAAACATTGCACCCATTTTTAAAAAGGGTAGAAAGGAGGATCCTGGGAATGACTGATCTGTCAGCCTCGCCTCTGTGCCCAGGAAGATCATGGAACTCCTAAAAGCTATGATAAAGCACATGGAGGACAGGGAGGTGATTCAAGACAGCCAGCATGGCTTCACCAAGGGCAAGTCTTGCCTGACCAACCTAATGGCCTTCTATGACGGAGTGACTACACCCGTGGACAAGGGAGGAGCTATGGATGTCAAGAAAGACATAAACCTGTTGGAGCAGGTCCAGAGGAGCGCCACAAAAATGATCAAGGGGATCGAACGTCTCTTCTGTGAAGAAAGGCTGAGAGAGTAGGGGTTATTCAGCCTGGAGAAGAGAAGGCTTCGGGGAGACCCTACTGTGGCCTTTCAGTACTTAAAGGGGGCTTAGAAAGATGGGGACAAACTTTTTAGCAGGGCCTGTTGCGACAGAACAAGGGGGAATGGTTTTAAACTAAAAGAGGGGAGATTCAGACTAGATGGAAGGAAGAAATTTTTTACGACGAGGGTGGTGGAACACTGGCACAGGTTGCCCAGAGAGGTGGTGGATGCCCTATCCCTGGAAACATTCAAGGTCAGGTTGGACGGGGCTCTGAGCAACCTGGTCTAGTTGAAGATGCCCCTGCCCATGGAAGAAGGGTCGGACTTGATGACCTTTAAAGTTCCCTCCCAATCCAAACTATTCTATGTCACCCATCTGAACTTCTGTAAGGCCTTTGACACGGTCCCCCACAACATCTTTCTCTCTAAATTGGAGAGATATGGATTTGATGGATGGACTATTCGGTGGGTAAGAAATTGGCTGGACGGTCACATCCAGAGATCAACGGCTCAAAGTCTGGATGGAGATCAGTGACGAGGGACACTTAGGGGTCCATATTGGGACCAGTACTGTTTAATATCTTCACCAATGACATCGACAGTGGAATCGAGTGCACCCTCAGCGAATTTGCAGATGACATGAAGCTGAGTGGTGCGGTTAACACACCTGAGGGACAGGATGCCATCCAGAGGGACCTGGACAAGCTCGAGAAGGGGGCCCATGTGAACCTCATGAGGTTCAGCAAGGCCAAGTGCAACGTCCTGCACCTGGGTCGGGGCAACCCCCGGCATCAATACAGGCTGGGGGATGAAGGGACGGAGAGCAGCCCTGTTGAGAAGGACTTGAGGCTACTGGTGGACAAAAAACTGGACATGAGCTGGCAACATGCGCTCGCAGCCCAGAAAGCTAACCGTATCCCGGGCTGCATCAAAAGAAGTGTGGCCAGCAGCTTGAGGGAAGGGACTCTTCCCCTCTACCCCACTCTGGTGAGACCCCATCTGCAGTACTACATCCAGCTCTGGGGTCCTCAGTACAGGAAAGACACGGACCTGTTGGAGCGGGTCCAGAGGAGGGCCACAAAAATCATCAGAGGGCTGGAACACCTCTCCTGTGAGGAAAGGCTAAGACAGTTGAGGTGGTGTGGCCTGGAGAAGAGAAGGCTCCAGGGAGACCTTTTTGCACCCTTTCAATACTTAAAGGGAGCTCACAAGAAAGATAGGGCCTGTAGCGATAGGACAAGAGGAAATTATTTTAAACTAAAAGAGGGTAGATTCAGACTAGATATAAGGAAGAAATTTTTTACTATGAGAGTGGTTAAACACTGGCACAGGTTTCCCAGAGAGGTTGTAGCTGCCCCACCCCTGGAAACATTCAAGGTCAGGTTGGACGGGGCTCTGGGCAACCTGATCTAGTTGAAGATGTCCCTGCTTATTGCAGGGGTATTGGACTAGATGACCTTTAAAGGTCCCTTCCAACCCAAACCATTCTATGATTCTATGACACTCTGTCTTAAAAGCATAGCTAGGATCTTGAAACAAATCCGGCTTTGGCCAGCACCAAAGCATACCCAGCAGAACTCTCATAATATTTTATGTTCATGCATCCGCTGCTGTTTAATTCGGGATACTTAGCACAATGCAGCTTACCTCCCTCGTACACTTTAGTTTTCTCATACGCTTCAAAACCTTCCGAAGGCGGTCTCGCTCAAGCTGCTCATCCAATTCTCCTCCCTCCTTCACAACCGGCTAAAGCACAGCAGAAAGATGAAAGAAAAACACAGGATGCTCAGCATTTACAGTTCTCCTCATAGGGAATTCACTACTCAACACACTACTGAAGGAAAGCTTCTAAAATAATTAAATCTCTGCAACTTATGATTTTAAAGAAGTGTATCTAATACAATGATCACTGTCTATATCCCAGAACAACTTAATTATCTTTAAAAGGAGTAAACTGCCTGAAAACCACTTTGCAGATAGGAGTTTTAACATTTAGATAGCTATCTATGAACAAAACCTTGGTAAGAAATGGTCCCAAACTATACCTGCTGGGAAGGACATGGGTATGTATTTCCATAATTACTTTTCTCCCCTTCTGCCTGTGGAAAGTACTTACTTGTCTCTGTCATGCATCTTTAACATTTACTGRTCCTACCATTTCCACTTAGCCTAACTAAACCTAAGCAGGCTAACTGCCTGTAACAGTTATTCATCTTTACTAAACTACAGCTCAAATTCTTCTCTATTCTCTCTCTGATAGTTATTGTATATTACTTCCTACACTACCTTATAATAATATTACACCTGGACTGAATAAAAGTTAGAACTTTATTCTAGGAACAGACAGATCTATTCCTCAGGGCCAGAACATGATCCCTGGCCTATTTCACTTACTAGTACAACTGTAGGTTCAGAAACCACAGTAGTGGGAACTATGTAAAAAATAATAGTAATGAATTATCTAAACTCTACCCAAACTTCCGAATGACCTTTCCAAAAGTTCTAATTCTTCACAACTACAACAGGAGACATTGCCTTCTTTAAAGTAATAGCAAAGAGGAAAAGCAGATTGTACCATTAGTATCTTTACAGTAAATAGAGACAAGAACTAAACTGCTGCTTCTTCTTTTTTACCTTTGAACTTGTAAAGAACTGAAATCTAGTCTGCTCTGGATGTAGAAAAACTCCTACTTTCTAGCAGAGGACCAAAAATTGCAGTTTAACAAGCAATCTTTTTTTTTTTCTTATTAAGAATGCCTTTTATGTGTGATATACAACCAGCCTAAACAGAAATTTATCCCCTCTAAGATGTGGCATGCCTACCATCTCCGGTAACATTCTACTGTTTTTTCAGATGTGAAATCTCACAGGAAAAACAATAGGCAGACAAGATTTGAACAACTACAACATTTGAAGAAACACACCATGTTCTGTTTCTGTATGCACCAGAGAAGGAACAAAAGGCTGTCTTGCCTTTAAGATTTTTAGATGCACAGCAGTTGCGTTACCTGATTGTTATGGTCTGCCATGACATGGTATTTCATCCCTCCTAAAGACTTCAGCTGCTTCCCACAGTGATGACATGTGAACATTTCCTAGAAATAAACAAGGACATGGTATGTGTAACTCTAAATTAACCAAAGCAGTGGGAAACTCTTTGGGGGAACGGAGCAGGAGAGCTGAACATTTTATTTGGGCCTGGTAACTGCCCATTAAGAACAGAAGAGATTTTATGGTGTTTAGGGGAACAATGAAATAGCTACACCTTTGTTCACTACCCCAAACCTCCAGCAAAAGGCTAAGCAAGAAGCACCAAGTGCAGCCTCTTACAGACATATAAAGGACTCTTGCTTAGAGACATGATGATGAGATGAAACTGGTTTTAAATGCAACACAAAACAGTGTGCAGGCATTTCTATCAGTAAGCTGAAGAGGAGTAAAGAAAACATTGCTCATCTCTCATATTCTTACCTGCCTGCAATTTACCATGTGTTTCTTCAGTCCTTCTACAGTCTTTCTCACCACAGCCCGGCATGTTGGACAGGTAACTCGGCCTTTGTCCTGAATTTCCAAAGACCATCGCTCTTCCATACTACCTGTCAGAACAAAAGGTTTGGAACAGAACTGCAAACACAATATATTTTTTTCTCCTTCAACGTGCACAATGAATGCTAGAAGGAAACAGGTCACATGATACCAAACTTGTGTCCAGCTACACTTCAATAGGTTTAGCTCATTTGCAGCTTTAAATGTGTCATGTGACAAGGTACACATCACTCCTTTGGGAGATCATTTTATAAAAATTCTTTAATTCTACCATCCCCTTGCAAGGAGTGTTCTTCCAMTTGTTCACCAGAGATTTTTCCTTAATTCATTTTTACTACACAATTACTTTAGCATGCAGAGCAAACTTTTCTTTCGTCAAAAGGGTTTTCACAGTAAAAGTAGTCACAGATGTGACTGAACAGTTTCAGACAAAGTCCATGGTTCAGTTCTACTAACGCAATCTTTAGAACTCCACTTATGTTAGCCAGCAGTTTTGCCACCAAAAGTGAACAGAGCTGCACCACCAGGCCAAGGTACTCAACAGCCAGGGAAAAGTACGCTGTGTGGCGTGGTTTCCAGTTCCTGGCCCCTTTTTCAAATGGCAAACAGAAGTTGGCATAATCCACAAGGATTATAAATTACTGAAATGGGTTCTGGGAAGAAAGTGGCTTAGCAGACATCTTCTTGAATTCTTATCATAAAAAGATCTAAAGGCCTTCCTCTTTGTCCAGTAATAACAGGCAGGGGTTGTCCCTCCCCCATGCGGCTGGGGGAAAAGTCTGTGAATCAAACAGCACTTGGCAGAAAACTGGGCTATTAATGACTGCTGTGAGCTACACATACCAAGTCATTCCACTTGCTGAGTGAAGTCTAATGTTATTTTTCTAGGATGGACTGCTTGGGTCTCTGGCTACCAGGTTACCAGAAGAGGTGATCTGGCAGCAACAGCTACAGAGTTTTTCCTGCGAACATATTCTGCTGAGTAGAAAAGTATAAATATTTTTATGAGGCTTATAGTGAAACTATTTTAACAGGCTTTTGCTCAGTTCAAAAAGTGATTCCCCCTTCACTGTTCCATCATGCAGTGGTAAAACCACATGGAACTACACTATTAGGCAGTATGCCGTCCCTCCAATCTTGCTCTGCAGTACTGACACAGTGCCAAAAGGACAGCAGCCAGTTCTTCCTTGTCAATAGTAAAGTGAACAGCAAAATGGGAACACCAGAAACACAGCTGTTGCWCAGATTCAAATCCTAGAATCACATTTATCTTTTAGCTGCTTTTTAAACAATTCTGAGCAACTGCTGCTGCTTCTTACCTGTGCCATAGGTTTCCGGTTCTTTCTGAACACAGTGGCCTTTTGTTTTAGAGTTTTGTTGTGTTCCAGCTTGCTGGTTTTTTCCTGTTGTAACACAAACAAGAAAGACCAGAAAACTTAATTCTGCGAGCCTTGTTACAAAAAAGCAGAGATTTTTTGCTAGGAGGCTGCTATTTAGTCTGCTGTCTCAAAGCTACTCATTCAGAAATGTTCAATGCTTTTTTTTTTCTAAAGGAATTTCAAGATTATGTTGCCTACTCCCTTTCAAAATCCATAGCTATTTACAGCTGCAGGCATTAGTTCCATCCAGATATTTGTAATCTGTATGGTCTTCATACACAAAGCTCAGGAGATGGGAACTCTTCACACTGACACATCCTCTGTTCACAGTATGGCTGAGCCAATCTAATGACTTGTTGACAACCAAATGGACAGTCCCATTCCTCTACTCAATCCTGTTTTCTTTAGACACTTATTGTTTCAGTATTTTCTCATGGCTTTTTGCTCTCTTCTCGTCCCTGTTCTCTCCAATTGGTCCACACATTTCCTGAACTGCAGTGCCCACTGCTGGAAACAGCACTCCAAGTGTGACCCTGCATCAGAGCAAAAGAATTACTTTGCTTGTCTGAAAGTCTACATGCCTGCTCAAACACCTCAGTATAACATCTGCCTTTTTAAAAACAAGTATGACATTGTGGGTCGCTATTCAGCTTTTGATCTGCTATAAATCTCAAATCCTCTTCTGAAGAACTGACACCTAGGAGGTTGTTCTTTGTCTTTCAGCTGTGCTAGTATTTCTTCCTAACTCCAGTATCTTTAATTTTACACACTATATTCCATTCTATTTTTAAACTGTTTCTCTAATGCCAAGACCACTTTCAATTTTACCCTTTTCTCCAACGCACTTGCCATCTCTTTCAGTTTTGTGTTGTCTACATAATTCCAAGTCCTTGGTGACAAAAACAATAGTTAGAATTGAGCCTAGGATGGATTGTGAACCATCGTTCTATACTTTTTTCTATTTCACAGAAATCACAGAAACATTAAGGTTTGAAGGGACCTCCTGAGATCACCTAGTCCAACCCCTGTGTTCAAGCAGGGTCAGCTAGAGTAGGTTGCCAAAGAACATGTCCAGTCAAGTTTTGAATATCTCCACTGATGGAGACTCCACAACCTCTTTGGGCAACCTGTGCCAGGGTTTGACCACCCTCACAGTAAAAAGTGTATTCTTGTCTTTAGATAGAATTTTGTGTGTTTCAATTTGTGCCCATTGCCGCTTGTCCCATCAGTGAGCACTATAGAGGAGTCTGGCTCCCTTTTCTTCATTCTCTCCTATCAAGTATTTATACACACTGGTAAGATTCCCCCTAAGCCTTCTCTTCTCCAGACTGAAGAGTCACAGCTCACTCTGTCTTCATAGGAAAGATATTCCAGTCGCTCAATCATCTTTGCAGCCCTGTGTTGGGAGCCCAGAACTGGACAGGGTACTCCAGATGTGGCCTTACCAGTGCTGAGCAGAAAGGATCACCTCCCTCGACCTGCTGGCAATGCTCTTCCTAATGTATCCCAGAATGCTGTTGGCTGCTTTTGCCACAAGAGCACGTTGCTGTCTCATGGTCAGCTTGCTGTCCTCCRGGACCACAAGGTCCCTTTCTGCAAAGCTGGTTTCCAGAAAGTTAGACCCCAGCATATGCTGGTACCGGGGGTTATTTCTGCCCAGCTGCAGGACTTCAAACTTCTCCTTGATGAACCTCAAGAGATTCCTCTCTGCTTCATTCTCCAGCCTATCTGGGTCACTGTGAATGGCAGTACACCCATCTGGTCTACCACGACTCCTCCCAGTTTTGTGTCATCTATGTACTTTCTGAGGGTGCCCACTGTCCCATTGTCCAGGTCATTAATGAAAATGTTAAACAGTACTGGCCCCAGTATKTACCCCTGGGGTACACCACTAGTGATGTGCCTCCAACTAGACTTGTGCTGCTGATCACAACCCTCTGGGCCTGGATGTTCAGCTCGTTTTCAATCCACTGCACTGTTCGTTTATCTAACCTGTATTTTGTCAGCTCGTCTGTGAGGACGTTGTGGGAAACAGCACCAAAAGCCTTACTAAAGTTGAGGTGAACAACATCCACTGCTCTCCCCTTGTCCACCAGCTAGTGACGTCATTGTAGAAGGCTATCAGGTTGATTAAGCATGATTTGCCCTTCATGAATCCATGCTGACTACTCCCAATCACCATCTTGTCCTTCATGTGTTTGGAAATGCTTTCCAGGAAGATTCTCTCCATCACCTTCCCAGGGACTGAGGTAAGGCTGTAGTTCCCCAGATCTTCCTTCTTTCTGTCCTTGAAGACAGGAGTGATACTTGCTCTCTTCCAGTCTTCAGGAACCTCTCCCAGTCGCAATGACCTTTCAAAGATAATCAAGAGTGGCCTCACAATGACATCAGCCAACTCTCTCAGCACTCAGTGCAACCCACCAGGCCCCATGGGACTTAAGTATGTCCAGTTTGTTTAAGTGCTCTAACCTCGTCCTTCTTCACTGACTGTTAAGGCTTCCTTGCTCCAGGCTTTCCCTCTGGTCTCAGGTGCCTGGGATTCGTGAAGGATTCCTTTAACTGATAAAGATTGAGGCACAGGAAGCACTGAGTACCTCAGCCTTTTCCATGGCATTTGTCACCAGTTCCCCTGCCCTGCTCAGCAGTGCACTCATGCTTTCCTTAGTCTTCCCTTTGCTGTTCATGTACTTGTAGAATCCTTTCTTGTTGCCTTTTACATCCTTTCCCAGATTCAGCTCCAGGTTGGCCTTGGCTTTCCTAACCTCATCCTGGCAAGGTTGGACAGCAAATGTATACTTCTCCTGTGCCACCTGCTCCTACTTTCACCACTTGTACACTTCCTTTTGCACCTGACCACTGATTAACAACCCTTTGAAGGCATGAAAGACCTATGGTATCAAGCATTTCCCCGCTCCGCCTCTGAGGTARAATAAAATTAAAGTGGTTGAGTTTGATTTCTCCTTAACAAACCCATACTGCTGTTATAATCTACTCACTAATCTTCAGATGTTTACAAGTAATTTGTCTGATTATTTAGTCCAGAATCTTTTGGGAAACTGAAATGAAGCAGACTAGCCTATACTTCCCCTACTTCCTTTCCTCCCTCCCTTCGTTGGACTTTTAAGAGAGACTGAAATTAGAACAATCATCTCCCACTGTAAAACAGAAACTAGTCAACAGTCTCCTATAACAAAATACCCAGAATCAGAAATAGAGTTGGAAGACAGCAGGGGATAGCATTTGGGCAGAGAGGAAGTCTGAAGTACCTGGAGGCTTGTAACTAGGAATTACAAGTTATTTGTATTACCCAAAATCTTCTGCTTCTTCTTGGGAGAGTCTTTAAGATCTTCGAGTTCCCCTTGCTCAGATTTCCTCTTGCCTTTCAATAGTACTTCTGCTAATGAGTAAGAACAGAAATGCTTCAGTCTCATTATTCAGTCTGGATAACAGCTTTGAGTCTGCTGCTGCCTCAGCTTATCCTCGTATTCAATACTTAAAAAAAAAAAAAAAAAAAAAAAAAAAAAAAAAGTAGCTTTTCTAAGGCACCTGGACACTAGTGAGCTAGACACAGCCTTTTGACTCAGTAACTTTCAGGCATTCCACAGCCTGCAATCCTCCAATACAGAAGATATGGAAGAGACAGTGCCACAGCATGGTCTGGGAAGATAATACTCCTCAGGAAGAGAGCCAGAAGGTGTTAGGTTATGTCATAAAAAGCTCATCTGCACACATACAAAAAGCAGCATAGAGAAACAATGGCAGGTGGGGAAACACAGATAATATCCTGCCTACCTTCACTATTTCCAGGCCTATCAAGGGCTTATCTTCATGAACACAGAGAAGTACAGAAGCACAATGGCAGGCAGAGGAACACAATTACGGACTCAAAGAAACAGAGACCTTCCTCCCAGGTCTGTCCCAGGAGACCCACCGGGATGAGTCAATGGGAGCCGCCCTCTGGAGCACCCTTTGGAAGGGGGAAGGGGAGGARCAGTGAGAAGGGAGAGTGTGGTATTAATGCCTTGGGTTATGCGACACATAGTATGCTAGCAAAGAACAATTCAGGATCACCCAAGACTGGGATGTTTAGAAGTGGTATCAAAGCAAGGAAAAGGGAGAGAATTAGCTGATTTGCGGAGGATCAAGTGTGGGAAAATAGAGGTGTAAGAGAATAAAAAGGGCCAGTTGCTTCTAAACAGGTGGTTGGTCAATATGTAGGTCTGGTCGTGCCCGATACCAAATCAGAGGGACCAGGGGAGAGCAGTGTCTGTGAAGTGTGACCCTGTCTGTAAGGAGGTCTGCACAAGCAACTGGCACGGCTCTGTGGGCCCCAGGGCCTCATACGTCCACGTACCAGCAACTAAGGAGACCGGGATCCAAAGGCCAGATACCGAGCAGACTGAGTTTTCAGCTACAGGAGAGATCCACACTGCACACGCGTGCACACAAACGTACACACATATATATATGTACTTCTTTTATATATACTTTTTGTATATGTTTCTTTTCTCTCACTAACACGTCTTCATCCTGATCAGCCAGAGAGGGAAACAGGATGGAGGCTGTTGGTGCTCTTTGTGTGAGTGCTGAGCGCGCCTCTTCGTGTTGATCTGCGTGGCTGGCTGTGTATACATGTTGTAGATGTGTGTTTATACCTACAGGAATACACACTTAGTCTCACTACTGGTTGGACCTGGGGGTGTGGAGCTGCAGCAAACCCGCTTATATCAAGCTACCAGATTCAACTCTCCCCACAACAGGATGGAATACAGATAAGATACTTATAGATAAGAAGAAAGTGCATTAAAGAAGAGCAAAGTGCTGGCTCTCTGCCACACAAGAAGTTTGGAAAACAGCTCCTAGGCCAGGAAATCTAAATGTTCCTACAACAATGCAAGACCCAAACCACTCCAAATCAGAAAATCATAAGGGACAGAAGTGACAAAATAGAAGAAATAAAAACATCCTTAAAAAAAAAAAATAATCTACCAACCACAAAAGCCGTGTCTAATCCAGAAAACTGCTGGATGGTCCCCTTTTCTACATCTTTACTGTTGTTTGTTCTATTTTTAAAGCTCTCAAAGCATATTCCTGATATGATTGGCGGAACCCTTATACGTATCTCTTCTACAGACAAAACTTGAGTTCAGTCACACAATCATTAATTTTAATAGAAAAGTCACTCAAAAGAAACTGCGTAACATCAGAGAATTTTACCTATGTTTCTGCAGTGGAGGAAATTTATTTCTCCTAATACATGAGCAGCACTACCAAGTTTGTAATTTGTGGCTGAACTGCAGCATGTCTTTCAGAAGTCATCTTATCTCTCATAAAAGAACCAGAGAGAAAAACAATTTTGCATCAAGCCAAGAGTGATGAGTACCTTTTTTTTCTGAAGATTTGTTAATGCTGTTTTTTGTTCCTCTCATTGCCAACCAGTAAGCAGGCCTGCGAATAGTCCGCTTGCTTCTGGACTCCGCGCTTCCATTCACTTGACTCTTCGGTGAGGCAGACGAAATGTTGCTGACTGTCTCATCATAGTTACTGCTCAGTCCTAGGACAGTAGTTTCCACCTCCTCAAATTGCTTAGACCTGGAAAACATCGACTTGAAACCCTATGTATATGTACGCATACATACACACACAACCACAATAACTTGACAGACAACATCCCTTTCATCTTCCCAAGTACTTTAAAAATTAATCTCACAGTTCATCCAATCTCCTGAGTTTTGTGAACTGAAAAGTGTCAGCAAGATAAAACATCCTAAATGTTATTTTTCAGTACATCTTTTACAGAATGACATTAGAAATCTACTTGAGAGGAACGGAAAAAAATATTCATCCTACCTCAAGCCTTCAACTCAAGAAGCAGGCACAAGTTAATATCAGTTTAAAAATATACATTTATCCTTAAGCAACCAATGGGGAGCACAAGAATTCTTCTGCAGCCGATCATTACAGAAGAGACCTTTTCCATGCCACAAAGGGCAAGATCTCCTTCAGTATGTATTCCCAGAGTTAGAGCTGACACTACACAATTACAAGACTTAATGCTAGCAAGAATTTTAACCAGGAAGGCTTTCAGCAATGAAGACAGCCTTATAGTATATCCTACAAATCACACCACATTAAAGACTAATTTAGACCAGCCAGCAGTACTGATTTTTATTCCTAGAGATCAGAGGGAACTTTGCTACACTATTCTCAAATACTTCTCACAGCCCTGAAATGCCTAGACTTTTACACTATTGTACATGACAGCAAAACGATTAGGTGTCAAAGAAACATAGAGTATCTATTCTCTGGGCAAATACCGTTAATGTAAGAGGAAAGAACAGAAAACAGAAACACTTTTCAACATATGCCATTGCTACCACAATTCAAAAACTGAAATAAGTAGATTGCTTGAACGATGACTCTGATGGCCATCCCAGCAATACTCTCCCACACCCTGAGCTTTGGAGCTCACATGTTTTAACACATCAGTCCAGAAATCAGTAAGTGGAGGACACTGATGGTACCAGGTCAGATCAGTATATACTATGTTTAAGGAGGTACTGCAGAAAGATGGCGAGAGAAATTCTTCAGTTGCAATCACGCTCAAAATACAAAGATTTTGGAACACCATTTGGTCCTGAACATGAAGTATTCATCTTCTCAATGTTAAAATCCTTTTAAAAATAAATGAAAGCTAATACCCCTTTTCCTACAAACCAATAAGCAGTCAGTTGAGACTCTCATCACACAAACTAAAATCGTTGCAGCTCTTAAAATTCAGAATATTATGTAAAGACCAGATATGATTTTCCAATAGGAATCTCTCAGCTTTTTTCTTGCCCTCAGTCCAACTAGACAAGAAACATTCACATACTTTTTGTTTCCCAGAGACCTCTTGATCTTCTGTTGTCTGTGATGTCCAGGCCTGGTATCCTAAGAAAGTAGAACAATTCACATTAGCAGCATAATCTTTCTTCTTTTTGCATGTTTCACTTTTCAGTTAAACACAATCACCTGCACTCTGAGGATGTGCATACCATCCTTTGAAAAGGAAACCACTGTTTTCTGCAACAAGGAAGTGTTTAACCTTTTCAACACCGGCTGAATTAGAACTGGAATCAAAATAGGGATAAGCCCCTCCACACTCCCCAAATGAAAGCCAATCATTCCCTTTGCATTGGGGCACAATGAAGTTTTCTTTGTCTCCAATTCATCAGTGGTACCTGCTTTCTGCCTAGACTTTATCACATGATGACAAATATTTTAGATCCTAACTTACTAGTTTTTACATAGTACTTATTTTTTCCTTAATGAAATAATTATTGCATTTACCATGCCAAGAATGTTGTTTCTAGTCTCTTTTATGCCCTCTTTTCATTTATCTCAATTATTTTGTCATACTCCATCACCTGCCCAGATGTTCATTTTATCCACATCACAGAATCCTTCTTATTTAACAAAGATTTTTTGTCACTTATTGCTTGTTGATTATGCTCCAACTAAGGCACGTAATTTAACAGATACCATTGACATTTCCAAGTCAGTATAAACAACTCGTTTGCTGTACGTTGTTCCTGGCATGTGGACAATCATTTATCACCTTCATCCAAATACTAATAACGACTCAGTGTCATTCTTAATTGGGAAACCCAGGACAAAAATCTTGGTTATATGGACTAGAAAACAAAAATCATTGCACAGTAGAAGTATATGAAATACCAAAACTGTAACCTAGGAACAGAGATAGTATTTTGCCACATACAAGAACTGGCTAAGAAAAAAAAAAAAAAAAAAAAAAAAAAAAAAAAAAAAGAATATGGATAAATTACCTATCTTCTTTATAGAAAAATGTAATGTACATTATCAACTGGACCATGCTATGAAGTGTTTTAGTTATTAGAAATAAATGCTACACATTATCTGGGGGAAACAGCAAACAGGGATACGGCAGAATTTGAAGAAGTCATAAAAATGTGACTTGTCAGGAGGAGATGCTGAGAAACTTCAGGTGCTTTATCAAAACTAGGGACTAGGCAGCTTCAAGGCAAATGAAATTCACCACTAAAAAAAAATGCACTGGAAAAAAATTAACTTCAATCTGTCTTTTATGCTCTTGCCTTCTCATTTACGCATAGGAACAAGCAGTAGTTCACTCTTCCCAGGACCACAGTCAGTGAGAAACACCTTACCTACCAGGTAAGAAATTCAATAGCGGGCACTGACATCAACTAGATGAATTCTTAAACTGTGACAATGGAGTGTCAGGACTCTCCCTGGGCCTCCAGCCCCAGTGTCTCCTCCCATGGAAACATTAGGGAAGCAGCAGGAGAGAAATTCACAACTGCTTGATCAATGACTTCACAATCATATCTTGCCTTCTTTGGAAGAAAAGTCAATTGAATGTTTGTGTTTGTATTACTTTGATATGGTTTACACGCATCTAGTAGCACAAACAGCAGTGTTTGGGAAACCCCTACATCAGAAACGTGGAGAAACCTCACTGAGGAGCAGCCAGAAAAATTAGGCCTGTGAAGTTATAATGACAAAAATGAACAAACAGGCAGGCATAGTATGCTGCAATCAGGCGGCCTAATCTACCATTAGAAGAACCTAGACAAAGACTGACAAACATGGCACGTTTTGAGATTATTTTTTTTTTTTAGAACTAAAAAATTTGCAGAAAAGTGAAGATTAGTATGAAGAATTTAGGTCACAGTTAAGGATCTGCAATAAAAAAAAAAAAGGAGAATACAGATGATCTGTCTAGCCTTCCTTTCTGAGAAGTTGATAGCAGCAATTATGAAGGAAACATCTAGAGAAACTGGTGTTTAAGTTTTGAATGTTTTTTATTTATATAGTGGACTTCCCACTTAGAAAACAAGAGAGCTAAAGTATGCAGGAATGCCCAAGAGCTGGACATATGGAAAACAAAAAAGCCAACTTGCTTGCACAGGTTAGAAAAAGAGAAGCAGCGGCCTAGAGCCTGAAAAGATGAAGAAACTTCATTTGTGAGTGGGCCATTTTTGCCTCCCTATGGACTGTGGGATGTTTCCATGACCTGGAACACAGCCTGCTGCTGGAGACAGGCTGCTCCACAACAAGGCATCTGGAAAGATGGTGTTTAAGCACAGCACAGAAACTCTCACTGAGGTCAGGAGACTGATGTAGTAACTCCCAGTGAGTTAGTCCTACAGCTACAGAGGAGAGGTGTCAGTGGAAGCACCGAGTGTCCTGCACTGCCGTGACTGTCCCTATCCCGGAGGGAAAACCCCCGCGACCCGGGGCCGGCGTCATGGCTCAGCACTCTTTGGGGAACTCCCTGTTTCAGTCCCACGTTTCCATTTCTACCTGCATACTTTATGGACTACCGCCTCCTGCAATGAAGACCTTTCGGACAAAACGCACGACCGGCGCCGGGAGCCGGCAGCGCCCTGCTCCGGATCCCTCCCCGGCCCGCAGCAGAGCAGAGCTGGGCCCGCCGCTCCCGCGGGCCGCCCCGCTGCTCCCCGGGCTCGGCGTCAGGGGGCGACCAGGCCTTCAAACGGAAAGCAGGCGCTTCTGCCGTCACTGGCGGCTCTCGAGGCCGCGCGGAGCGGGTCCCGCTCGCCGCCCGCCCGCTCGGGGACAGGGCCCAGCCGACGGGCGGCAAACAGGCCGGGGCCGCTCATCGAGCCAAGGCCGCACCGCCCGCGCAGATCAGCGCCGGGCCAGGCCGGGCTCCCTCTCCTTCCAGTCCCAAGCCCAGCGAGACCCTCGGGGCGAAGCAGAAGTCCCACCGCGGCTGCTCCGGTGGCGCCGGCCCGCTCCCGCCATCCCGACGGCGGGGCCCACTTCGGGGCGGCTTCCCGCCCCATGCGGCCCTGTGCGCCCCCCCTGCGCCCGGACCACAGCCCCGCCGCACGCCCCCGGCGCGGCAGCACCGGCGGTGAGGACCCGAGGCACTCACCGAGCCGCCGCCGTCCCGCATGGTGCCGCCGTCGCCACGTCAGCACGCACCCCGCCCGCCCGCGCACACCCGCGAGGGCCCGCCCGCCCGCCCGCTTCCAGCCGCCTCCTCACGGCAGCGGCCGGCCCCGAGCCCCGCGGGGGGGTGCTGCCAGCTGCCGCCGGGCCCCGGCCGGGCCGGCCAGCGCGGGGAGGCCGCGCGAGCCCGCGGCGCGTACCCAGCTAGCGACGCCAGGTCCCGCGTGCGTCATGGCGGAGTGCCGTGGGGCCACCCCCCGCCGTCGTCCCCGTGCCCCGGAAGGACAAGTGGGTGCTGGGAAGATGGCGGAGGCGAGCGGACCGACGGCCGCGCCCCCGGTGTGCGTGCTGGTGCTAGGCATGGCTGGCTCCGGGAAGACCACCTTCGTGCAGGTGAGGGGCGGCTGGGGGGCTGGGGGGGACTGCCGGTTTCCCTCAGCGCTACCCCCGTGTCCAGGGGGGCCTGACGCCTCCTCGTGTCCCCTTAGCGACTCGCGGCCCACCTGCATGGGCAGCTCTGCCCCCCGTACGTGATCAACCTGGACCCCGCCGTGCGCGACCTGCCCTTCCCCGCCAACATCGGTGAGTCCTGCCGCGCTGGCTGAGCCGGGAGATGGGCGGTGTGAGGGAGGGGGTGGTTCCGGACCAGAGGTGTGGCATGTTTGTGGAGTCCGCCAGAAGAAAGCAAGTATGTTTTGTCATAAATAAATAAAACCATTTTTGGTCTATTGGTTTTCATACGTTTCGCGGAAGCAGGGGGGTGGGGGGGAAGAGGAGTATGTGAGGTGTTTGGCTAGGTTGCTTAACTTCTCTTTAAGAGATTCCAAATCCTAACACAGGAATAACTTTTCAGATTTTTTTTTAATGCAACTCCTTTGTCTTACGAATCTTTAACGTGAATTTTTAGGACCAAAGGCATTCTTCCATCGCGTTTGTACATTTTTTTAAATCATCTGGTGTGATTTGATGTGTTTGGGTTTTTGTAGGTTTTTTGCTTTGTCAGCGATGGACATAATAGCAGATTCGATCTGGTTTCCTACATCCAGCATAGTGGTAGCCATATGTCCTACCAAATAAGTTTAAAACATTTTAAAAGACATGAATTTTAGAGAAAATACCGTAACAGTAAAACAGACCTTATGTTTAGCTGTTCCAAAGGGCTTACCAATCATTAGGTTTGTGAGGGTCTTGTCTCTTAAACCTTCTAAAGTTTGTGTCAGCCTGCATCTCCAGATGGTAAGAAAGGCAGTGTGGATACCAAAATTGTTATTGATATCAGATGAATAACTAGGGTATCTGTTCCAGCGCTGGATCTCTAATAATAGTTAGATATGTATACTTTGTTAACTGATGCTGATCAGCTGAGAATAAAATTCAGCTGAAGCGGTTACTGCTAAATACCTAAACTGATGGTGTTTCACGTGAATTACATTGGGTTTCATATGTATGTTGAGAGCATAGCAAATCCGTTAGATGTTATTTATTTACTTGGGAGATTTTTCCTGTGGTGCTAGATCTATTACTGAGACAAAAGGAGATTTGTTAGAAAAAGAAGGGCTCTCGCCTATCAGCAAATTGATGAAGAAGGATATTTTAAAAGTGATGTCCTAAAACTATTTATATGTTTTTCTCCTCTAGATATCAGGGACACTGTGAAGTACAAAGAAGTCATGAAACAGTATCCTTTTTTTATCTAAATAATGATATTTGAAATCTCAGATTTTGTGAAAATAGTCTGTCACTTCTGCACACTACGATGAAGGGGGCAGGAGGTGTTGGTGATTGCAGTAATGCAGAATGTTGCATGAAGATCAGAAGTTTTTGACAATGTATTTCTTGCATGTGAGGTTAGAAACGTATATTCTACAAGATTTGATACTCCTTAGGTCATTTTCTCCTGTGCTAAAAGTGATTCTGCCTAATAGTACGTTTTTACAAATAATAGGTACTCTGCCCACATCTTTTGTTTTCTGTTGTTCTTTTGGAGAGCTTGTATCTTTCTTTGTGGAAGCCAGCAGCCTTTTCCCCATGTTTTAACAAGTCTAATTTTAATTGTTATAAACAAATATGCAAATTCCTATTTGCCTGTAGTAGGTGGAGAAAACTATTTCCATATTGTTTGACCATAATCAAAGCACTGTTGTCTTTCTGAATTTCAAAGACATTGGACTGTTGGCTCTTGCTACACAGTAGTTTGGTGACTGTAGTTCAGTAACATTACACTAAAACAGCTGCACTTCCAGAGGGGTATGGAGGTCCTTTGTCTCCTAAGTAATAGCTTGTGCAGATGGAGATACTATACAGTGTTTGGATTTGACTTGCTAGTGTGACTCTTAAATTTAATATTTTAGACAAGAATAAAGAAGGTGGGGGATAGGATTCTTGATTTTGGCTGTTGTTTGATTTGGAGTTACCAGCAAAACATCCAAGTATAAGTTTCAGTTTGGTATGTAGGTGCATTATTTGCTTTACTGTGTGCGTTAGCCATTACCAGGGTTTAAGCATCTCATTAAATAGTGCTTAGGGAGGGTGTCTGGCCTCGTGTTTGGATATTGAGAGTAGTGGCCCTAGAAGACAGTATGTACTTATGAATCGGTGCTGGTTCTTATGCAATTAAAAAAAACCCCCAAGATTCTTTGTTTCTTTGAACATAATTAGTATACAGATCTGTATGCATGAAAAAGGATTTTGAAATCTTCATTTTTTTTTAAGCTGACATTTTGAGTATCTTTACAACATTCATTCCCATTTAAATTCTGCTAAAAATTTATTTATGCAAGAAGTCTTTTAATTATCTTTTGAAGTATAAATTCTTAAAATTAAGTGCGTTCAAGGGCATTGTTAAATTCTGAGTTACTGGCTGTGTTGTAAATCTTTTTGGAAAGACAAAGATGGCTTTGATGTGTACACATACGTATATTTTCTCTCTGTCCAGCATGGTAATGCTTGAATAATGGCAAGGGAAACCACCGCATAGCCCCTTGTCCTTTTGTCAGTCACACGTGTTTGGGCAAGAGAGAGACCACTTTATATTTGTTATGCTCCTACATCACTTAGAAGACTTAATTGTGTATTAGGGATATTGTCTTTTGCTGCAAGGTATCCAATGTGCATTGTACATGGCCAACTATTACCAGAATTCAAGAAGAAGCCCTCTGAGGTCTGCATAATCATCTGCTTTCCTAAATGAAGCGTCTAGATATGGGCTGGGCCCAAATGGTGGAATAGTGACTTCTCTCAATCTCTTTGCTACAAGATTTGATCAGGTATGAGGTTGTTCCTACGTGATACTGTGCTACAAATACTGTGCTGGGAGACTGTGGGGTTTTTTGTGCATTTGGCATCTCAGAGAGCATTGTGCTTGGTTAGCATCCTAATATTTCTTTGGAGTTAGAGTATTCTCTGTACAGAACCATGTATTTTGCAAAGCAGCCAAAGCGCATTAGCTTTCATTTGAGACATTTCAGTTTTTCAGCATTTTTAAAAGTAACATTTAGAAGCCACGTATGTGTACAGAACATTCTTTAGTCTTTGTACATAACTGTTCTGTTGCACTATGTTCTCTATAAAATCTTTCATGTGAATGCTCTGATTTTGAAGTAGGGAAGCTCACTTCTGGAAACGGGTTAAGTTTTCCTAGAGTTATTTGATAATTGACTGCTCTCTTAAATCATAATGCTAAATCAGCGCTGGGATGGGAATTTATGCGAGATATTGAGACAGTGCACAATCTCTTCATAAAAAGGTAGGGAACAACTGCATTTGTTATGCCATTTCTTTAGCCACGTACTGGAACACAGACAAAATCAAGGTTGTCTTTGACCTATGCAGTGTCTGAGCATTTTCCACCTTTCCTTAGCAAGACATTTTCATACATTGAAAAGCTTAGAGACTTTAATCTTCTTCTGATACATACATGCAGCTATGCAAGTTAATGTAGTTTCTGTTATGAAATGATTATGAAATTTTCCTGTTGTGAACCTAAATACAAAGTATACTCCTTCTTTTTCAATTAGGTGATGAAGTTTATTGAAAAAAGACAAAATGCATCCAAGTGAGTACATTTTACCAAGTTCTACTTTTCTGGGATCAGTGTGGGAAATGTGAAATCCTAAAAAGTTTCTCTGCGTGTTTTCCAGTTGTTTTTCAGCCTTGGTATAAATTTTATGTGGAAAAGGGCATAGAATTAGAACAGATAAACTAGACTTTCTTCGGATACATCGAAGAAATGTCTGCTGATTCCAGTTCTGCTTTTCTTGTCTTCCCTTAGACTGTCATTTTTTCTCACGCACTGTTCAAATAGGCAACAATTAATTCTTCTTCTGAAGAGTTTGCAGTCAATTTTTTGTCTGTCAAATTGATGCTTTCAACTTTAATAGAGTCTGGAGAGAGTATGTGCTTCTTAGTTACAAAATTCACACAGGAAATTTTCAGGCATGCCCATAAATATTGTCACTGTTTGGGAGAAGCTTTTCTGATCTACAACAGAATAATCATGTGATTTGCATTACATGCTTGTGGTAATCTAGTCAGAACAGGACCGTGTGCTTAACTAATTTTCCCTTATTGTTTGTTGGGAGTGACTTCTTAACAGGTATGTTATTATTGACACACCAGGGCAAATTGAGGTATTCACCTGGTCAGCATCAGGAACCATCATAACTGAGGCCTTGGTAAGTGTTTTCTACCTAACTTGACAGTGAGGCTGTGTGAAAGAAGTGGCTGTTGAATAGCATGTACTTCTAATTAAAATATCTTTATCTGTGTTTCCAGGCTTCCTCTTTTCCTTCAGTTGTTGTTTATGTGATGGACACCTCTCGCAGTACTAACCCTATCACATTTATGTCCAACATGCTATATGCCTGCAGGTAAGAAAACCTGCAAATGCAGTCCATCTGCTTTCATTGCTGTCTCTCTTTGATACTTATTTTGGAGGGGAATCATAGAATGGTTTGGGTTGGAAGGGACCTTTAAAGACCATCTAGTGTGTACTCCCCCTGCCACAGGCAGGCACATCTTTCACTAGATCAGGTTGCTCAAAGCCCTGTTCAAGTTGACCTTGAACACTTCCAATGACTGGGCATCCACAGCTTCTCTGGGCAACCTGCTCCAATGTCTCACCACCATCATCATAAGAAATTTCTTCCTTATGTCCAATCTAAACCTACCCTCTTTCAGTTTAAAATCATTGTCCCTTTTCCTGTCACTACAGGCCCTATCAAAAAGTCTCTCTCTGTCTTTCTTGTAAGCCCCTTTTAAATACTGAAAGGCCACAGTAAGGTGTCTCTGAAGCCTTCCCTTCTCCAGGCTGTACAACCCCAACTCTCACAGCCTTTCTTCATAGGAGAGGCGTTCCAGTCCTCTGTTTTCGTGGCCCTCCTCTGGACCTGCTCTAACAGGTCCATGTCTTTCTTGTACCATGGGCCCCAGAGCTGGACGCAGTGCTCCAGGCAGGGTACCATGAGAGCTGAGTAGAAAGGGAGAATCACCTCCCTCGGCCTACTGGCCCTGCTTCTTTTGATTCAGCTCAGGATACGGTTCGCCTTCTGGGCTGCAAGCGCACATTGGTTCCTCATATCCACTTAATCTGCTGTTTTGGTTATTCTCTGTCTTAGTGGTTTTCCCATTGGATAGGCAAAATAATTTAGGTGCCAGTGGACATCTGGAGGTCATTGGGTCAAAACTTCCACTGAAAGCATTAAATAATCCATGAGACCTTAGTGTAATGAAGGCTAGTTACATCAGATCTAATACATTGCCTGTTGCTTATAAAATCACTTATCCAGTATGTATCAAGATAGCCTAGTTTAAGCTCCTTCTTGTAAACACATAATATTTTATTCTATTTTTTTTATATTATTGATACTTTCAGTGATTCTTCACGATTTGTTTGGAGCTCAGCATAGCGTGGAGTTCTTGATTTATTGTCTTCCTCCTTGTACATGGATTTATCTGTTTTCTTTCATCTTAAACCAGGGACTAAATATCTATGTAAAGATCAACATATCTAGAGCTGTCATAATTCATGGTAAATGTTGGTAAAAGGCTTTCAAAAACCTATCAATCCTTGTACCAAGGTTAAAAGCTATATTACCATAATAGGAGTATGCAAACTATGTCTTATCACATGCTGCATTTTCTGAAATTAGTGTTGAGCAAAAGATGCTAGAATATATACAGTGAAATGAATATGTAAGCTCATGTTTCAGGATAGTTTTGCTTTATAGATGTTTTGAGTTCTTTGAATTCATTGCTCAGTTCACAAATAATATCTCAGAACCTAAGGTTTGAGTCAAAATAATTAGAAAATGCAAAGAGAGTTAAAAACTGGGATCTGAGAGTCATAGAAACAGTAATCAAAATCAACTGGGTGTGTAGAAGGAGATGTTATATCTTACAGACGTGCACTTACATCCTGGGGGGCCATATTTTGTTCAACTATGGTAAGCAGGATCTGGGTGAAAATTACATTCTAATTGATGCAGAGGAAAATAATTATCTTTTGAAGTCAAATGTCTTCAGTCTTGCACAAGTCTTGTCTGCCTTATGCTTAACTTGTTTTCCATTCTAGTGAGATTTAAATTAATTTTTAATGGGTTTTTTTGTGTTGTTTTGTTTTGTTTTKTTTTTTTCCCAGTATCCTGTACAAGACAAAGCTACCTTTCATTGTTGTCATGAACAAAGTAAGTTAAAGCTATGGTTTCTATGTCCTAGTGGAACATTGTTCTGTTTAGCTTGCTTTGCTGTAAGTCTTTGTCTTACTACAGTAATGGATTTTCTAGAAAAGAGAGGCTGAGAGGGAGCTGCAGACTGAAAACTGAATCTAAAAGGGTCTTTAATCTGGTATACAAATGCACAAGAAGAATCAGGGATGGCAGTTACACCCAAATGTTCAAGTTAGAGATGATACTAAAGATTTGAAAAATGTTTTGCACCTTAACCCTAGGCTATAAGGAAGCTTAGCTTTGTTTCCTTACAAGTGAGTTCATGACTGAATCTGCTCTTACAGTCAGTCCCCTGCTTCCTCAGAAYGATTGTCTTAATCATGAATTACTTCTGCTCAGCAGCAGGCTGATGACTCACAGTGGGAATTGTGTAACACCTGCTTGTTTTGAGGAAGGACATCCATGTATTGTAGCAGGCAAAACTTAAACAAAAGGTGTTTGGTCCTAATCAGTGACGCTAAAAATATGCCAGTATTTGCCAGAAAGCAGATACTTACTAGCCGAAGGATACACCTCCACTGCTGTGTAAGGTACTTGTAGCCTTAAAGGAATGCTTTTGAACTTAACAGCTAGCCGGCTCTTTAAACATAACAATTTCACATATTAAAAGAATCTCATTAGATTTTTGGTGTGAGTACTCTTCCTTTTCCCCACAGACATCCTTTGTATTCCAGGAGTTGCTCCCCAACATAGCAAGCTTTGTGTGTGCGTGCACATATATCCCATACGCTTCCTCTAGAAAACCCATGCTTTGAATGTGAAATTTTACCTCACACCAGCTGAGTAGGGTTAGTGTCTGATGTATTCCAACTACATACATCTTCCCAGTGACCCAAACCATGCATGTCTTTGATATCTGCTTGCTTACTTAGCAAGTTTTTGTACACTGTTTTCTTTCTGACTCTAGACAGTAATTTTAGAATAAGCTGTTAAGCTTTTTCTGTAGAAAAAGGCATGAGGTAGGAAAATCATTCTCTCTTAAGAAAATACATTTTTTGAAAGACTGAAAGAAATGGGACTTCATCAGTATATGTAAGGAAAGGTAGGCCCAAGGCTTAGGATTCATAACTTTAAACTTCATTTTGATCTGCTGTTTAGCCTTTGGTAAAAAGTAAAGCCAACAGCATCTGAAGAATTTTTGACAAGCATTTTAAAATTGACTCTTGATAAGAATGGAAGAATCCCAAGGAACTGATAGATGTGCAATGACAAACACATAGATTTAAGGAATGTTAAGATTTGCAGAGGAAAAACAATAATGTAATTTGTAGATTTGATTTCATTTTATTTATAGAATTTAATCAAGCTAACTCTAAATAGTCAGGCTTTGACCCTTGATGGATTCAGTTCTGTCTCGAATCTCTTGAGTAATGCTAGGCAATACTTTCTTTATCTATTTGCCTCCTTCCCATTGGTGCTGGGAAATGAAATATATCAGACACCTCTATGTTGTGATAGTAGTGGATATACCTGTGGTAAGATAGGTTTATAAAACTCTCTAATAGACTGTTTGCATACTAATCCATTTAAAATTATGGAACTATCTCACCTGTTTGTGTCCACCGTCTTGCACTGAGTTTAGATTATAACTTCTTTAGGTCAGAGCACAGCTCACTTTTTATGAAGATCCTGTAGGCTCTTACCCAACATGGAAATGGCTCCCTCTCCCTGCTGGCCCCCAAGCCAATGAAGAAAGGATGGGATCTTCAATGAGGACTGTTCTTGTCTGGCCTCAATCATGATCTAATATTTACAACTTAAGCTTTCTTGTACAGTATGCGATTTTTGGATGCCCCTTTCCAGTAAACAATAGAAGCCTTTAGACTTGCAATTGTTTCCTTAAACATGCCTTCTTAAAACTGGGGTAGTGGTTGTTTGTCTTCTCTTCTGTATTCAAGTAGTTGGTTTGATAAAAACGGAGCTTGGAAAATTTCAGACCAGGGCTGAATATTTTGAAAAGATCAGCATTTTTAAAGTAAGTTTAAAATGGAAATTTTTTTATTTGTCCACTTAACAGCCTAAGGCTAAGAATTCATCATTATTACTTCTGAAAATTTTCTCTTCTCCTTCCAGACTGACATAATTGACCACAGTTTTGCAGTAGAATGGATGCAGGACTTTGAGACTTTTCAGGATGCCCTGAATCAAGAGACATCCTATGTCAGTAACCTGACTCGTTCTATGAGTTTAGTGTTGGATGAATTTTACAGTTCACTGAAGGTAGGAATCTTCCTTTTTTAACTACCTCTCATAATAGCCTGGACAAGAGAAAGCTCAAGGAGGATATTATTGATGTGTATAAATACCTGATGGGAGGAGGTAAGGAAGACAGAAGCAGGTTCTTTTCAGTGGTGCCCAGTGAAAGGACAAGAGGCAATAGACACAAACTGATATACAGAAAACTGTGTTTAAACAGAAGCGGAGAAAATAATTACGGTATTTTACTGATTGAGCACAGGAACAGATGGTCCAGAGAAATTGTTGCTCAGACAAGATCTTGAGCAACCTGTTCTAGTTAATCCTAATTTTTGAGCAGGAGAGGTTGGACTAGATGATCTCCAGAGGTATCTTCCAACCTTGACCATCCTGTCTTTCTGTAAAAGGGCTTTGCACTGCCCTTTTGAACTGGAATCTGTTGATGAGCCTTGCATTGGGGCGAGGATTTGCTGGTTTGAACAGTAACTTTAGTTGCTTGTCACACTGAGTGGTAGCCTGAATCTTTTAATACTGAATTGTGATTAATCATCAGAAGAAAGCTAAGATAGGCTGGTAAAAGGTAATGTTCTGTGTTGCAGTGTCTCCTATCTGAGATAATTTTCTTTGTTCTGAAAGTGTTAAGTACAGTTGGGCAATTTACTATGTAGGAAAGAAGGGAAATAATCTCAAAAACAAACAAAAAAATCCTGTATATTTGCTGATGCAAGAAAAAGTGGGGGTTTTTTTCCCCACTTACCAGGTTTTGAGAGGACAAATCCATTCAGTTTCTCTGAAAACACTATTCATTGGAGAATGTTAATGATCCCATAGTCTGTGCTAAAAGGATTCAGGTAATTGTCTTTTTCGTCAGCTTTTACTTAAGAAAAAGCAAGCATTTGCTTGATGGATATTACAAGAAAGGCAATGAAAATAAATAAGTGATTCCGTTCATATAGATAATAATTTAGCCAAAACAAAAATACTGTAAGAGCCCTATGTGGAACAATATACAGTATTTCAAAACGGATTATAGTGGTGCCGTATACAGGACTAAAGTACTTCCTAGTCCTTATTTGCTAATCAACTGTTTGTATGCATGTCATATCTATTGGAATAGTAGATTGGAGAGCAGGACATATGCAGAAGATTATAGAGTAGAAGGCAGCTTGTACTTAAGTGCAGTGAAAGTAGAATCGTTATCATTAATGTTGGAAAAGACCTCTAAGATCATCAAGTCCAACCATCAATATATATTGGCATAGTGCCTAGACTAATGCTTAAAATCCTTTGGAATGCTTGATTGTCTGCATATTTACTGTACTATTGATAAAATGCAAGGCTGTGTTGGAAAAAGTCTTATATTTGAAAGTGAGTAGTTAAGACTGTCTTGCTTATGAAAAAGAGCGAGAATTTTCATTAGAGGATGTAAGATTCTTAAGGGTCACCAAGTACTGGCTAGTAATAGTCTTAATTAAAGGTATTTTTAAATAATTGATTTAATAAAAGTAGAAAAAATGGCCAAAAGTGTAATGACAGACAAGTTCAGATTAGAAAGCACGTGTGCACTTTGAATGTATTGCCATAGTAACTGATTAAATTCTCCATCTCTTGCTGTTCCAGGGATTGGATTTTAAAAGCACCTTTTAAAATGTGCTTCAGCTAAATACAAACTATTAGACAGAACTGCAGAGGCAAAAAGTCAGTTCTTGTGGTCTGTTTTGCTCTTTAATTCTAGTACACTGATACTGCAGCAGTCATACTAATCACTTATAATACTAGGTTCAGAATGAGAACTTGGATTATTAACAATAACCAAGTAAACAGAAGAAAGACTGGATCTTTCTTCTGACTTGCCCTGTCTTGCTCATTATGTTTAGGCATTGTATTGTCTTAACTGTTTTTTGTGAGGTATTGAGATTGGAGGTACAAGGGTGGGTGCAGAGTCAGGTTTTCTTTTTTTTAACTGTTGCTTCCTTACCCGTTCCCCCGTGATAAAATTTGTAAAACAGACAGGAAAACCTAGGTTCCTGAGTTAAATAAGAGAGAGAAAGAAAGAAAGAAAGAAAACAAAACAAAACCGAAAAAAACAACCAAAAACTGGAAGTAGCAAACATTAACAGCAGGTGGAGAAAGAGGTTGAAAGTAAGGATGAGAGAAGCAGAAGTATTACTGAATACTCTTATACCACTGTGATGATTAAATGGGTATCATTAGATTCCCCTATTTTTTCAGTTTAGTTTGGTTTTTTTTTTTTAAAGATACCGCTTAGTCTTTCCAGCTCTGATCATCCATCAGTTACCTAAAAACCTGGTTCAGTTACTCTTCAGTTCTGGTATTTGGTTTTCTTTTATAGGTGGTTGGTGTTTCTGCTGTGCTCGGCACAGGACTGGATGATTTTTTCGTTCAGCTTTCTAAAGCTGTAGATGAATATGAGAGGTAAGGTGATAACCTTTCGTCCCTGACCCAGTGAATACTTGCTGAAGTTACTGATGCATGAGCCCACTCCTTTGATTTGAAGGACTGTTCACTTTTCACAGCCAAGGTAGCCTATGCTTTCTAATAAACTTAAGTGCAAGAGTCAGCATAAAAAGCAGCAGTCAAAAGGAACTATTCAGTGGTCAATTTTTGTGCTCACTGTTCAGTGAAAAAGTAAAAACTATCTGTGCCAGCAAATCTGTGAAGTAATTTTTTTCCTCTGATTCCATACAATGATCGAGGTTTGAATTGTCCTCAGGAAGCTAACAGATCAGTTTGGCAGACTGAATAGATGAGCAAGTTGAAATTTAATAATTCTTTGAGAATTTACTCCTTACTGGATCCCTCCCCATGAAATACTGCCAGGCTGCTCTATAACATTAGAAAGCAAATCCAGTAACTTGGATTACTTGGAAATACCTAAACCATGCCATAGATTATTGTTGGAGGAAAATTTATCATGCTGGATTGGATACCAGAGAGAGGCTGCTACAGCTTCATGCTCCCAGGTCTCATTAGTCTGGCCTGGTCATGCATACTGCCTAGTCTCTGCTTACATGCAAAGAGACTCTTTTATTCCCTTATTCCTCTATTTCCCCGACTTGTTCCTCTGCAAATCTTCTAAATCCCTCCCTTTTCCCACCTTTGGTTCCTCCCCTAAACATCCCATAATAAATCCTGTGCTATCCCAAATGCTCTTTCCCTGCATCCCATAATGTGTCCCACACCCCTAGGCAGCCACCCTTCTGTGCTCACAAGGTGATCCAGAGAGCTCCCGATGAGGTGATGGGTTTCATGCCTGGACCATGGGGGATGGTTCTCCTGGGACAGCCCTGGGAGGAGCCGGGATAGGGTATCCCTTCCTCTGAGTCCTTAATTTGGATTCCCTGCCGGCCACCATGCCCCTTGTTCCTCTGGGCTTGTTTAGAGGCGTCTTTGATGGTTTGCTAGCTCTCCTGTGATGGGCCTGGGGGTATCTGGGCAGGGTATTATTTGTGGTTCCCCTCCTCCCCCCAAATGTCTCTCTGTGCTCTTTGGAGGTGCTGAGGAGTTTTAGCACATAACCTAACAGTTACTCTGGGATACACTGCCTACATAATGAAACCCTAGTTAAGGGTTTCATATAAGCCGCCGATGTGCGCTGGCAGCCCAGAAAGGTGATCGTATCCTGGGCTGCATCAAAAGAGGCACGGCCAGTAGGTCGAGGGAAGTGATTCTCCCTTTCTACTCTGCTCTTGTGGTACCCTGCCTGGAGCACTGCGTCCAGCTCTGGGGCCCACAGTACAAGAAAGACATGGACCTGTTAGAGCGGGTCCAGAGGAGGGCCACGAAAACGATCATAGGGCTGCAACGCCCCTCCTATGAAGAAAGGCTGCGAGAGTTGGGGTTGTACAGCCTGGAGAAGGGAAGGCTCTGAGGAGAGCTTATTGCAGCCTTTCGGTATATAAAGGGGGTTTATAAGAGAGAGACTTTTTGATAGGGCCTGTAGTGACAGGAGAAGGGGTGACGGTTTTAAACTGAAAGAGGGTAGGCTTAGATTGGACATAAGGAAGAAATTTTTTATGATGAGRGTGGCGAGATACTGGAGCAGGTTGCCCAGAGAAGCTGTGGATGCCCCATCATTGGAAGTGTTCAGGGTCAAGTTGGAGAGGGCTTTGAGCAACCTGATCTAGTGAAAGATGTCCCTGCTTGTGGCAAGGGAGGTTAGACCAGATGGTCTTTAAAGGTCCCTTCCAACCKTAACCATTGCATGATTCTAAGAAGAGGGTATCCACATCCACTTTATCCTTACTTCATTAAAGAAATATTTCAGAGGTCCTATAGCGGTACAATAGTTTGGAAGTCTGTGAACAGTCTTTCTGTATGAGATCCCATTGAACTGTCTTAGGAGGCATAAGTACTGGCAGAGACGGTCATATCTGTGATTAGAGGAGAGTGATAAATCTGCTGATTAGGTTTAGCAGTGAAATGACTACCTCAGTCAAGCTGGTTTAATTTCTTAACCAACAAGATGGTGTGAGAAGGGTTTGCTATTTTAATGAAGTATGTTCACTTATTTTACATCCATTGGTTTCAGAATCCAAATCTGGGTAAAAAGTACCGTTAGTCTTTCTGAAATGTCTCTTAAACATGAAATTCTAGAGAAACCTTTTTTGGGGTAGAAACAAGCCTCCAAGATGATCCTTAGTTAATACAAATCATGTATTAGTTCAGACTGAATGCACTCTCTTTATCTTTTCAAGAGAATATCGTCCAGAATATGAGCGCCTGAGAAAAACACTGGTAAGTATTTTTAACTATTGTATACCTGGGCAGTGTATCTTGGGGTCACTTTTATGCACACAATTGCCTGTATGTTGGGAGGGTCTAACATTTCATTTATTAATCATACTCAGCCTGAAGCTCACCATCTGTCTTTTTTCCTAAATTTGGTGGAGCGTATCTTCACAAAAATAAAGACGTTTTGTAAAATAGATGTTGTTCAGTGGTTTTGTGCTAATAATTTATTTGGGCAAATTGTGAGAAAATGATTGGGAAAGATTTTTATATCTTCCATTCAGAAGGATAGAGACTTTTTTAAAAATAACTTTCCAAAGTGATTTGTTGAGAATATCACTGTATCTTTCCACACCAGTGAAGTGTACTGTTTTGACTTGAACAATTAATAACGAAGACTGAATTGCAGTACCAAAATCAGTAGCTCTGCTCACCTTGAGTTCTGGCTGTCCAAAGGACAGTTCTCTGCAGGCACAACTTCACTGAGTTTGGCTTCCTGATGCTGCTGAAAATGTTCTTGAAGTCCATCATGCTGGAGGTTGCTCTCCATATTTATCCAAAAGTTCTGTGCAACCTTAGTTGTAATGTAAGACCTGCTTATTGACTTCGCCTTTCTGGCTGGGGGACAGACTGCTAGTATTGGGTGAGATTACTCTTCTACTGATGTTTTAAATGTACTCAGAATCCCTATGTAACTTTGTACCTATAGGAGAAAGCTCAAAACAAACAAAAGAGAGAGCAGCTGGAACACTTGTGGAAGGACATGGGCAGCGTGTGTGTGCAGGACAACACACTTACAGGTACCTTACTAGGAAGATTAAGTTTACTGCAGAAATTTTGTCTGAAGAGTCTGCCTTGAGAAGTCATATAGTGCTTTTCTGTCTTCACAGCAAAAGTGTGAAAGCAGCTTCATGTTAGTAAAGAGGAGTGGGGCTTTAGTTCCTGTGGAGTGGGTCAGACTTAGCTCTACTATGTCAGTCACAGACATGATAAGAAGAAACCCTGCTGTGTAGATAAAGCAGTGGACGTACTAGAAGTAATGAAATACTTCAGAAAAGGTGAAACAGTCAAATTAGAATATGAGAAAGCTCTGCTGTTGGTTGAACTGTTGCCTTATATGAGGTTGAGTATGATGCTGATGCAGTCTGTCCTGTATCTTTGGAATCCAGAAGCAGCTTTCTGTCCCTTTAGAGTAGGTATTAATTGCTGTGTTTATTTGCAAGTAGAAATTGTCAGGGCACAAGCTAACTTACTTGTTAGCATGCGTTTTATGTATAGCCATTTCTGTTCCTTTCAAGGGTCTGATGATGCTTCTGCAATGGGTCCCTCTGAGCTGATCCTGACACGAGGAACTCTTGATGAAGAAGAAGAGAGGGACAGTGATACTGATGACATTGACCATGAAGGTAAGGGAATGAGGGATCTGATTTGGTCTAAAAGCTGCCTGTCTAGTCAGGAAGTACCCTCTGTATTTCATTAACTGGATTGACTGTAACGACAGCCTAGAAAACAAGCAAACATTCAGTCACCTAAATAGGTGTCTGAATCTGTAGCAGAAGCCCAGCTGCAATGCTTAGTCCAGTGATACCACTCTTGAACCTTTGTGCAAGTTCAATTGTAAATTTTCTATTCAAGTAATTATTTTTAATAGGTGTATAACATGCATAAACAAGACAACTTGTTATGCTTGGAGCATGCAGTGACCTCTGAACCTGATTAACGCATAATATGTTTCATCATCTTTTTGGCCTTACAGTTTCTGCCCCTGTCTCTCTTCCCTTTTCCTGTGACTCCTGGTCTTGGAGCAATCTTCGAAGTTCTTACAGTGTGTGATTTTTCTCTTATATAGCTCACAGACTTAATCTTCATTTTTTCCTGTTCCATTGATTTTTAGGATCACTTATTTCTTTTGCCTTGTAATGAAGTTGAAGATCTAATAGACTTTGTGTTGCTCTGACTACCCTGACTCTAGCTTTCTTCAGTAACACAGGTAGAACAAGTGCTGAAATAGTGCTGAACTGTGCATTTTTTCCCCCAGTTACTGAGGAGAGTCATGAAGAACCAGCCTTCAGAAACTTTATGCAAGAGACGCGGATGAAATACCAGAGAAGAAGCAACCTGAACAAATGAGACCTTCAGAAATAGAGGGTTTGGAATCCCTTGTAATGGACTTAAAAGTAAAGGAACAGCATAAAGAAACTTGCATGGAACCATGCATGAAGTCTTCTATCTGTGAACAGCTTCCTCTGATATATTTATATCTTTCTTCCTGCAGTAACTGTTGGTCATATGAGTTGAAGGTCTTGCATTCAACTGACTGCACATTTGGCTATCTGCCACGGTGACTTCCTGAAGCTGGAGGAACCAGATAGCACTTCCTTTTGCTCCAAATTTTTTAGATGTGCCTGTTGAGAGCTTAGATTTTGAGCTCTGACGGCATTATCATCTAGAGTACTTACTGGTCTCCAAAAGTGCATTCTGTTCACCTTGTGCAGGCAGGTGTCTGCTGCAGCCAGGACACAAGTGACATCTCTGCTGCATGCAACTCCATCAATCTAGTGTTTGATATCTTGGTTTTAATTAAATATATTTTATGTACTAACACATGTGTGATGGTTAATAGCAGAAGATTTCATTTCACCATTCTAATGTGAGACTTTTTTCTACGCTTACAGCCCACCTTAATCACATTACATAGACACAATACAGATGCCTCCTAGGAAAATCTTGAGTAAAGAAAGTTCCCAGGAGGGAAAGTAGTAAAAAGAATCTGGCTTGATTCGGCTGAGAACTGAAGTATGCATGGCTGTGTACTGGCTGCATGTATCTGTAGATAATGTAAGCCAAAGGCATTTGTATAGATGAGTGCTTACACGGAATGTAGACAAGGACTTGGAGATTGGCTAATACTTATTTTCCTGGTAGGCACCATGGGAACAGATGTTCACTTGCTGTTTACCATTCTGAACTCTGGAATCTTTGTTTTCTTTCTTTCCACACAATGCTGTGGCCTCACTAGAGAGATTTCTCAGTGGGAATCTGGCAGCAGGATCTGCTAGCAAAGTTCTGTAGGCTTGTGGAAAAACAGTTTCTGTGAATTTTAGAAGTGTAGCTGGCAGGGAAGGGAAATGGACAACCAGCTGTTACCTGCCAGCTCTGATATGCTTACTGCTTTATTAATGCAGAGTTTTCCAAGAGTACAACAATTTCAAATTTAGATAAACTAGACTGATCCTAGTAAGAAGTATTATCAGAAGCAAAGCTGAAACAAAGATTTCATAGCATACTAGTAAGGTTAAAATAATACATTTGTTGTTAATCATAGAATAGTCTAGRTTGGAAGGAACCTTTAAAGGCCATCCAGTCCAACCCCCCTGCAGTGAGCAGGGACAGCTTCAACTAGACCAGGTTGCTCAGAGCCCCGTCCAACCTGACCTTGAATGTTTCCAGGGATGGGGCATCTACCACCTCACTGGGCAACCTGTGCCAGTGTTTCACTACCCTCGTCGTAAAAAATTTCTTCCTCATATCTAGTCTGAATCTACCCTCTTTTAATTTAAAAACATTACCCCTTGTCCTATCAGAACAGGCCCTACTAAAAAGTTTGTCCTTGTAGGCCCCCTTTAAGTATTGAAAGGCCACAATAAGGTCTCCCTGGAGCCTTCTCTTCTCCAGGCTGCACAACCCCAACTCTCTCAGCCTGTCCTCATAGGAGAGGCGTTCCAGCCCTCTGATGATTTTTGTCGACCTGCTCCAACAGGTCCATGTCTTTCCTGTGCTGAGATTCCAGAGCTGAACGCAGTGCTGCAGGGGAGGGTCTCACCAGAGCGGAGTATAGGGGCAGAATCCCCTCCCTTGAGCTGCTGGCCATGCTTCTTTTGATGCAGTCCAGGAGATGGTTGGCTTTCTGGACTGTGAGCACACATTGCCAGCTCATGTCCAGTTTTTCGTCTACCAGTAGCCCCAAGTCCTTCTCAACAGGGCTGCTCTGAATCCCTTCAGCCCCCAGCCTGTATTGATACTGGGGGTTGCCCCGACCCAGGTGCAGGACCTTGCACTTGGCCTTGTTGAACCTCATGAGGTTCACACGGGCCCACTTCTGGAGCTGGTCCAGGTCCCTCTACTCTGTCAGTTTGTCACCATGCACAATGTGGATCCCTCCAGTTGCTGGGCTTAGACACTCACTCTAGCTATTAGCTGGCCCCTGTCTCAGTTTCCTCTGTTACTAGCATGTGGACATAATGAGCCCCTGAGGCCTGCAGCCCTACTCCACTTGTTGGTACAGACCTTACTTGCATGTATGCACGCACATGTGCACACAAAACCCTCTGGTATTTGCCCTGGATTCCCTTGGTTCCTCTGTTAACCAGCTCCCCCTGTCGCCTTGCCCTTAGAGACACAGACACACATGCACCCCGCCCACCCCCCCTTTTCTAATTGTCCCTTGATCAGGGACAAGGCATGGCCAGATAACCTTCTGACCAGCAACCTGTTTACATGTGAATGGAGCCCTTTATCCCCTTATCCTTCTATTTTCGAAGGCTTGTTCCTCCCCAGGTGTCATGGTTTAACCCCAGCCAGCAACTAAACACCACGCAGCCGCTCGCTCACCCTCCCCCTCCGGTAAGGACGGGGGAGAGAATCGGGAGGGCACAAGTAGGAAAACTCACACGTTGAGATAAAAACAGTTTCATAATGGAAATAAAAAAAAGTAGAACAGTGATAACAATAACGACAACAATAACAATATACAAAACAGGCGATACACAATGCAACTGCTCACCTCCCAGGTGTTCCAAACGAACCACAGGAGATGAACCCCAGAGCCCCGCCCCCACCCTAGTTTTATACTGCGCATGACATCACATGGTATAGAATACCCCATTGCCCAGCTGGGCCAACTGCCCCGGCTGTGCTCCCCCCAGCTCCCCCTGCACCTGGCAGGGCATGGGAGGCTGAAAAGTCCTGGTGCAAGCACCACCCAGCAACAACGAAAGCATCGACAGGCCATCAACGTTCCTTTCATCACCAAACCCAAACACAGCACCCGCTCCGCTACTGGGAAGAGTTAACTCTGTCCCAGCCGGAACCAGGACACCAAGGCACTCTTACACCGTGCTTTCCCCATCTTTAGTTCCTCCAGTAAACATACCATGGTAAATTCTGTGCAGTCCCTAAATGCTCTTCCCCTGCATCCCATATTGGGTCTCATAGACCTTTGGCAGTAACCCCCTGCAGTCTGACCTCTGCTGCTGGTTTACTGTGATGGGTGTCACCTTGGACTGTGGGGCTGATGGTTCTCCCAGGACAGCCCTGGGAGGAGCCAATGCAGGGACTTCATTCACTGGTGTTCTGTCCCCTGCTAGTGTCTCTGCTCAAGTTTATCACTTAACCTACCAGGGAACCACAGTTAAAGCTTTGGAAAAACACTCTAAAACTAGAATAATCCAAACCGATTTTGGTAGTTTGATTAATTTGCAGGATAATCTTTAGAGGGCCAGCAACTTGAAGTCTCTCCGCCCATTTTGTTGATTTCAGTCGGGTTTTAAGGAAGCACGTGCAGAAGCGGCCTAAGAGGGGTAGCAGCCCTGTGCTCTCCACCCCCCTCTGGAGCCTGGTGCTTTTGAAGTTTTCTTGCTCTATCTCCCTCTGTCCAGCCCCTGTTTTTTAATTCCTCCTTCTCTGCCCTGTTGCCCATGCAATCTTTTGCCTTACTCCGTCTCTCTCTGGCTGGCTCTCTGTCCCTATTCATTAAATCCTCCCTCTCTGCCCTGTAGCCTGTCGCTTTTGTCCTTTCTCCATCTCACTGTCTCTGGCTCCCCGATGACCCTATTTTAGAATTCTTCCCCTCTTCTTTCTGTATGCATTGCTATTCTTTCTGCTCTCCAGCTCTCTTTTTTCCAGCTCCCTGTTCCTGTTTCTTAATTCTTCCCTCTCTGCCCTGTAGCATGTAGCTATGTGGTTTGTTTTGCTTTGTTCCCCCTCCACACCCCCTCTCTCCAATGTTTGCTGTTCTGGCTCCTTGTCCTTGTTGTTTCATTCGTCCCTCTCTGCCCTGTTCTTTGTCGCCTCCTTGTCGCCTTTTTATCTTTCTCCATCTCTCTTGGTCCGGCTCCCTGCCCCTATTCTTTTTCACTCCGGATTGATGAGCGCAGCTCCAGGAACGACTGCTGAGGTGTCCCGGGGAGCGGGGGGGGCCCCGACCCCCGGAGCAGACTCGCTCCCGGGACTCGTTACGTGCGTGACTGAATAAACACYCGCCGTCTCCTTTGCCCTCACGGCCGCGTTTGCGCTCCCTTTGCCCCGGGCGAGGGGCTGTGACGGAGCCCAGCGGAGGAGGTGACGCGCTGGGGGGCGTCGGGCAACGGTCCCTTGTTCCTGCTGGGCTCTAGCTGCGGGCCGGGTCTGGAGAAGCCCCAGGTGTGGGCAGTGAGGCTGACGGCGACGGCCCCTCCCTGCAAAGGGGTGGCTGCCGGCGGGGGGGCTGGGGCGGCCGTGCCCGGTGTGAGCCAAGGGAGGAGCGGAGCGGCTGGCTGCGGCCGCACTGAGGGAGACGAGCGGGGGCCGGGCCATCGGCCGGCCGGTCCCGGGGAAAGCCCCGAGGGGGGCGGCCGGGCCGGCGACGTCCGCGACGGAGGCGGGGTGCGTGGGGGGCCGCGCCGTGTGGGAGGCGGCGGCGGGGGGCTGCGCGGGAGGCTCAGCGGGGCTTCCGCGTGCGGCAGCGCGGGGGGACGGTGTCCCCGCAGGGTCAGAAAGAAGTGTAGGCGGCCTCCCGCGGGATGCCGGGAGGTGTAGTCCTGAGGCACGGGATTTCCGGTCGGCCGTGTTGTTTCGCGGAGCATGCAGGGAGGTGTAGTCCTGAGGCACGGGGATTYCGGTCGGCCATGTTTGTTCCGCGGAGCATGCCGGGAGGTGTAGTCCTGAGGCACGGGGCTTCCGGTCGGCCATGTTGCTTTCGCGGAGCATGCCGGGAGGTGTGGTCCTGTGTCACGGGGCTTCCGGGGGGCCATGGTGCTTCCGCGGAGCATGCAGGGAGGTGTAGTCCTGAGGCACGGGGCTTCCGGTCGGCCATGTTGGTTCCGCGGAGCATGCCGGGAGCTGT
>JASVER010000261.1:224483-242739 GCA_030449065.1 Oceanodroma leucorhoa | reverse complement strand
CCCCCAGCTCCCTCAGCCGCTCCCCATCAGACCTGTGCTCCAGACCCCCTCCTTTTGTCGTATTTTGTTTTTGGTTTATTTTTGGTTTCTTTTCGAGTTTTTTTGTCGTATTTTGTTTTTGTTTTATTTTTGTTTTTTTCCTTCTTTCACGTTTCCCACCCTGGTGCCAGCGCCGGGGCTCAAGCACAGCTCTCACCAGCTCATCCACGGTGCTTATAACGGCCAGCGAAGCTCCCAGGTCCTCGCAGCTTTCCTGACTGGCGGTCCAGTTGCTCTCAGTGTCAGAAAAATAATAGCATTTCCCCTGGAAACCAATCCAGGCGTCTGGGCATATGTGGGAGAAGTCCAGCTGAGGCAAACGGTGTCTCAGACTTACCACTGAAAAAGAAAAAGCTGAGTGAGACGCGTGGGCGGCCCAAAAAAGCAGGAAAATGGGGTTTGCTTGTGGTGGTTTTTTTTTCTTTTTTTTTTTTTTTTGCTAGAAGCTGCAGGAGAGGAATTGGGGACGAAGCCCTTGGGGAAGCAAATGGTGAGACCACACGAGGAGCCAGGATGCCTGGATCAAGGTTTAGGGGAAAAAAAAGGGGGTGTCCCCCCCAAAGCGGGCTAGGTGCTTCGCTTGGGGAGCACCCCTTGACGCTGGGAAAATCCCGTCATCCCTCCTTCCCCGAAAGAGGGGTGCCTGCTCCAGATCCTCCCCACGGGGGATGCCTGGATGGGACTCACCAATCAGGGCCATCAGCAGGGTGATGATGAGGAGCAYCAGCGCCCCAGACACAGAGATGAAAACCCATGACAAGCAGGATCTTTCCCTGTCTGATTTCTTGGTGTTGGACTCTGGGGAAGGAAAGAGCAGAAGGTGTGGGTTGGGTCCTTTCCCCCCCTTCTTTGCCCTTTTTCTGCTGAATTTTCAGTCCATCCCCAGCCCCGGCCGGGACAGGGACCTTTTTGGGGGCTCGGGAGAGGGGGGAGAGCTCGCAGAGGCTCAAGGGGCTGCCCACGAGGCAAGGGAGAGCAGACGCGTGTCCTTCAAAGGCACCAACGTGTGTTTGAGGACCTGGAGGTGGATTTAGGCTTTTCAGCCTTTAGAGGTGGCCACGTCATGAAATGTAGGGTAGACGTGCCTGGGTCCTTCTGCGCCCACCCAAAAACTCCATTCCCCATCCCACTGGTGCTCCACCGGAGCGAGACGCTCTTCCCACCCCCTGCCCTCCCCCGGAGCGTTGTTTTTTTTCCCCCCAGCATTACCCCATTTGTACTCTTTCTCTACGTCTCTGCAGCTCTTCAACATTTCCTTTTGGTCTGAAGAATTTGGCTTTTGGGCTCCTTCCCCCATGGAGGGCAGAGAAGTGCCAGGTCCGGGGGATGGATCRCACCCGCCGGCTGGGGGGGCTGTGCCTCAGGCTGCCTGTTAACAAGGAAAAGGCTGAGAAAGTCAGCAGCAAGCCATGGTCCCGCATTTGTAAGGTCCCTTCAAGCTGTCCKGGGCCTTTTTTTCTTYTTCTTTGCCTTTTTTTCTTCCCCCTCTGCAACACCCCAAGACCTCGTGAGCACCAGGTACCATGGGAAGCCATGCGGGGGAGCGCATTTGTCCTATGCTAAAAACACATTGGGGGGAAAAGAAGGAAAGAAGAAAGACGAAGAAGGACGAAGTGAGAGATGATGAAAAGAGAGAAGATGAAGAGAAGGGGAGAGGAAAAAAAAGGAGGGGGGGAAGAGGGACAAAAGGGGCGGGGAAGAGGGACAAAAGGGGCAGAAAAAAAAAAGAGAGGTTTAAAGGGAGTTTTAATATTAAAAGAAAAATGTGAGTTATTAACTATTTACAGTTTAAAGAGCGTTTAAGGCTTTACAAAGGGAGACAAGTCTGCTAAGGGGTCAGGAACCGTTGCCGCAGGGAGGGAGCAAACTGCCTGACACACGGAACGGAGCTTGCGGTTTGACCTCCCAGCCCCGCCAGAAACCCACAGGAGGAAAAGGAAGCTGAATTTAAAAAAAAACCAAAAAACAACTTACTCGTTTAAAAGAAAATTTYGATGTTTTGCTCCCCAGAAAACCCTTATCTGGGTTCCTCCAGCGCCCAGGCTTGCAGGGAGCAAAGGTCTCGGCTGTTTTGTACTTCAGCCGAGGGGTTACAACAGCTTTYACCCTCTGCCCTGGGCGTTGTGTAGTAGTTTCACACGAAAAAACAAATCACTAAAAGCCTACCAGGAATCCGCGCCAGACTTTGTCCTACCTCTAAAGCAGGGTTTGATCTAGAAACCCTCCAGCCCTGGGGTGGGTGAGCCATTCCTGCCAAAGGATCAAGTTAATATATGAGAAATGGAAGTATTGACTCGAGATAAAAAAGTCCCTAACCGAAACTTTCGGTTTCCCCATTTCAAGTGGAAACTTCTGTTTTGCTTACAGCTCTGTTTTGTAATGACGACCGTAAAAATTAAACAAAATTCCCTTAAAAAAAAAAAAAAGACCCCGCGGAGGTTCGTGGTTTTTACCACCACCCCCAAAAAATTAAGGGATCACACTGGGCTCCTGCCCAGGTTTTATCCCTCCCAAGCCCACTGTGGTTTCCAGCCGACCCACTCCAGCTCCCCAAAATTCACTATTAATTATTCCACTTAATTGAAACAAATCAAAGTCCAAAATCATATAATTATTCACCTCTTTTCACCATGATTTTTAAAATTCTCTTCCAGAGAAAGCAACACTGTTGGCTAGAAGGGGTTGAAAAGAAAAAATCAGCACACTGAAAAGCACTTACAAAGCAGAGAGAAAAAAATAAATTAAAAACCAACTGAAAAAATCACATCCAGAAACTCAAAACRACGACAATAAAAGAGGCAGGGGGGACAGGGCACTGGTGGTGGCAAAAGCTTCGATGAAACCAGCTGAAAAGTAGTGATTTGGGGGTTTGTTCCTCCCCCCCCCTTCAATTTGCCACTTTTAATTTACCCGGTTGATTCTTTCAGCCCCCAAAATAAGAGACCTCTCTCTGGGTGGTCCTTCCCATCCCACCCCCAGCCGGTAACTCGGCCAGCCCCGATTTTTACAGGCGAGATGATGTTTTCTGCAGAACTCACCTCCCCGGCAGAGCCTTCGCCATCTGTGATCAACCTCCCGGTGACACATCGGGTTATATTCGCGTGTGGGGAGGGACAACGCACCCCAGCAGCTCGGGCCTCCTCCTCGGGGCGTCTCCTCGGGCTCGCAGGCAACGCAAAGGGGGTGACGGACCACCCCAAGAAACCCTTGGCTGCTTCGAGCTTTATGCTTCAGAGTTTCCAAGCAGGAAGAGGATTTTGTTGKTKTTTTTTTTTTTCCTCCTATTATTATTTTTGCTGGATAAATCCAGACGAGCGGAGATTTTTAACGGAGCCCTGTAGGYGGGTTATGCTGTAGGTATACGCTGAAGGCACCGTGCTCCCCAGAGGTTCGCAGTCACTTTTTCAACCGCTCCGGCAGCTTCTGGAACTGGTTTGAAATGGTTTGCATGCAAAGCCAGGGTGAGGCTATGCTCATGTCGTTTTGAATCATCTTTTCTCGCTACAGCAGAGGTAAAAACCAAGGTGTTGGGCTCGCTGCTGCTCTCCTCCATCGGGGAGCAAAAGCAACAGGCTCGAAGCAAAACCAGTTCCAAGGAGAAGGAGGTACAAGACGGGAGTTTAAAGCCAGTGGGAAAAGCCCTTGGGGAGGAGGGTTGGGAGCGCTGAAGACGGTGAGAAAAAGCGTGGGGGGACTCTCTGAGCCGCCCCGGGAAAGCCCCCGTGGCCGTCACCGCAGAAGCATTTGAGATCTGGAGACGTTGCCTGGCCGCAGACACGCGGCCTCAGGTCGGCTGCCCGAAAACAGCCTCTTCTACCCCCCCCTAAAAAATGGATTATGTTTTTCAGGRACTATGAGCTTGATTGATGCCGACCGGATCCCGGTTGACCCCATTCCCCGCCTCACGGGAACGATAATTTCTTCATTTCTCCCTAAATCGGGGGTTGCCTGCCCGGCCCGATGGGTGATAAGGGAAAGATGGGGCCAGGCTCTTCTCGGGGTGCAGAGGGAAAGGGGGAGACGGGGCAAGCTGCAGCAAGGATGATTACCAGGAGATCCAGATATATTTTCATTCTTGGTATGCATTTCGGTTTGAGTCCAACCCGCCGTTTTTTGTTGTCGTGTCCCACCCGTTTCTGCCCTAAAATCCCTTGGGAATGCGTGCCTGGGGGTACACATCGCTGCTCTGCGTGCACCCCCATCTTTCTTTGAGCATTAGAGACCTTTGGGGCTCTTTACACCCTCTGCAATGGCTGCCCCCCCCTTTTTTCCCCAGAGAAACTGCCCACCCTCCCCATCTGGACATAAATTAATATATATTATAAATGAATAAACGCTGCTGTAGCCGTCCGGATCGGGCTGCGCTTACCCGTCAGTGCTCAAAACTGGATCTGGGTGGACGGGGGTCCCCTGGACCAGCTGATGGGAGCGTTGCCCGAGGAGATGCTCAGACGCAGAGAGCCCCCGGGGGAGCAGAAACCTGCAGAACTACCCAGAAAGCGCCACAGGACCCCACCAGCCCCGGAAAGCGCTGGGTGACGGGTGGTACCSCTCGCACCCAACTTTGCCAATTAAAAGCTTGCTCAGGCACCTCGCAGCCTCGCGGCGCAGCCCATTTGCCACGGCCAAAATATCAGCGATGGATGAAAAAGATGAACGAAAGCGTAAGCGGCCCTCCCCTGACCTTCTGCTGTAACGCAATCTCTTTCCATCGCAGTTTCGCAAAGCTTCGTGCAACGGCKAAAACCCGTAACCGTGGTGTAACCGACCCCCCGGACCTGTAAAAAGAGGAAGGGGCATAACCAGTTAGCAAATAGGGGGGTCGGAATATTTAACAGTAACTCCTAGGAAACCTCCACCGACAATATTGTACTCTCCCGGGGGATACGGGATGCTGAAAACTCACCGTGTCGCCACGTTGGGCGGCAAAGAGCTTAATATCCGAGGAAAGGGCTGTCTTTGGATTGCCTGTATTACGGATAAGCCTCAACAAAAATCAGGTGGTTTGGATTATTTCTGTAACCGGAACATTAAGAAGCAGTTGTTGTATTTCAAGTTAAAGCATTTACTGCTTTGAAAATAAATTCTAATTCATGGATACTTATACAGGGTGCATTATTTCCCTTTTTCCTAATAAAAACAGTGACAGCAGCAACGCCATCACTCTCTTCCAGCCAAGCTGACAAGGAGATTGCCTCACCCCAGCCTGAGCAAAGGAGGAAGAGCGTTYCTGGTTGCTTTTTCTTCTTTTCCCTTGCTATTTCATGCAAAAAAATCTCACAGCTCAAAGGGTTGCAAGCAATGCCAAAATTTGGGAATTGGAAGCACCAAGCTGCCCCAAAAACACCCCAAAACTTGCACTCTTGCGGCCATACGGACACAAACCGTGGGTGAAGGACAAAGCGATCCGACAGCGGAGACGTCCTTTCTGCTGCGCCCCAAATTTTGGGCTTTCCRGCAGTGGACAATAATTTCTCAGTAGGGGCACAGCTAATAATTTTGACCAAAAAGCATCCTGCGAGTGGACGCTGCGAAAAGCCACATCCTTYRCCACCTGGCAGAGCGGGAGGCAAGATGCTACCGGGGGACGGAAACRAGCGCGGGGCTYYGCGTTTGTTTGGGTTTTGGGKTTTTTTTCCAGCTCAAAAAGGTGATGATGTTCAAAGACAATATTTGTGTCTTCCTCAAAAGCTGGTGAGGGGGRTGAGTCGGCGACCCGCTGCCGCTCRGCGCCGGGACGGCGACACGATGAGGGGAGCCGTCGTCTTCTTYGTATTCGGGGGTGAGTGAAGGGATTTTGGAGACCGGGCTGGGGTGGAGGAGGACGGAGAGCTTGGAAGGTTTTCACCATCTTCTCMTCAAAGAGCATCAGTCTGGGCAAAGCGTTTCTCCAGCCCTTTCTCTGTCACCAGTCATGGAGATTCATGCAACTCCTTCTCCGTGAAAACCTTCTCCCAGTCATTGATTCCAATTTTTTTTCGTCCTCTCCACCAGAAAGGAGACTTTCCTCCTCTCTACCCCTTTGCTCTGCCAGCCTCTTTGCTCCAGAGCAGTATTCGAGGTGGAGAGGATGCAAAAAGCAGCCCCCGCGCAGCCAACGTGAGCTCAAATACCTCAAAGAAACCTGAATTCGCTCTGGTCAATCCRTAATGTCCAGCAAGGGTCGTTTATTCAGTCCATCCTTAGCAAGGAGGTGAGCTCGGCACAGCCCAAAAGATCCCTCGGGACTCAGTGGGGGAGAAAAACTGGAGGAGACACCTGGAAAATGTAAATATTGCTCAGTCCCACCTCGTGCATCCAACCCCTCGTCCGTCTAAGTGAGCAGAGAGGCGTGAGCTGACCCRGGTGGGAAACATTCCCCCAGATTTCGGGCCCTAAATCCAGATTTTGGCAACAACTTGAAAGCATCCATGGGAAGTTCTCGCCCACAATCTCTTTTCTGATCCCTCCCCACTGCAGTTGCTGTTGCCACCATCTCCGCAGCCCCGCTGCGGGACCCAGTTTGTGTTTCCCCCGGGGCTAAAGCCGTCCTGCCTGTCCTCCCTCCAGCTCCTCAACCACACCTGGGACTTCCACCACCTCAAGTGGAGCTTCCTGACACGGGATCGCCCAGTTTTGATTTACACGATGGAAAGGTGCAACCAGACCCTCACAGCATCCGGGCAACAGTGCCAGCATAGGATGGAGGCGGGAGATTTCTACAAGGCAAGGGCAAATATCAGCTGCAACGCCTCGYTGGTGCTCCAGGACGCCCGGCCGGACGACGTTGGGGGTTACCAGTTGACAGCGCAGGGTCTGGATGTCGCCTGTACCACGCAGGTCACACTGRTTTTGCAAGGTAATGAGGGCTTTGGCGGGGGGGTGTCCACCAAATCCCAAGAGGTGGGGAGGAGCAACCAGCAAACGGCAGGTTTGGAAAGCCCAGGAGAAGGTTCTTCTGGGGAGCGAATGGTGAGCCTGCCCCAAAAGCAAAAAATAATGATAATTATTGCACGGGGGAAGCCCGGAATTGGTGGGAGAGGAGCTGCGTTATCTCCCGGGAGGTGGATGGGGCGTACGGGTGGACGTCCAACCGAAGGGGGCCCTGGCCCTCCGGGAGGTGCAGGACGAGGWCGCGGGGATCTACCTGGTGACGGTGGGAGCCCCGGAGGGGTTGGCTTGCGTGGCCGTCAACCTCTTCGTGAGCAGAGGTAACCGAGGGAAGGGGGGAAAAACAAAGAAATGGACATTTAGACCCATTTTGGAGGGGGGGGGGGAGAGGAAGGAGCAAAGGGGAGAAGKGGGGGTAACGGGAGAGGAAAATGCAGGAATAGGGGGGAAAAAAAGTGCTAAACCGTGGGTTGAGAAGAAGCAAAACTAAAACACAGCAGAAAAGCCTGCTAGGGAAAAAAAAAAAAGGAAATTTCACCCTGGCTTGGTTTTAATGCCGCAGCAGAACAGAAATACGGAGCTTCAGCAGAATTAGTTTGCCCTGRGGTTGTTTTTCAGAGGAAGCAAGAGAAAACAAGCAAATTCAAAAACCCAAAGGCATAGTGAGCTGCAGCCAGGGAAAGCTGGGTATTTGGGGTTTGGTTTTTTCATTGTGGTTTGGTTTTTTGGGGTTTTTTTTTGTTTGTTTGGGTTTTTTTTGTTTTGTTTGTTTGTTTGTTTTGGTTTTTTTTTTTAAAAAGAAGAAGTGTTGAGCAGCTACATCTCATCACRGTTGTACAGAAAGTGCCAAACCGTTGACCCTTTATAGCAATGGGAAGTATTTTCGCGCTACTACAACCCACAAAAACGAAGTTAGGAGACCAGCCGAGCCGACAGCAAGGCAGACCCCACCAAAGACCCATTTCGCTACCAAAATCCTCATCTTTTCACCCATACCTGTCCCCGGCTTGCRGATACGCTGGCGGCGGAGGGGCTGAGCATCCTCGGCATCATCCAGACAGCTGCTGCCGGCGCGGTGCTCTCCCTCTCGGCTCTCATCTTGGGAAAGGTGGGCGATAAAAACCCAAAATCGGGTCAAACTTCGTTAGTTTTCCCTGCAAAGCCGAAACGCTTGGAGGCGATTAATTTACTCCCCTCAAGTTTTTGTTTCCCCTCCAGTCCCCAAAGGTGGAAAAGGGAGAGGAAACGGGCTGATGAGCACAATTAATTTGGGGATGAGCGTATAGAAGAGGGAATAGCGACCAGCACCCCCAGCACGCCTTTGAGGCTGGAGGGGTTTGCCCAGGGATGCCCAGGGGTTTGCAGCGACATGGCCGGTGCCCCCCCCCATTCTCCAGGTGAGGAGGGACACGGGGACACATTGGGGTGAGCAGAGATGGACCCATCACCCCCTCGCCTCTCCTCCCCAGCACGCGTTTCGGCGTGGTGACAAGCTGGAAGAGACCCCGGGTGGCACCTGCCACCAGCCCCAACCTCCTCCCGGGGATGGTTCCAGATGAAGAAGCCACCAAGGATCGAGGGAGACGTGCAGAGGGCACTGAAACCCCCCGGCTCGTTGGTTTGCCTACAAATCAGACCGTCATCTGCAACCTTAAACACTGTGCAAGAACTACTCGTAATCATTAAAAAAAAATAATACTGGTTTTGGAGCCATTTCTCCCCAAATTATTAGCCTGGCTCCCCATGCTGTCTGCCCGGACCCCCATTGCTTTTATCTACCCATCGCTGTGGGGAGATTCCTCCTGTTCCCTTTTTTTTTTTTTTTTTTCCCTTTTTTTCCCCACTTGAAAAGGTGCCCTTTGAGCCCAAGGCACGGGAGAGCTCCCAAAACATCCCACAGTTATTAATCCTATTAATTATACATCAAACAGCAGGAAGCCCTGAAAGGGAATCACCCCAATTTCCCCCCAACCCCCTGCTCTCCAGCCAAGAAAATAATTGCAATAAAAATAAACAGATTTCAGCTCTCGGCCTCTGGTAGATCTAAAAGCAGACATGGGATCAGAGGTTCCTTTTTTTTAAGTTTCTCTTGTTATCGGGAAGTTAAAGCAAGTGATTCCCTCAGATGGGGAATTTGAATGGGTGTGGAGTTTTTTTTTTCTCACCAGCTCATGGTACAGAAACGAGTCACCTAAATCCCATTGGATTTACCTGGCCCTAAGCGTGTTGTTTGGGTTGTGTCCCCACCTCGTGTGTTGACCGCTCGAATTCAATGGCTTCTCGTGGAAACTCGGGGTTGGAAAGGCAATTTGGGAGAAATCTCTGCCTTTCTGAGGTTCATCAAAAGATGGGTTAGTCCAGCTGTACACTTACCTGTTTTCAGCAGTTTCCAGCAGCCGCCTTCCTCCCCAGCTTGGGTTCATTTCCTTTGAATTTGGGGTTTTATGCTGAAAGCAGAAAAACCCAGGCAGCTCCAAGGTGATGCCTCCCCCCCATAAGCATCTCAAGCAGGGGATCAACCACGAGATCCAGCCCTTAACGAGCCTGATCCCACCCTGAAAGCAAAATCCTGCTTGGGAAGGGATGCTATACCTCGTCCTTTATTTTTTTGGGGAGCATCACTGGTCTTTTGTCACCCCCTTTCCCGGAAGAGATTTTTAATGCTGCATTTCAAGCATTCGCAGGAGCACAAATCCACGCGGATCTCCTGCAAATTTGCCTCTAGAACGACCAAACAAGCCAACTGCGATTTTTGCAGCTGAACGCAACAGGTTTTGCGTCTCCTGCATCACCAGCTCTGTTTTTCTCAGCTCTCTGCAGTGGGATGGGAGCAGCGCTAAGACCCGAAGAGCTGCTAGAAAACACCCCCAAAATTAACTGGCGTCCTGCAAATTGCGAGCACATCATACCCTTGCTCTTTGCTGCTGGTTAAAACAGGTAGGAAAGAAAAAAAAATATATATATATTAGTCCATGCCAGTGACAGCACTGCTCTGGCACCAGGAGAGGAGGTGGCTGCTTTCCCCAGTGGGAGAAGACCTTCAGGCACCTYCTTTTCTCGCCCCAAGCTGCTCCACACCTTGAAAAAGCAGCTTTGCTTTCGGAAACAGCTCTTTGTGGGCTGCTGCAGCGGGTGGAAGAGCAGAGCACGAAGGGAAGACGCGACAGCCGGGGTGCAACAGCGAGCGTGGGGTTTTTAAGCTGTGACTCCGGACACAAAAACCACTACCGYCGCCAGTCTCCGAGCTCGCTTTTGCTCCGAGGGGAAAAAAAAACCCACCTCTGTTGGCCTGAGCCTTGATGCCACGACAGCAGGGACCAGCCGTGGCACTGACCACCGTCTACGCCAAGCCAGATGTGCCACCACGCTCGCCTCCCGGCGGCTGCGGGAAGCTTCCCGGTAAGTGAATTTGCTCGCTGCCGTTGCGCACCGCGCTCCTCCCGGGATTTCTGCTCGGTGACGGAGGAGGTTCGGAGGAGACGACGTCCCCGATGCTGCCGGATCCCGACCCTGCAGGAAAGCAGAGGGAGGAAAGGATTTCCCGTGCTTTCTCCATCTGTTTCCCGAGCTGATGGTGGCCAAAACCCAACRCTTTGCTCTCAGGCTGCCTGTCTCCAGCCTAGGGCAGAGCAATAGCACAAGCAGGTTTCTTTTCCACAGCCTGATTTTCTTGGAAAGGGGGGGAAAAAAAAAATACAGCCAACCTCCCCGGACACCGCTACCCCTCCGTGCAGAGCTTTACAYGCTCGAGCTGTGCACAGCAACCGGCAACCTCTCCCCATCACTTCGGGCATCCCAAGGGCTTTGCTTTGGGTTTTTTCCCCATGCCACCTCTGGGTGCAGCACGGGGAGAAGAGCGGAGCTCCCAGCTCCGAGGCTTTGCAGGTTTGCTCACCGCAGCCTCCCCAGACAAGCRAGCAAGGCAGCTTGTGGGTTTTCTCAGCTCCGTTGCTCCCGCAGACACTTGCGGTTTTCTCGCTAAGCAGAGCGACACGGGGGCTGAAACAAACGGTGTTAARAACAGGGCAAAGACCACAGAAGAGCTGCTTCCTCCCTCGCTCCCAGTATGGATCCTTTTGCAGGTCCTCGGTGGTACTGGGCGCTGCTGGGAGCTGGATGGGTTGGGACCGCAGTCCTGGCAGGCATCGTGCTGTGGCTGCTGCAGCGACACAGTRAGTGGCAGGGTCTGTCATCCGAAATGGTGAAAATCTCCCCAAATCCGTTACATCCCAGCCCCTGCCTGGGCTGGAGCAGATTTCTCCTGTATTTTTAGCAAGGAGCAGCTCCTGGGCCACTCCTGCCCCCGGCAGTGGCCATCCCCGATGGGGACGAGGGGTAAAGCTGCCAGCACGTCCCTGATTTATGTTTTTGGAGCCTGTCCCAATACAGGTCCCCTTCCCCACCCTGATGATGGTTGCAAAGACCCCAGGGGGTCCCCTCCAAAGAGTCCTGTCCCCGGGCAGCACCTTGCTCCATCCCCAAGGGCTGGGTTTTGCAGCGGGGTTTCACCCCGGCGGTTGCATCCTCCAGCCTCGACRGCAGCACGATGCTGCGGGTCAAATTCCTCCTTATTTCAGGTGGAAATGGCCCCATTCCGAGCCAGGGCACGGAGGTTCCGGCCAGCACATGCTCCTGGGAAACCTGCCTGGCCAACAGCAGCCGATGCGACACCCCGGAATTCAAATGCTCCCTGAATTGCTTCCAGCTGCAGCTGAGACAACGGCTGTGCGAGCGAGGAAGCCACCACGCAGCAGGTAGCGCGGCTCAGCTTCGGGGCTGTGGATGGAGACTTCACCTTTTTAGGGGTGCTGGAGGGTTGTAGTCCCCATTCCACACGGGAGAGGGGAACAAGGCCAGGAACATTGGGAAAGCACCCCAAGACCCCCCCCAATCGCCTGTCCCCATCCACAGTACCCTCTCCCTGTACCACCCCATGCCCTCAACACCTTCCTCTGTTGCTCCTCTTGCCTTCCCCCCWTCCCAGGGGAGATTTTTCCAGCATGGGCACAACCCACGTTTTCCAAAAATCCACCTGAAAGGGGCTCAAAGGGCAGGAAAAGCCTCGAATGTCCCGGGGGGGGTTACAAAAGCCTGGTGCCCCCAGCTCTGCCCCTCACCCCACGGCACCCAGGGCACCAAGGACCACTCACACTCCTCCTCTGCCGCAGTCTCGGCTTGCCGGCTCTGTCCCGCRGGCTGGCAGCCGTTCGCAGCCAAGTGCTACTGGGTTTCCACAAAAACCGAAGCGTGGGGGGCGGCGGAGGCCAACTGTTCGTACCAGCGATCTCAGCTGGTCACGCTGGAGAGTGTGGAGGAGAAGGTAAATAACTGGGGGGGGGAGGCTCAAGCGTTGTCCCTGCATTTGGCTTTTTAAGCTTTGCTTTCTACAAAAAGCCCCCCAACCTCCAGACTGCAGCTGACGTTTCCTTCCTCGCCTTGCAGGATTTCAGGGGAAAAATCCCCCGTAAATCTGAGCTCAGGGGAGGTTAAGGGAGAAGGGTAAAAACATGCTGCCCCATACACGGGCTGCCAGGCTCCTCTATCACCCCAAAAAAAAACCCCCGCTGTTCCCCTGCCCATCATCTCCAGACCACTCTCCCACSTCTTTCAAAGCACCCACCGACCTCTCCATCCCCCAAGTCTGCAGCTGGGATGTGCCAAGCTCATCCCAGACCAGATCCCTACGAGCAGGATCACATCTCCACACGATCGGCTCCGAGCTTCCATCCCTCCTCTCCCAGGYTTTCGTCGGGAAGATGATCGGAAACCTCTCCAGAGCCTGGATGGGGCTGAGCATCAACCAGAGCAGAGGGAAAGAGTGGATGTGGCAGGACGGATCCCCTCTACAGAAAGCCTTGTGAGTGCCTCCCCGCTCCGGTTCACGAGCAGGTTGCAATAACCACATCCCAGGGGATTATTTCCCAGCCCGATGCTCACCACAGACCTGGCTGCTCCCAAAATCCCTCCGGAGCCGGCAGCAACGCTCACAGGAGCGAATTAAACCAGAACGACACGGGTTCAGTCTCTGCAGCCCGGCTGCTAAACAGGGGGAAGAGAGGAAAAAGCGATTAACCTGTTATTCCTATTTTACACCCAAACGCCAAGTGCAAAGGCGGGGAAATTTCAACCATTATAAAAGCAGGAAGATTGCCCCAGTGGTAAGATTTTTCCTGCAGGGGTGCTGTCATAGCCACAGTGACCCCAGTATATAGAAAAAAAGGCAGTTTCTGATAGCGCTAATATTTATTARACCAAGTAGTACACACATGGGGGTCTGGGGAGGAGAAACAAGTTTTTTGGGGAGCACAGGGTCCCCCAACACAGCTGGAAAACCAAGAGGCAAACGGGTGGTACATTCCCATGCTCGCAGCTGACAACTGCTGACTCGATTCAGGTTTTGGGGGGGAGGGARAAACACCCTAATGAGATAAATAATGTTACTGGAAACACCGGGTCCAAGCGCACGACGCCAGGCTGACGGCATCCCGACGCTCTCCAGGTTTCCGGTGCTGGGTCCCGAGGAGGCGGAGGCTTGTGCCGCGATTCAGAGGGGTCAGCTGCGCTCCCACATCTGCAGCGCTCCCTTGCACTGGATTTGCCAGAAAGAGGCCACCGAGATTTAAGCCAGAGGAAAGGACCCAAGGAACAACAGGGACAGATTCGGCGCCGGGCAATTCGCCGGGATGCCGAAAAGGCGTCCCAGAGCAGCGGTTGGGTGGCTCCTTGCCGAGGCTGGGGTCTTCTCCCAAGCGCTGGTCAGGGAGGACTCCGAAACAATTCTGTTTTTCTCCACTTTGCCTTTCTGCTCCTCACCTCCAGCTCCTCCAAATCCACAAAAAAAACCCAAAAAACACACCAACCCCAAAGACACCAAAACCAGCAGGACTGAGCTTCACAGCGCGGCAGCTGCCAGCAAAGCAGGGAGTTTTCCAAGCCTCCTGAAGATTCCCAAGTCTCCCTGCAACCGCAAAAGCTGGAAAGACACTAGTGGTCAGACTGAAGTAAGGATCCTTTGGTCACGGCTCCATGTCATTGTCACGAGGACTTTCTGCTTTTGTAAGCTAAAATTAAAATAAATRTATACCATCGGCACACTCACTACCATGCTGTGTAGGGTTAATAGCAGTTTGTGGTTGATCACCTCTGCCGAGGGGGAAATTTCAGGTGAAATTCAGAAGGATTTTCGAATCCTTCTAAATCCCGCTGGGGCGCTTTTGCGGGTGGCTGCAGACGGAATATTTCATCTGGGAGCACCAGTCGCTGCTGATCCCGTTGAGATTGATATAGGCACATTGTCCCTCGCCCCGGACATCGAACCTGCGCCAAACAGAAGGAAAACTCAAAGGGAAGCAAACGGGTCGATGTCAGCGGCTGAGCATCTCCCATACAGGTTAACSGTGCTGCAAGGAGCAGGGACCACCCTTCCCAGCAAACAACCCGCCCCACGCGGAACAAAAACTGCCTCCCACTGCGCGAAGGAGGGAATATTTTCAGTTGCTTGGTCCCAAGGGAGTTCATCAACCCCCTGCCAGCATCTGCATCACACAAATCCATGGACTGGGGTCGAGGTGCTTTAGCTCAAGCAAGGAAAGCGGCGTTTTAATTGCTCCCACCTCATTAAATTTATATATATGCGTCTTCTTGCATTCAATCCCTGACCCATCTCAGCCCAGGACATGGTTATGTTCTCCAGAAGAAGACGGGACGTACAGGTTGTTGAAGACAGACCCGTTGAACCATTTCCAAGGTCCAGAGCCTTCCCTTCGGAGACCGACCCAGTAGTGCACGGAACTCCCATAGCGCAAGAGGAAACGCTGGAGGGGGAAAAAAGCAAGCATCGTACGTACCTCCACGCTACGCCCTCCCAGGGAATCCCCAATCTGTTTCCCCAAAAGCCACTGATACACCAGTTCCTCAGGGATTTCTCATTTACCAGCTCCTCCCAGGTGTCGATGGTGGCCAAGTGGGCTCCGAGAGACAGGCAAGAGATCTGACTCCTGTTCCAGTCCGCTTCCTCCTCCACAAAGTAAAAGCACTTCTTCCTGTACCCGATCCCGTTTTCCAGGCAGCTGGGAAGGACGGTAGAGGGGCAGGACGGGCATTTCTTAACTGGAAATAAGCAGAACACGGTCCCGGTGGACTTTTCTCCAGGGGAAGAGAGGACTTTGGTGGTGGGCACCTCCATCCTCAGCCACTTACCCGCCAGCGCGATGATGGTGAGAAGCAAGGCTGCCACGACCACGGTGACCCCGATGGGGACCTTTTTATCTTTAATGCACTTGAGGTTAAAACCTGGGGATAAACTGCGTGGAAGAGGCACGAAGAGCACCCCAACACCTTTAAATACAGCCACAAAGCACGTGGGGGGAGTCACAGTGGGGTGCAGGCCCAGTTCAGGGGGTGCATCCCAGTGCTTCCATCACCCTCCAAGGATTTTTAGGGCTGCCTGACCTCACTGCATCCTCTCCATCCCCCCTCAACCACGAGAGACGGGCACCATCCCCCAGACCCACAGCTTGGGCTGCCCCGTGCCTCCTGCAGCTTGCAAACAGCTTTACCTTTCTTACATCCTCCTCCCCCTCACCCCCAGCTATTTTAACTAAATTTTAGCTGCCCGCCTCAAGCTAAGCCCAACCACGACCTCCGCAACAACGTCCCCAAAAACAAGACCGGCGCTTACTGGTCCCTTCCTCCGCTCTCTGCTGCGACGGCATCATTACAGAGGTCAAGTCTTCGCCTGCGCAAAAGCAAGAAGCCCATGCAAATGAAGCAAGTTACCGCTAAGGCTGTGAAGTTACTCAGTAGGAAACGCCCGACCTTCGGTATTTTTCGCCCAGGACAGTCAAGRGGAAAAAGCAGCATTTCATCTGGTTTACGTGCATGGCAGGAATGTAAACATGATTTCTGCCTTCAAAGAACCAGGACTCGCTTTGTTTTCCCAAGCCAGCCTTGATTTTATCGGTTTCTGCCGGCTCTGTTTGCCCTGGAGAAGTGTTGTCTCAGTTACTTTCCCACTTTCAGCTGCAAGGTCCCACTCCAGGACCCTCAGGTCACCCCACGTGGTGCTGGGCGGCCCTTCCAAACCCACGTCCCCCAGCCCAAAGCACCCCCTCATCTCCCCATCATACGCAGGGCAGCTCTTAAAGCCTCTAGGAAAGAGGATGGTGCTTATATACCTGCATCACGAACAGCTTCTGCCATCGCTGGCGCTGCRGAGGGGACAGCAGCACCCCCCGGGGACAAGCGCGTCCCTCAGCTCCACCAGCCGCAGCACGAATCCGGGGACCAGCCAGGTCTTTCTCCCTTCCGGGGCTTCGGCACGATGCTCCTGCAGTCACTGAATTAAAAAGACAAAAAGCTCATCATCTCCCCCAAAACCTCAGTGCTGCTCACCCCAACACTTCTTTCTAAATCTCTTCTTTTCCTCAAAGCTCCTTCTCTCCTTTCTTCACATCCCAGGCTGCGTTCACGCTGATTATTGCTTCTCAAAACCTCCCACGACAGCATATTTTTCTACATTGTTCTCGCAAACTGTTTTTCTAAATTCTTTTAGCTTTTGACCTTTCCCTGGACACAGCCTTTTGCCAAAGTCTGTGGCAAAACTTTAACAGATTCACATTTCTTCTCAGAGAAGCAAAACTGGTCCCCTAGGAGCTATCTCTGGAACATGCGCATTTATAAGAAAAGCATCAAAGAAACAGAACAAAAATCCACCGATGCAAAATAGAAAAACCTGCAGATACTGTGGTCAGCAAGTCCCCGACAGCTGCAGCTCCTCTAACAAAGAGTATATTTACCAAAACTATATATRCTACCCTGACAGCAGATGCACAGCTGCTGTTCCTGTTTAGTATCAGCACTGTAAACGCAAATCACCGTTGCCAGTACCTGYACTTTGGACCTTCCTCAATTTGCAGCAAATATTTTCCAGGTAAGAACAACCTTCACGTGTTCRCGAAGAATCAAAAGGATATTTTTTTTCTCCCCAAACACTTGATTTTGAAGAGGGTTTAACTGATGTAGCGCTTTGCTACTGCCCCCGACACTCAAAATCAAACGTCTCCTGCCCCAGGCTGCGGCTTGGTGCGTTTTGGAGTAAAACAGCAGGTGATGGAGGAAGAGGAGCAGAAAAGGCACCAAGTGGGGAACAGAGAAACTTGATCAGAAAATACGCCCAAACACACTGCGCTTGTGGGAAGTAAAGGACTTTTGTTTCCCAAAAAGCACGTCAAAAATATTATAGGCGAACATTGTTCTAGTTCATGGCCTCGGTAGGGGGAAACGTTGCTCCCCGACGARGCAATGCCTTTGCAAGTGGCACGCAGAAATGAATCAAAGGCGCATTTGTCTCGCGCCCAAGGAGCGAGGAATCCATGCAGCAAACAGGATTGAATCCCTTGTGCCCTGACAACACCCAAAAAAAGAAATATCCACCTTTTATCTGCAAAAAAAAGAAATATCCACCTTTTATCTGCAAAAAAAAAGAAAAATCCACCTTTTACCTGCAAAAAAAAGAAAAATCCACCTTTTACCTGCAAAAAAAAGAAAAATCCACCTTTCATTTGCAGGGTTATTCTACGCAAGAGGAGACACAGCGAGGTGTCACTGCAAGGAGACACCCCAGGGTCACCAGGACCCCAAAGTGGGACCCCACAGCCTGGGTTGAGCTGGAGCAGGAGTCCCAGGGGAGAAGGGAGCAGATCGCCCAGGAGGAAGATGCTAGAAGGTGGAAAAAAACCTGCCCCCAAATAAAATTAGGAGGTTCCCATCTGCGGGGCTTTGCAAGGCAGCCCCAGTGCCCGTCTCTGCGGGCTCCCAACTCACCCTCTGTACGCTCGAAGGAAAAACGGGCTTTTCCACGCCAGCTTCCTAGTCCAAACTCAGGGGGAAACTGCTGCTGAACTTGGAGTTTCCAGCTTCCAGGAGCTGCCAGGAGAGGACAGATAAGCTCCCACTGAGCAACCGACTTCCACTATGCCTTTTTAATCCATGGTAGAGAAAAAAAATTACACAGATTTCTTCCCTCCACGCCCACAGCCTCCATCCAGCTGAGGGATTTAAACACACAGAGGGATGCTCTCTGCTTCCAAACCCCAAATTTATCCCCTACTTGTAGTACTGGAGCAAGAATCCAGAAAATTGTAAACAACTAGAGGCATCTCAGGGTATTCAGCCCCCTGAGCTGGAAGACGGGGACGGAGAGGGGAATACGCCCCCCGTAATCCAAGAGGAAGCGGTTAACGACCTGCTATGCCACCTGGACACACACAAGTCCACGGGGCCGGATGGGATCCACCCGAGAGCACTGAGGGAGCTGGCGGAGGAGCTTGCCAAGCCGCTCTCCATC
>JASVER010000261.1:163667-203104 GCA_030449065.1 Oceanodroma leucorhoa | reverse complement strand
AAGCCAACCCCAAAAATCCGCGCCGCCGAGCGCGCTCGAGAGACTCCGGGTTTGCGGCACGTCCGCGGCTCTCCCCACGGCTACACCCCAAAGCATCCATCTCCCCTTTATCCATCCYCCCTCCCCCCTCCCCAGCTCACACYGCCTCGATCCGTCGGGATTTCCCGGCTCTACGGATGCTCAGCGTTAACGGGGAAGCGGTGAGGGAGATCGCGGGGTTTCGCTCTCGTTAGCGCTAAGCGGCAGCGAAAAGACGGGCTCGGCCCTTTCCCAAGGAGGAAAGGAAAAGCGAGGATGGGGTGAGGGGTGGGGGGGGGAAGCTAAAAGGTGACCTGCAGAGCAACAGCGTCAGAAATCAGGGGTGGGGTCAGAAATGACAGAAATCGGGGGTGGGGTACGGTACCTCTCCTCCTCGCGTAGGTTTTCTAGCCCTCGAGAGCTTGCCGGGGTGCGCAAAAGCAGGCGGCTTTGGCTACGGATCAATGCAGGATGCGATAAAACCCCTAAGGTAGCTTTTCTCCCTGATTTTCATCCCTGTTTACATGGGGCAGGCGACTTCAAATAAAACAAAACAAATACAGGGGGTTGCTTACGCAGCAGGCCAGAGGCGGGGGGGGGGAATAACCCCACGTAGAGGCGATTTAAGCAGCCACCCTCAATGGCTGGCGCCCCAGAGGAAGGTTTTCAGGGTCAAAAAAAAAAAAAAACCAACAAAAAGAGACCCAAAACTTTGAAATGCAACAAGAAGTAGTTCTCCCGAAAGCTGAAGAAGGGACAATCGTGATTTTTGGGGTCCTTTGAAAGCAAGGGGAAAAAAGGGGACAGGATGGGGCACTACTTGCAGGTCACCTTGGGGAGGGTTAAAGAAACTGGGGGGGTCAATTGCAAAGGGAGAGCGAGGAGCCCACGTAGAAGAGCCAGAAGAAAGGGAAGATCTTTTCGGTGAAAGCGGCCGTGAAGGTGAAGATAGGAGCCATGTTATCGGCGTTGTAAAACGCCACCCACCCGCCTTCGTAGTCCAGGTACACCCCGATTTTCCTAGGCCTCTCGCAGAGGGACAGGGGCGTCTCCGGGGAGGTGAAAGCCTGATACTGATCCCAATTCTTCCCCTTCCAGTTCAACCCCACCGCCCAGATCCCTTCCTCCGGAGCGAAGTCGATTTTCTCCTTCCTCCGCACCGACTCGCGGGCCGCCCCCAGGACCCAGCTCTCCCCGTCTCCCACCTCCACCTCCCAGTAATGCCTCCCAGCTACGAAACCCTCCGCCGCCAGCACGCAGAAGGAGTAATCGAATCTCTTGGGGTTTGCCGGCAGCTCCTGAGGAGCACTCCGGAGCCGCACGCTTCTCTTGTCTTCCGACAGCACCAGGTAGGGATTGGCGGTGTCCGGATCCAGCGAGAGATCACCTGGGAAGAGGGAAACACGGACGTCAGCACCTGCGAGCGAAGGATCCTTCTCCCAACCCTCGTCGGAGCCGCCCTCCAAGGGGATTCATCGGCTCTCCCCCAAACCAAAGGAGGACGACACCAGGCAAGTCGCCTCCAAAAGCTGTTAAGAGCCGCAGGGGAACAAAAAAAAATCAGGCTCCGCTTTCTAATTAAAGCGGAGAAACAACCAGATCGCCGCCGCGCGCCCACCGGCCTGCCCCATCCGAGACACCTCCTTGCTCTGGAATAGAAATTTCTGGGCAGAAATAACCTTTTTTTTTAAGTCACTGCTAAGTGCCGGAGAGGAATGAGCACAAATATCCTCAGGGACTGTCGGGAATTAGGGCCGCGCAGCCTGGCAACGACCGCGGGAGGGGACTATCGGAGAACGCCGAAAGCAAGACGGGAATCTCCCGCACCCAGCCMCGGCCCCGAACTACCAACGCCAAGGTTGCAAAGTCCACCTCTGAGCTCAACCAACACCCACCAGCGGGGCCGAAGGTCTCCTCGCTCCGGGTAGAGCGGATCAGCTTCTGGAGAGTCCTCTTAACCCCCCAGTTTCCTAACAAATCCGAGGGCTGTGCCTTTTGTGGACTCTCCCAGCAGCTGGATCATCTTTTCCCCCTCTTCCCTTGGCAGCACCAGCAATAATTTYCTCCTCTCCTGACCTCTGAGGCTAGCTTGAAGGTTTTATCGCCGAGATACCCGCCCCGGGAAGCTGAAACTCCCCAATTAAGGTGYGTAGAAATGAAGCTCAGACTCCCAAAACCAAACTGGGCTCACCTGTGTCATTCTCCAGCTCGAACCGGAGGTTCTCTGAGGGAAGAAAAGAAAGAAATTCAGATCCCTTCGGGCACGGGGAGTCGCTGGGGACTGCCTACGCGCCCAGGACCTCGCTCCCCGCCTCACGGCCAGCCACRGCAGGCTTCCACGCAGAAATCCAAGGGGAATGCGCTGCTTTTCCAGCGAGCAGGGCTTTTTGTTGTTGACGAGCAGATGCTCAAACAAGGAAGAGTTCTCCCAACGAGCCCGAGGGAGAAACAAGAGCACAGCTCAAACCAAATCACCTTTTAAGTTGAATTTCATCTTTTAAGTTGAATTAAACGTAGGGGTTCGGAGGCACCAACTTTTAAAGAAAACCTTTTTCAGGGCTCACCCTTGAACTCCAGCAAGACCTCTTTCAGCACTGCRCTCTTCTGGGAAAAGCTCTTGAGTTTCTTCTCCAGCTCCGTGAAGCCAGCCTCCGGCTTGCAAAACATCCAGCTCTCAAAGCTGGGGAGGAGAAATAAATATTAGGTTCCCTCCGGAAAAAAAATAAAAATCTCCAAAGCAGGCGGAGGAAAGAAACCTGCCCTGGTACTGAAGAGGTTTGGTGTTGGATTATTCTCCCTCTGTCAGCGCTGAGGACTGGGTCCAGTTTAGGGCTACCCAGTACGAGGCACGCAGGAGACCGCCGAAACAGAGATGTGGGGGGAATCTCCACGCCTCGGCTGGGGCTCAGCCCTGAGCAGCCTGATCCAGCTTTTGATACTGGTCCTAATGGTGTGGGTTTGGTCGCTCACCAACCGAATTACTCGGGGGTTTCCTCTGGAAGGAYGCTCAAACCCTCCCGCAACCCCCCTGCCGCAAAACCTCCCCCTTTGGCGAAGGTTTGGAGGGGGAAGCTGGACGGGGCGTACGCCCTCGCGACGCCGGCTCTGCCTCCCAGTTAACCCAGTAAGGGCTCAGGTTCGCTCACCTGCTTCCAGCCGGGACAACACCCTGGAGTTAAAAAAAAACAAAACAAAAGAAAAGAARCTAATSAGTAAAAGTCTCTCTCCTACCTCGCAGCCTCTAAAATCCTCCCCAAAACCGGCCCCACGCTGCTCTGCTGAGGGGATCAGCTCTCGGCAGCTGTTTCCAAAGCAGAGCGCAGTTGGACGCGCAGAGATGGCAGAATTAGTTTATAATGATGRKTTKKTTTTTTTTTCTTCCCCTTTTTCTTTTTTAATGTGGGTGGGGGAGAAAAAAAACATGCTCCTTTTTTAAAGAAATTAAGAAAAATAGTGATTGTCGTCAAGCTACCAAAACCATGAGGATTCAGGGCTCGSAGCGACGACGGGAATGACACAAACCAAAAATTGTTTGGGAGGTTGGTTTGGCTATTTCTTAGTTCTTGGTATCACAAGGAGCCCAAGCAGCTTCACTACTACAAGGGCCAATTTTACCCCCCAAAAGCTGTGCTAAAATTGGGGTTCCCACCTGAAAAAGGAGCCCTACAGTCGGGCAGCAAGTCCAAAGCCCTGACTCACAGATGGGCCAGCTCCGGCACAGAGTTAATGGGCCCGAGCTGCACCCCAGCACCCCGCGGTCCCTGTAAATGGATTTTTCTCCCCAGGGATCCCACCCTCAAGCTCTCCCAGGTTTTACCCCCTTCTCTACCATAACCTCCAGGCTGGGAGGACACATCCCAGGAGTCTCACCTGCCCCGACTTGTTTCCTGGGCCATTCTCTCCTCCCTGCTCGCCCAGCAGCTTATCGAGCTGGGCAATTTCCTCGGAGAGCCGGGAGACGCTCTCATCTCTCCTCTTGACGATGTCCCTGTCCAGCTCCTCCAGACGGGACAGCAGGAGTTGTTCCTTCTCCTCCAGGAAGCCCCGGAGCTCCTTGCACTCAGCCACAATCTTCTGCCTCTCCACTTCTGTCTGCTTCTGCAAAACCCAGAGGGGAAACTCAACGTGAGCCCAACATCCCCGCAGCCGGGGGAGGGGGGGTTTTTTGGGGAAACCCCCGCCCCGAGGCACTCACCAGCAAGTCTTCGCTCTGCCTCTCTCTCTCAGCCTTGGCTTCTTCGCGCCCTTTCCTCAGGGAGCTCAAATGCTCCTGTGGCACCTCCTGGAAGAAGAAAGAGGAGATCCGTTGGGAATCCTTCCTATTTGGGAGCAGGAATACGGAGGGAAGGAATGGTGGGGGATTCTCTCCAATTTCATCAACTGTGTTTATTTTTTTTTAAGCTGGAGAACACCCTGAACCCAAAAAGAGGCGAGGCCATCGCCGCACCGTGTCCTCCCCGGCCCTGTTATCCTCAGCCCTTCGTTTTGGGCGTGCCAAGAAAGCCAGAAACTTTCCCCAAAAAAACCTGTCCCCTAAAAGAGCCTGAGCAGTTCAGAGCCAGGTGGAGGAGGAGGAATAAAGAGCAGCAAGACAAAAAAAAAAAAAAAAGCTAAAAAAAATTTTTTTTTAAATAAAAATTAAAATAAAATAATTTTTTAGCTCCCTGTAAAAGCGCAGCTGCGAACGCAAACCACCAAGTCCCACCCACGCGAAAACCCCTTCCGCCTCCGCACCTCTCGGGATCGGCTTTCACATCCCAACCCCGCCACGAGCCGGGGAGACCAGCCGAGGCACCCCGACATCTGCTTGAACCCCGCTGAGATGGAGGGGCCGGCCRCCTCCGGGCTCCTCGTTAAGTTTATTAACGGCTTATTACTGGAAACCGTCACGCCCGTCCTCGTTGAAGTCATTTGACCTCCGAAGGAGAGGCTCCTAGCAACACTAAACAAAAAGCAGCAGGGCTTTTGGGAGCAAGCGACGACAGATCTTTTATAAATAAAACGCAAAGCTACAGAGATTTTGCTGTTGTTAACCGGCTGTGCAGGCGCCTCAGGAAAAATTTAAGCGGGAGATAAAAGCCAAGATCGGAAAAAAAGGGGGCACGGGTTGCCAGCAGCCCCCAAAGGGCAACAACCGGTTGTTAAAAATGCATGAAAGCAGATTAATGAGGGGAAAAAAAAAACAACCAAGAGAGCAGCGTTCAATGGCAGACCTGCCTAAAGACACGGCGGTCCTAAAAAAGGTCCTAAAAAACCCCCAAGTTCCCAAATTTGGGGGTGGGAAGGGGTGAACGCCGCCAACTTGAGCTCCAGCTTCCCACCACGGCCACCGAAGACGGCAAGAATGGCGCAAGCAGGCACCCGCAGCCATTTCAGTACACAATTCAGTATAAAAGCCTTTGGTGCCACCTGCCTCAACACCAATAATTGCAAGAATTAATATGCAGCGGTTAACGATCACGCAATCCCCTTCCCCGCTCCATCACGATCGTTCCGGCTGCGCCGATGCCACCCTCCTCCTCCTCCTCCCGCTGCTGCGCAGTAAACATCCGCTGCCCGTCCGGCATCTTGGTTTTCCTCCACCCCGCCGGAGAAACGAGGCCTGGCTGCTCGGGGTCAAGCCGCCGCGCTCACACGCCTCTTAATTATTTTAATTAATAAYTATTTCCACCAGGGAGCCCCCTGCATCGCAACGTGCGGATCTCCCCTTCATCGCCACGGCGGTTTCAGCGGAGATCGAACGCCGCCGGAGGCCGGGCTCCGTATTCGCTCTGCGTCACGTTGCTCAACCGCCCTGTGCTGGTTTATTTTTTGGGGGGGCGGGGGCACGAAAAGTCACTCCTGGGGGATTCCTGCTCCACTTTAGTCCCAGACTGTGCTCGGTGCTAAAAAAATAACCCCCCCCCAGCCCCAGGAGCCAGGCTCCATGCCCACTCCAGAGCATTTCTGCCCAGGGAAGTGGGAGCTGAGGATTTTGGGGTGCTTGATGGTATTTTGCACACTCACCCCCACAGAAAGGTGACCCCCAGGATTCCCATACCAGCTGAGTGTCACTTCACACAGCAGACCAAACCGGCCGACACCCACCCCCCCCCCAGTATCTTCCCAGTTAAACCCAGTTCCGTTTTGCACCGGGGACATTCCCCCATCCCGCATGGGGTCAGCCCCCACCGCAGGGTGTCCCGGTTTGGAGGGGATTTGAGTCTCTATTGCACCCCATATCCTGCCCCACTGTATGGAGGAGCACCCACCTTGGAACGGGGGTCCCCAGCGGGGCCCCATTCTGCACCCCACACCCTGGGGGGGGCCCCCACTATCCTCACTGCACCCCAGGTACATATGAATGGGGGATATACATCAGGGGGGCGTTCCCTATTGCCCCTTACACCCTGGGGCAGCGGGTACAAAGGGGGGGGGGGGGGTGTCCCTATTGCACCCAAGATGCATTGCCTCCCGTGGGGAGAGGGTTCCCCGGTCCACTCCCACCCCGTGGGGTGTCCTTACKGCACCCCTAATTCGGGGTGGGGGGTGTCCTTGGCGCTCTCCCTTCGCAGGAAGGATCCTTAGTGCATCCCCCATCCTCGGGGRTGGTCTCCTGCACCCAACAAGGGGTCCCCAGGGGGTGTCTTCATTGCACCCCAACATCCCGGGGGGGGTCCCCAGTACTCTCCCTCCCGGGGAGGGGAGGCTACCGCACCCGACGTGGGCTCCCGGTGCATTGCCGCCCCCGGGGAGGGGGGTCCCTACTGCACCCCCCCAAAATAAGGGGTGTTCTTAGCGCACCCGGTACGTGTTCCCCAGCTCCCTGCCGCCCCCGGGGCTTCCCTACCGCACCCCCGCCACTGACCTCCGCGGCGTGGGCCGCCTCCTCGGCGGGCAGCACGGTGTGAGTGCGGTGCTCCCGGGAAAGGTGGCAGACGACGCAGACGGCCCGGCGATCCTGCACGCAGTAGAGCCGCAACGGTTCGCCGTGGCGGGGGCAACGCGGCGGCCCCGGTGGGCCGGGCGGAGCAGCAGCGGGCAGAGGCGGGGCGGGGGCGGGAGGCCCCGGCGGCGGTTCAGCGGGACCCGGCGGCAGGCCCAGCTGGCGGACGATGTGGACGATGTTACCGAGAGAACGATTCGGGCGGAAAAGGCGTTGCGGCACCGGTTCCCGGCACTGCGGGCAGCAGAGCCGCCGCGCCGAGTCCTCCCAGCACTGGGTTACGCAGGCGCGGCAGAAGTTATGCCCGCACTCCGCGACCAGCACCGGATCGTTAAAATATTCCAAGCACACCGGGCACGTCAATTCATCCTGCAGGCTACGGGCCGCGCTGCAGGGCGCGGGAGGGACGGCGGGGGGAGCGGGCGGTGCCTCCATCCCGCCCTCCCCGGCTGCGCTGGGCTCCGCGCTCCGCTCCGCGCCGCTCCGCCGCCCGTCTGCCGGGCGGGAGGGGCGTGGCCGCGCCGGCGCGGTACGGAGGGGGGGCGTGGCCGCGCCGGCGCGGCGAGGGATAGGGCGAGAGGACGCCTGCGTCTTTCTCCCGCTTGGTGGAGGGGGGGCGGGCTGCGCATGCGCGGCCAGAAGGGGGCGGGGCCCGCCTGCCTGGTTGGGGGGGGCTATAGGGAGCGGGGGGGGTCCCTATAGGATGATGGGGGGGTGGATGCATCGGTGCCTATAGGATGGGGGGGGGGCGCAGCATCCCCGGGGTCTCCCGTGGGGCATCGCCTCTCCCCGCGGTGCCCCACGGCGGGCAGCAGGCCCGGGGAGCATCCGTGGAGCTCTGTAGCCCCCCGACTTCCCTGAAAATAAACTTTAAATACGCATTAATTCACCCACATCTCCTCAGCTGTGAAACCACGCCTTAACAATCGCTAAAAATGATCGTCTCGCTAAAAACAATCGTCTTCAGTGTCTCAAGTTCTGACAGCAAAGCGTCTTCGTTAGGCTGAAAGTGGGCAATCTCCTATTAAAATTTTTCTTAATTATTCTTCCAACAGTCGGGGCTGCCCCCCTACCCTGCTGAAACACCTTCCCGTTTTTCACGCTTTTCCCCTTGGTTTCCGCCACCGGGCCGGCGCGAAGGGGTGCCCCTAAATCAGGTTAATTCACCCCAATGCCAGCAAGGTGCCGGGTTGGGGTGCCAAAGGCACCGGGGTGCGGATGTGRGTGCCCGAAACCCACCCCAACAACCCCTGTGGCGTTTAATCAATTTAAATCGCGGCTTCACCATCATAATTAAGCCTTAACGGCGCTATCAGCCAGCCGGTGGTTTGCCTGGCTTTGCTTTTTATCATTTTTAAGCCATTTTTTTTTTCAGCAAAAGGAGGTGCGGGTTTGGAGCTGCCCTGGGTCGCAGCAGACCCTCAAGRCAGCCTGTTTTGACTCAAAATCAGTGCTTTTTGTCGAAAGGGGCACGGTTTTGCCCCAGGCTCGCTCACCCGTCACCCAGCAGCCGGGTTTCTAGCATAAAGGATTAAATATTGCTAAAAAGAAGTTGGAGGAGCTTCCTGTGGACCTTTTCTTCCTTCAGAAATCCATTTTTAGGGGTGGCAGTCACTGAAATGAGGGTTTCTGGCGTGAAGGTGGGAGAGAGGATGTTTTTGGGGCKGTTTTCACAGCGTCGGCCTCTCTGCCGCGTCGGCCTCTCCACCATGTCACCACGAATATCACAGATCAGCTCAAGGAACTTGAATTCAGGGAAAAATAACCCAAAACCTCCCTGCACCCGTGCGATAGCCCTTCCCCAGATTTACAGTCCTCACCGGGAGCATCTGTCCTGCTGCGGGAGAAGCGTGAGGCAGGTGGAGTAATAAAACGCCACRATTTCTCTGCTTTTCTTTAAATTTCCCTCACTGTCTGTGGTGAAATTTGCTTTGGGGAGGGAATATTTGCGGGAGACATTACTATTGGGTCGGGGAGGGCAGAAATTGAGGTGAAAACCCGTTAATTCGGGGCCTGCGGGTTGGGATCGCCTCAGAGGGGAGGCGCCCGCTTCCAAAATGGCGGCCCRCGCCCGCTTCCAAAATGGCGGCCCCCTGCCCTCTTCCAAAATGGCAGCCTCACCCTCAGGCAGGGCGAGAGGGAAGATGGCTGCGGCCTCCTCCTCACTGTGGGGTTGTTGGGGCAAGCGGGGCGAGATGGCCGCGGCCTTCCCCACGCCGCCTGGAGGGCCCTGCTCAAGATGGTCCCTGGGGGATGAAGCCCTGGCGTCCATCTTAGGTGAGGGCAGCCAGCCGGCGTTGCCATGGCRACGGGCCCTGTCAGGGGGCAAAGTCCCCCCAAAAGGGCTGCTGTGGCCCGGGGGGGGGGACAGGGCCATTTTTGAGGCATCTGTGAGCTCCAAACCCCTCACGGGGCTCTTAAACACGTTTGGGCCGTGCTCCGTGCTGGGTCGACGTCACCGACATGCAGGCAGCCACCCCCATTGACAGAAAACCCCCTTTTTCCCCCCAAAACCAGACCCTTTCCCCACTGTGAAGAATCGGGGCGGATGCYGCAATGGGAGGATCCGTGCAGCCCGGCAGCCCGGTCCCCTCAGTTCAGCCTTGCTAAAACATTCCCCCAATACTCTTCCCCCAGCTCCAATTTTAAGATTTTTGGCCCCAAAGTGGTTCCTAACGGGTTTATCACCAATAAATTTGTGGGGTCGCACTTCCGGCCAGCAGCTCCACCGCCCCAGGGGAGATGTCTCCCCGTCCCCACGGAGGGGCAGGCGAACCCCGAAACCGTCCTTTTTTACCACATTTCCAGGAGAAAAAAAAAAAACAAAAAACCTCGCCAGGACACCRGTGAGCATTTTTCACTTTGCAAGGTGTGTTTTGTTTTTTTTTTTTTTAATTTCCGCCCACAGACACCGTGGCTATTGCCGCCAGAGGGCCCTGCCAATTGTGCAGAGCTCTTTTCTCCCCTCTCTTTTTTTTCTTTCCCCCCCCCCTCTTTTTTTTTTTTCCCCCCCCCCTTTTTTTTTTTTTTTTATTTCTTTCTTCCTTCCTTCCCTTTTTTTTTTTTTTTTTTTTTTAACTCTTATTGCTCAGGATATCAGAGGGACCAGGCTTCCCCGGTCACGCCGCGGCCGCCGCACCGTCCTGACCCGCTCCCCGCGGCCTTAGCATCCCTGGGGGGGGACACACACAGACACAGCCCCTCGCTGCCCCCCTGCCCCATTTTTTGGGGGAAAAAGGGGTTTTCTGAAGGGAAAAAGTAGTGGGGGGGGCCATCTCCAGGCTTTGCCGACAGCACCTCCCGAGCMGGAGACTGCAGGTAACGGGGAGGTTCGGTCTTTGGATGCGGAAAGGGAGCGGAAAATGGCTCCTTTTTTTAATTTTTTTTTTCATCCCCTTTCTTTCCCCCCTCCATCCTTCCCTTCCTCTCTCCTCCCGTCCCCTCCGGCTCCCCTCCCCAGGGTGCCCACGCACACCCCAGGCTTAAACTTAGTGCCTGGATGCTCTCCATCCCCGGGGAGGCGGGGGGAAATAATAAAAAGAAAAAACAAAACACCCAAAACCCACCAAAAACCCAGCCCCGTTGTCTTTCTGCAGGCRTCCGTCCTTCCCCCCTCACTTCATTCGGGCGGGTGGGTTTTATTTTTCGACGGGGGGGGGGCCGGGAGCGGAGGTGTCTGCGAGAGTGTGCGGTATTGACCCCTTTATTTTTATTTTTTTTAGCAGGATGGCAAACTACCGGGGAATAAATAAAGCAGGCTGAGATGCTGGTGGGGGCTTCAAAAAAAAAAAAAAAAAGGCAAAAATCGCAGGAGGGATCTGCGGTCCGTGCGTGAAATCGCCCTTTTATTCCTGGCATCAGTAAGTCAGTGACAACCTTCTGCAAATCCACCTTTTCCCAACCTACCTCCTCCGTCCTCTGCAGCTGTAAGAGCTCTGCTGCTAGGAAAAAAAAAAAAAATGAATCAACCCACGCGTTGGGATCCTAATACGCCCGCTGCTCACAGAGGAGGATGAGGAAAGGGTCGGGGGAGTGGTGGTAATTTGCTTTTTAAATTATTTTTGCAAAGGTGAGGACCAAACCCTCTTCCTACAGCTGGGAAAACTCGTGTTTTGCCCCGAGCACAGGCTCTGAGCGCTGGAGATGTGTGTAGAGAAATAACTGGGTGACTTATCCTCTTTGAGAAGGAGGAGCGAATGCTGTGGGKTTTTTTTTGCTGGGGGTTCTGGAAAATTTGAGACAGGAGTCTCTGGGGAGGTGAAGGATCCTGTAGACGAGCAYCCAGGGCTTGGTGCAGTAGGAATTGGCTGTTAGATAAAATCTGGGTGAAAATGAATTTTAGGGTAAGGATCCTTCGGCAGAGTGTTGTCTGCAGGTTACAGAAACGTGTTCTTCATGGGCTGGGTTTTATCTCTTTTTTCATTTTTTTTTAAGGAATCCTGCTGCCTGCATTTCTGTTTTCCCCTTCTGCTTCCTCCTCCACATTAATTTTTTTGGGAAAAAAAAATGTTCAGCCAGATTTGATATGAGCAGAGGGTATAAAGTTCCTGCAGGATTTGGGAAAATACGTGGCGGGGTGAAGGATGGAGGTTTTTGTTAGCTGCCTTACCCCCGTTTTGTGATTCGGCTTYGCCTTTCTATTAGTTTATTAGAGAATAATAATCTATTAGATTATCAGAGAATCCACAGGTTAATAAAATAGAAGGTTTTGGATGAAGAGTCCAACCGACGGGTGCGAATCTGTAGGATGATGGCTGACGATGGGCTGCACGCTGGGCTCTGCTCATGGGGGGTTACCTCCTYCGTGCAGGGGGGGACACCGAGCTCTGCTTATGGGGGGCTACCTCCCTCTTTCAGGGGGTCCGGTGGCACCAGCCATGGAGCCGTACGTGCTGCTGGACCCGCGACAGAGAGCGCTGTATCGCGACGTGATGCAGGAGAGCTACGAGACGCTGATGGCGCTGGGTGAGGAGCTTCCCGCAGCGGAAAATTTGGGGCGGACGGAGGATCCGGGTTGCTGGATCCTCACGTCTTCAGGCAAGGGGTGCTGGCGTCGGGGGGCTGCTGGGGAGGGCAGACCCTCCTGACCCGTGTTGCTCGTTCCCCCTTCTCTTTTCCAGAATTCCCCGTTTCCAAGCCCGATCTGCTGTCCCGCCTGGACCACGGGGATGAACCTACAGCCCTGGATCTCCACGTGCCCAGGGACACCCTGGCTGCAGGTGAGCTTCCGACCGTGCCGTGTCCCTGTTGGTGGCAGAGAGGAGCGACGGGGATCGGAGATACCTCTGGAARAGTGCGTGAAATAAAAAAGGAGGAGGAATCCCTCTTTGCTCTCCTTTTCCTACCACCTTCCCATCATCCCAGCCCCGGGAGGGACGATGTCTCTTGCCCGGGTTGTGTCCGTCTCTCTTTGTGCCCCACAGAGGATGGAGCAGGAGCGGAGCAGGAACCCCCTCGAGAAGAAGCTGCCGAGAAAGAGCCCGAAGCGGTGAAACCTGCGGGTGAGGAGCATCCTTCGAGCCCCTCCGAGGCCGGGGCGAAGGCGGGCGGGAGCGGTGGGTCGGGGGAGACGACCGCCCGCCCGGGCGAGAACCAACCCGGCAACACGTGCGGCGAGTGCGGGAAGAGCTTCAGCCACAAGTCAGCCCTGGTGAAACACCAGAAGATCCACACCGGCGACCGCCCTCACGAATGCCCCGACTGCGGCAAATGCTTCATCCAACGCTCCGACCTCACCATCCACCAGCGGGTCCACACGGGCGAGCGGCCTTACGCCTGCCCCGACTGCGGGCGCCGCTTCAGCGTCAGCTCCTCTCTGCTCACCCACCAGCGTACCCACGCTCCCGGCGGCGAGAAACCCAACCGCTGCCCCCAATGCGGCCGCAGCTTCGCCGATCCGGGGGCCCTCGACCGGCACCAGAAAAGCCACTTGGGTGGGAAACCCTACGAGTGCGGGGTGTGCGGGAAAGCCTTCGCCTGGAGCTCCCACCTCGAGCGGCATCGGCGCATCCACACCGGCGAGAAGCCCTTCCAGTGCGCCGAATGCGGGCGAGCCTTCGCCTGGAGCTCCCACCTCGACCGCCACATGCGCACCCACGCCGCCGCCGCCGCCGAGGATGAGGAGGACGGGGAGGCGGAGGAAGAACCCCCGCCGCCCCCCCAGAAATGCGCCGACTGCGGCAAGCGCCTCAACCACCAGACGGACCCTCAGCGCTTTAAACACAAAGGCACCCAAACGCTGCCAGCCGGTGCCGAACCCGCCGGCAGCCCCCCGCGGCCCTACCGTTGCCAGCAGTGCGGCAAATCCTTCGGCCAGAGCTCCAACCTCCTCAAACACCAGCGCGTCCACACCGGCGAGCGGCCGTACCCCTGCCCGGATTGCAAACGCTGCTTCCGTTGGGGCTCAGCCCTGGCCAAACACCGGCGCACCCACGCCCGGCAACAACAAACCGCCGACGCCRCCAAAACCCTGCCGACGGCCACCGAAGAAGCCGGCGCCGGAGGTAGCGGCAAACCCTACCCCTGCGGGGCTTGCGGGAAGAGTTTCGGCTGGGTCTCCCACCTGGAACGCCATCGCCGTATCCACACCGGAGAGAAACCCTTCCGCTGCGGTGAGTGCGGGCGGGCGTTTGCCGTCAGCTCCCACCTGGAACGGCACCGCCGGGTACACACCGGCGAGCGGCCCTACCGCTGCGGCGAATGCGGGAAGAGCTTCGCCGTCAGCTCCACGTTGCTGGCTCATCGCCGTACTCACGCCGCYCAGCCGGGCCGGCCCCACGCCTGCCCCGAGTGTGGGAAGGGTTTTAGCACGCCGGCTAGTTTGGAACGGCACCGGCGGCTTCACCGGGGCGAGAAACCCTACCAGTGCGGCGTCTGTGGCAAAGGCTTTGCCTGGAGCTCCCACTACGACCGGCACCGACTCACCCACACCGGCGAGAAACCCTTCTCCTGYGCCCACTGCGGCAAATGTTTCGGCCGTAGCTCCCACCGCAACCGGCACCAGCGTGCTCACACGCAGAGCGGCCCGGAGAAGCGACACGTCTGTCCCGAATGCGGCAAAGCCTTCGGCCTCGGCGCGGCGTTGGCGGCTCACCAGCGACTCCATGCCGCCGCTGCCGCCGGCACGGGGGGCCGCAGCCCCCTCTCCTTGCTGCCGCCTGCGTGGTGGGAGGGCGAGAGGCGCGGAGGGACGCCCACCCCCTCCGAGCTCTGGCCCGAAGAGCCCGGTTCCATTTTCCAGCAGCAYCCTGTGCCTTCCTCCTCCTCCTCTTCCTCCTCCGCAGCCCCCAGGGGCTGGGCTGCCAAAGCTCTCCTGCCCCCCACCATGGCGTGGAGGCCTGGGGAGGGGGATACCCTGCAAAGTGATGCCTCTGCCCCCCAAGAGCCCTGGGCTTCCCTGCCTCCCCCCASCTCCTGAGATGGGGCCGTGGAGGGGGGGGGCTCAGAGCCACCCCCCCGCTTTTGGGGACGCCCCTCGGCCGAGGTGAGAGGCCGGCCTGTCCCCCCCCACCCCCTCCCCGGCACAGGGTAGGAAAGGGCTGTTGTGACAGCCGGGGGGGGCCCAGGATACCCTGGGGTGGGGGTCAGGGTGGGGAAGGGGGGGTTAAAGTGGTGGTGGGGAGGGGGTACGGGGAGGGCGAGCGGCGCGTGCCGGTGGGTAGCCACCGGCGTAGGGGCTTTGGAGGGGGGAGACCGGGAGAGGAGGGATTGGGGAGGCTGGGGGTGGATTTGGGGGGGCTGGGTGATAATTTAGGGCGGTGGGGAGACGACACTTCTCCCTGTAACCCTCCTCATCCTCTGCCCCACTGTTGGGGGGGGGGCAAAAGGGGGGGGGCGACACAGCTTGGGCGTATGGAAGGGGACCCATTGGTAAAATCACCCAGGGAACCCCCTTCCACAGGGGGGTTTTGGGGGCAAACAGCTCGGAAAAGAGACACGGGGACCCGCGTCAGTCACCAGCTCTGCTGCTTCCTCGCTGGGACCCCCCCCCCAAAAAAATCCTGCTTGAGTTGGTTTGGGATGCGCCGAGCCGGGAATTTGGCAAGGGCGGAGAGGCCGGGTTTCCTCGGCTTGGGTTAGCAGGTAATAAAGTAGAAGGTAGTTCAGCAAAAAAGAAAAACCCTTCTGCCTGTTTCAGCGTGGTTTTGTCTTTGGCGAGGGAGAAGATGTTTCCTACCAGGAGACGGGAAAAGCGACGGAGCCCGGGGCGGATGCGCAAGGAGAGCCGGACACAGGTAGCTGCGGGGGCACGGGGCTCCCTTTTTTTATTCCTCGCCTCGTGCCGGCACCTCCCACCGCCGAGCCCGCTGCGCCCTTGGCATCTCGCCCTCTCCGTCCCGGCATCCCCTCCTCCAGCCTGCCGGCAGCGAGGAGCGGGCACAAACGACGCCGTATTTTGCCACAAGAACCAGCTCCGGGTTATCCCTTTCCCGCTGGAAAAGGGCGCAGTTTCCCTCGGGAAGAGGCTCCCTCTTCCCCAAGACATCCTTTTCCGTGGCAGGGTGCGGGCACCCATTGCTGCTGGGAGACATCAGGAAAGGATAAACCCCACCCCGGTGCCTGGCTGGAGCGGCCCCATCACCCACCCCGCTGCCACCCTCTGCCCCTTAAATGTCACTCGGTGTCCTTCGATTTGTCCCCAAGCCGAGTTTTTCCCTTGGGCACCGTCTTCCCACCCCATCCATCGCACCGATGCGGCGGATCTCGGTCCTTCGCGGCTCCTCACCGCTGCAGGCTCCGGCTGGTTTTACCGACCCCGCGGTACTGGGGGGCTTCTCCCCTACCAAYCGGCTCCTGGAAGGGGGCGACAATTGGGGGGACGAGGGGGAAAGGGGTTTTGGGGAGGTGGCTCCGGCGATGTTTGGTGAGGTGGGAGCTCTGGCTGAAGGCTTCGCCGCACTCGGGGCACTCGTAGGGCTTCTCGCCGGTGTGGACGCGGCGGTGCCGCTCCAGGTGGGACGCCCAAGCGAAACCCTTGCCGCATTCGCCGCACGTGTAGCTCTTTTGGGCGGCGTGACCCCGCTGATGGGCGAGGAAAGGGGGGGCCTCGCCGAAACGTTTGCCGCAGTCGCCGCATTTGTAAGGCCGGTCGGGGGAGTGGGTTTTGCGGTGCTGGAGGAGGTGGGCTTTTTGGGCGAAACGCTCGCCGCAGCTGCCGCAGGGAAAGGGGCGTTCGCCCGTATGCACCCGCCGGTGCCGCTCCAGGTGGGACGCCCAAACGAAACCCTTCCCGCAATCGGCGCAACGGTGGGCGCGCTCCCGCCGGTGACACCGCTGGTGCCGGGCCAACGCCGGCCCGGCTCGGAAAAGCTTGCCGCAATCGCCGCACCGCAGGGCTTTTTTGCCCAGGTGGGTGCGACGGTGACGGGCCAGGTCGGAGCTCTGGCAAAACGTCTTGCCGCAAGCCGGGCAACGGTGGGGCCGCTCGCCGGTGTGGCTGCGGCGGTGCTTGGCGAGGTGCGAGCCTTGGCTGAAGGCTTCGCCGCACTCGGCGCAGCGGTAGGGCTTCTCGCCGGTGTGCACCCGCCGATGCCGGGCCAGGTGGGACGCCCACACGAAACCTTTGCCGCAGTCGCCGCACTTGTGAGGTTTTTCGGCGGCGTGGCCCCGGCCGTGAGCCGCCAGCTCGGCGGCGCCGGCGAAACGCTTGCCGCAGTCGCCGCATTTGTGCGGCCGGTCGCTGGCGTGGGTCCGGCGGTGCTGGAGGAGGTGGGAGCTCTGGCTGTAAGTCTCGCCGCACTCGGGGCAGCCGAAAGGCCGCTCGCCGGTGTGCACCCGCCGGTGCCGCTCCAAGTGCGAAGCCCACGGGAAACTCTTGCCGCAATCGGCGCAGCCGAACGGCCGCTCCCGCGCCGGTCCCGCGCTGGCTGCCCCGCGCAGGGGTTTGGCACGCTCCAGTTTGGGGACCGCGRCGGCTTTGGGCGTCTTGGCAGCGCCGTGCGGCACGGCTTTATCCGGGCGCTTCGTTTTCCGCCTGTTGGAGCCGAGGGTCTTCTCCCTCTCCGGGCTGTGGGATGAGCGGGCTTCGAGCTCCTCGCAGCTCTCCTCTGCTGCTCCTTCCTCTGCCGCTTTTTCACTCACCAGCCCCTGTGCTGCTGGGGAGATGGGAGAAGGAGGAAAAAGGGGAGAGCGGGGCCTCGGCCGGAGCAGGGGGTGGCATTTAAATCGATGGGACTCCCGTAAAAAAACCCTGGTCTCCCGGAGAGAAGGAAGAGAGACGCGATGGGAGACCTGGGAATTCCCAGTTTGAACTGGGAATGTGGAAATGCTGAGCGCATCCCATCGCCCATATTTCTAATTAAAAAAAAAAAAAAAGTGGAGAGATCAATAACATTTTCCTGCAGAAAATCCGAGGAGAGGGCTGGGATTTGGGGAAATCCCYCTTGAAACCTGCCTGGTTTCTTCCTCCCCTTTTCTCATCCCGCTCACAATCCCTTTGCTTCCCCGCCGGAGACAGGAAAAAAAAAAAAGAGCAAGGAAAAAAGCAAGGAGCGGGGGGGATGTTCAAGAAGGAAAGAGGATTTTTTGCGTTTGCTTACCAAGGGACATCAGCGTTTCGTAGCTCTCCTGCATCACGTCCCGGTACAGAGCCTTCTGCCGCGGATCCAGCATCACCCACGGCTCCATGGTGGGGGGAGGCACAGGCAGCCGGGAGAACCAGGGTTTCTCCCTCCGTTCCTCGCTCAGGGTTCCTCAAAATCCCCTCTGGGGGGAAGAGAAATCCTTTGAAATGAAGGAAATCCCCCGCGTAGTGCTTTTTGCTGGGGTTTTGATGCTTTTTCTGGGGGTGCCTCGAGAAAYGTTGGGGTCTTTTCTCCCCGGATTRCGACACACGGACAGTGCCTCCGTCCAGGACTAATCCTGAGCCTCCGCGGAGCAGCTTAGGGATGGGGGGGCAGGAGGATCCCTATTTCCCCCCATCTTCCTGGCAGACCACATCCCCCGGCAATCTCTGCCCTCCTCCCTCCCAGCATCCCAGTTCCCCCAGTCCTCATCTCCCTGGGATTCAGCCCTTCCAGGCTGATGGGGGCACTGGGGGGACGTATCCCAGGAGCTGGGCTGTGTCCCCCATCCCTGGGGAGCCCCGGATGCGTACCGGGACCGCGGCTCCCTCTCCATCCTGCTTCCTCTCCCCAAATMAACCGCCGCTCCTGGGAACATCCCCAAGGGCCAAATCCTTCCAAACTTCAACCCCGACGCAGCTCGGGACCCGCTGCGGAGCAGGGGCACATCCCCGGCTTCTCCCCGTTACCTGAAGTCCCCGGCTCAGGACTTTCGGCCGAGCCCGGAGCTGCCTCCGCAGGGATTTCCCTGGGAGAAGCGTGTCCCCCCTCCCCTGCTTCCCAGGCTGAGGCTGCAAGGAAAGGGGGGGGGGGGGGGATTCACAGACCCCCTCCGTGTACCCCAAGGACCGCCGAGCCTCCTGACAGCAGGGCACAATGGAGTCGCCACCGGGCATGGCTTTGCTCCGGAAGCCCAAGCCGGTATCCGGGAGCGAGGAGACGCCAAGAACGAGTTCCTCGGCAGCAACGTTCACCCAGAGCCCTCTAGAGGTAACCCAACCCCGGCTCCCCCCCCCTCCCCAAATCCCAACCCTCCCCGCAGGCTCCCCGACACCCACGGGGGGCACATGGGACCCCGCTACGCTCCCGCCCCATCACCCACGTTGTTTTACCCAGCGGTTTTGGAGAGCTCCAGCCTTGCCGGGGGGGGGGGGGATCGTGACAGCAGGAGCGGGGATATTTGAGTATCGCAACCACGGGGAAGCGTGGGAAGGTGGTGGGGGTCTCCCTGGGGCAACAGGGCACCCCCCCAGATGTGCGYTGGGGGGGGACACGGGGCTGGTCGCCCGATCAGCATCAGAGATGGGAGCTGTGCGAGCGAAAAATTAGGTTTTCCACCTGGAAAAGTGGCCCAAACCGTGTTTTCATCACCTGGATGGTGAAAAAGGGTTGTTTCCCCCCCAAAAAGCTCCAGGCTCGGGAGTCATGYGCTTGCGGGTGGGAAGGAGGGGAATCTCCACTTACCGAGTTATCCCTCCTCGGGCTGGAGGAGGAGATCATGGAAGCCGAGGAAAACACAACTCTGCCGAGGAGAAGATAAAGAAATGCAGCAGAGGAGTGAGAGAGGAGCCTGGATTTCTGCCTCCGACAAAGCCCAGGAGATTTCAAACCCCGCGGACGCTTTTCTCTACGGTGAGCCCGGAGGTTTCGGTGGCGGTTTAATCCCTCCCTGGCTGGGAAAAGCCGCCAGCAGAAGGGAAGCGATAGTTTTCGTCGAATTTGCTTTGGGAAAGAGCGCAAGGATGGGGAATTAGCCCTAAATCCTGCCCTCCCTAATGCACAGGCGTTTTTAACCCCTGCCTCCCCGCCGAAGGMGGGAGCGGAGCTGATTCCTGCAGCCTCCTTGATCCTTCCTCCCTGCTCCATCGCTCCTTGACGGGTGGCAGCGGACAGATGTCCCCAAGGGAGACGGGGGGACCAAGCCCTGGTGCTGGGGGACACSGAGCGGCCCAGGTGGCTCCGGGTATGGGAGGACACAGGAAGGGGCTGGATCAGGCTGGATGGCTGAAGGTGGAGGGGAGAAGGGGGTTCTCCAGGGATCCTGGATGTGCTCCGACCCTCTACCCCGGGGCTCTGTCCCCACCAAATCCTGAGYCAGAGACTCCAGGTGATGGGCACGAGGGAGAGACCCACGCGGGCTGCCCTGCCTCCCAGTCCGGCCCCAGTCCCTGTACTGGGACCGGTGCAAGGAGCAGAGAGAAGGGAGCACCAGCCCCTGCCCTTGCCCCATCCCTGTGCATGGGGTTGCACCACAAGAGGGTATGGGGACACCAGAGCTGCTCCCAGGACCCGGCTCTTCCCTGGTGATCCGAGCAGCAGATCTGCTCCCAAGGAGGTGGAAAAGGGCGCTGAGCTGGGACATCCTTGTTGTTTCAGTGTCCAGTGACCTTCAAGGAGGTGGCTCGGTACTTCACCGATCCGGGCCAGTGGACCCAGTACCGGGAAGCCATGCAGGAGAGTGCTGGAAAGAAACCCTCCTTAGGTAAGGACGCACCTTCACTCCTTCCTGGGCTAAGTTTTGGGGTTGGGTGGGCACAGGGGATGCTCCTCTAGACTCTGGAGGTGAAGGAGACTTTCCCCATTGCTTCTGGCAATTGTGCTTCCCCCTTGGAACGCATATTGGGGACCCATAGCACCCTTCATCCTCACCTTCTTCAGAGGAGCACGTGCTCTACCACGTCAGACCCRTGGTCCACCTGGCCCCACGTTCTCTCCAGACATGGTGGAAGGAGATGCTATGYAAGAGAACAAGGAGAGAGACCTTTCTCAGCTGTGCCCAGCCCTTGCATCGTCCTCTCTCCAGCACAGCCCCCAAATCTTCTCGTAGTACCTCCTTAAATGCACCCAGACCTCTGCTCTGTCTCAGGAACCAGCTCTGCCGACCCTCAACCTGACAGGATCTCCTCTGAGCTGGAGCTGGAGGAGAAGACATGGACCCCGGCTCCCCAGGACTCAGATGCARAGCCCTTCTCTAACAACTGCTCCACAAGTGAGGAACTGGCTKAAATAACCTAGAAAGCATCTGGGAGAAAAGCAAAACACCTGGAATTTCTACCCAGGCCCTAAGACACTCACCCTGAGCTTGGTATCTTCTAGGAGGGGGGTCCCAGAACCTCTCCTGGTCCCTTGGGAGGTGTTGCCTCCAGATGCGCATTGGAGGGGAACTCTCAGCTCATGGAAAGCGAAGGCAGAAGCTCTCCTTTTGGGTTACGGWGGGTTTTAAGAGCTGGGGTTTGAAGCTGAACTTCAGCCCAAGCTTCTCCAGCTGGCCAATGGTCAGTRTTTGGGCCTGGGCTGAAGGTGGAGCTCTCACATGAGCTTTCTTCATTCTCGGCTTTCCCCCCACCCTGCTTCTTGGGTGGGTTCCCGTTTCCATCCCAGCCAGGGACTGACTCTTCATGATCTCTTTCTCTTCCCTCTGCAGGGGATGGGATGGTGAGTGGGATGAAGGACAGCGCCGCACAGATGGACCCAGACATCAAGACCTGCCTGGAGGACATCTCCCAGCACCGTGAGCCAGCCAACATCCACCAGAACTCCCGAGAGAAAGGCCAAGAGGAAGTCCAGGGTCATCCTGGGAGGGAAACTCCAGGGACAGGCAGGGAATTGCTGCTCCCCCATAGCCTTTGGGATAGACCCATCCCTCATTCCACCAGYGAGAAGAGCTTCCACCCCCCGAGACGGGGGTCCCAGCACCCCTGCCCTGACTGTGGGAAAAACTTCGGGGTCTTCTCCAACTTGCTCCGTCACCAGCGGAGCCACGGTGGGGACAAGCCCTACAAATGCCCCGAATGTGGGAAGGGTTTCGGGCACAGCTCGGCGCTGGTGACACACCGTCGTACCCACACGGGCGAGAAGCCCTACCAGTGCGCCGACTGCGGCAAGAGCTTCAACGTGGTGTCCAAGGCTGCCCAGGGAAGTGGTGGTGTCACCATCACTGGAGGTATTTWAAAGACGCGTAGATGTGGCTCTTAGGGACATGGTTTAGTGGTGGACTTGGCAGTGTTAGGTTTACAGTTGGACTTGATGATCTTAAGGGTCTTTTCCAACCTAAATGATTCTATGATTCTATGATTCTAAGTGCCCCAACTGTGGCCGGCGTTGTAGTCAACGTTCCCACCTGGTGACCCACCACTGGTTGCACACGGGCGAGCGCCCGTATCCGTGCCGGGAGTGCRGGAAGAGCTTCAATGTCAGCTCTGATCTCATCAAGCATCGCCRCACCCACACYGGGGAGAAGCCCTACGAGTGTCCCGACTGCGGGAAGCGTTTCAGCGGCAGCTCCAACCTCGTACGGGCGGCAGTACGGCCAACGGGCTCATCTCACCACCCACCAGCGGGTCCACACCGGCGAGCGACCCTATGTCTGCGGGGATTGCGGGAAGGGCTTCAACGTCAACTCGTCCCTCACCAAGCACCGGCGGGTGCACACCGGGGAGAAGCCCTACCGCTGCCCCGAGTGCGGGAAGAGCTTCAGCCAAAGCTCCAACGTCRTCGCGCACCGGCGGCTCCACCACGGCCATGGGGTGCACCAGCTCCTTGCATGAGTGGCTCCAGGTCCCACACCGTGCTGGYGAAGCCCAGTGATGCCAGCCCAGCCAGGAGGTCTTCTCCAGAGRCTGGAAGTCAACYGGGACTCTGGTTGTCTTGGCGTACRTGGGAGAGGSAAGAAAGATCTTTGTATCCGGGGGTATGAAGGGAAGGATAGGGACCGAGTGTGGCCACCATCAGCAGAAAACACCAGCTCTGGGTGAGGTTCCTCCTACTCCGCTGGAAGGGAGAAAAAACACCCCTCGTTCTTCCCAGCCAAATKAGGACAGGGTATCTCCTGCTCCCACCTTGCCCAAACACAACAACAAAAAGGACCTTTGTTTTTCCTCGCTGCTCCAAACTCTCCCTGCACCAAGACATTGGATACAAGGCGCCCAAGGGCTGTTTCATCTCCCACCTGGCGTTCCCCTCTCCTCTGGTGATCTGCTGGTAGTGGTAACAGCTTCGGGAATAAAAGGTGGTGTGATAAATACCGGCTGCGATCTGTGTGTGTGCACCCACGGGGGGGGCAGGCACACACAAGCCCCACCAACCCCCTTTTTGCCTCCAGGCTGGGGCAGGAGGAAGCCCCTGAGCCTCAGGGTCCCCCAAAGGTGCTCCAGCAGCCAGCAAGGAGCAAGCCCAGGGGCCAGAGGCCACCGGGGTTGGTCTCCTCCTGCCACTCCACATCACTTCGGATCCCATGGTAGGGAATCCTGAGCTGGGAGGGTAAAAACCCCAGGGCGGGGGGTCACTGATCCTTCTGCAGATGGGCCCAAAGTSTTGGCCTCGTTGGCCAAACTCATCTGCTCGGGTGTCCCAGAGCTGCATGGAGCTCTGGCCACAGCAAGGTAAGCAGCTTCCCTGCCCTGCTGAGCTGCAGGCTGTCCTTCAGCCTCACCTACTCCTGTTGTAACGGGATTTTTTTGCATTTGAGCKGTAAGGTCATCGGGCTTTGTCTGGAGAACGTGGCTAGGGAGCTCCAGACAACACTGGGCTTTGCTACGGCACCCACCCATCTCCTCGAACCTTGGCAAAGTAGCACACCAAACCCACAAGCGCAATAAATAAAGAGAATCKGTGGCAGAAAACATCGTTTCTTTCTCCTACTCAGTACCAAGCCAAGGTGAGTGTAACTTCAGGTATGACCCCGAGGCCACCGCCCTGTTTCCAACCATGGCAAACTTCCCCAGTGGATCTCCAACCTCCCCAGACGCTYGGTGTGGTCTGAGAGGGGGACGGCATCTCCTGATGGGGAGCAGTCTTTCCCTGCAGGTGCTGAGGTCTCAGCTCCCAGCTGCATGGAAAGCATCTTCAAAGAGGTCAGGATGGCCTTTGGTGGTCTCCCACCAGCAGCACGGGGGGCTGATTAATGTGGTCTCATGTGGGCAGGATGCTGAAGATGCTCCCATCCAGGAGCCCCCCTCCAAATTACCTCCTGAATGGGCCTRTGGGTGTGGGGGTACTGGTGGGACTCCAGGTTTGGTGGTCATCTTTACAGGAATGATTTTGAGTCAGGCGGGTGAGAAACACTCTTGAGTTTATTCTCCTTTCTCCCCTTTTTTTTCTTCTCCCAAGCATGGAATGSGGGAGACGAGGAAAGATATCCGTGGCGAGAGGACAGGCCCTTGTTTTTCAGTTCATGCAAGAAGATCTGCTGGGGATGGAGGAGGCAAAACACGCTCCACCTTCACCTTTCATAACCTTATCCACCGCAGCCTGCAACTCCAACATACCRATGAAGGACCCCCGGCGTTGCTTCCTCCGGCGATCCGCCTCAGTGACCAAGCCCTTGCAAAGGACGCTCATGGAGATGTTCATCAGCCTCTTTGCCTTCACCGACATGCGCCTGGTGGGTGGTGGCAGCTGGCTCAGCAGCCTGGAGATGTACCTGTTGGAGGATCCCTTCTTGAACCAGCATCTTAAGCCCTTCAGAGCTGGTTTCCGTCGCCCAGCCTGAGCCGGAGACCTTCTCCACTTCAGCAGAGGCTTCGTCCACTGGACTTTCTGCTTCTTCCTCCTCCTCCTCGAGGTTTTTCCTCGTCTCTTGGCGCCTGCGGCCATGGGGTCTCCTTTAGACTCAGCGCTCCTCCCTGCAAAGGTGTCCCACCAGGGCCGTGGCTCTCATAGAGATGGACATATTCAAATGAGGGAATCGACACTGCAGCCYGGGATTGGCCAGCTGCGGCAAAGCYCTTATAGAATCATAGACTCATAGAATCATTAAGGTTGGAAAAGACCTTCAAGATCACCGAGCCCAACCGTCAACCCAGCACCCATGCCCACAAAACCGTGTCCTGAAATGAGCAGCGCTTCCTCATCCAGAATTTGCACAAGGATTTTTTTGCCTGAAAACCGTGGAATTAGACCAAAAGAACATACCCTCTTTTTGACTTGACTTAACCCCAATGAAAATCCCCAAAAGTTCTCTCCCAAACCCCCTTTCCTTCTGCATTTCCTTGCGGAGAAAGAATCAGGAACAACATGACTTCCATTCTTCCCAGGTTAATTATTGTGCTCGCTTAACGAAGGCGCGTGGTCCACGTGCAGAGGGAAGGTTTTCAGAAAGATCTGGAGCTAAACCCGGAAATTTCAGGCTTTGCCTTTCTGGGGCAACGGGAAAAACGTCAGAAAAAAGCTTTCGACGGACCCTGCTGGGCTTTGCAAAGTGGGGGGAGACTTCCAAGACCGCAAACGATAAGGAGAAAAGCGGCCAATTTGGTTATGGAATGAAAATAGGAAGTAAAACTGAGCTGGTGTTAAATTAAGTGAAATCGGGGATTTTACTAGCGCCGGGAGCGTGCGAGCGCGCCTCTTCTTTTTCCACCTTTCCCCTAATTTTTCTTTTTCGGGGTGATGACCAAATCGCAGCCAGGACCAGGGGGTGTTTCAGYGTAACTGGGGCTTCTGAAAAAGCAAATCCTTGCGTTGTCCTGAGCGCGTGGACCAGGGATGGAGCGAGGGAGGCAGAGGAGAACCAGAAGAAGGTTTTACCGCTGAAAAAAAAAATAATAAACTTGCTGCAAATTTGGAGCGTTGTAAAAGAGGCAGAAAAGATCAAGACGTGGMAGGATTAATTGCTGAGGATGAGGAGGGGGAGGAAGGTTTTCRGCAGTGTCAGGATGGCCGAGTGGTCTAAGGCGCCAGACTCAAGGCTTTGCTTTCCCTGCCCGGGGGGTTTTCTGGTCTCCGAATGGAGGCGTGGGTTCAAATCCCACTTCTGACACACTTCTTTTCCTTCGAAAACCTAACATTTTCATCAATTTTTTAAAAAAACAATTCCCCCAACATCCCTGCACTTGAGTTAGGGAAAACGCCGATTCTCCTTTATCCCCCCCCCCCCCAAAAAAAAACCCCTTGCTCCTGTAACCGCCTCTACTGTTCGCCGCTCGCAAAGTGCGCCCACGCGTGGAGAAAAAGCACGGGGGGGGGGGGGAAGGGGGCTGCGGGTTGCCCCGCGGGTGTCTTGGTTGCAGGGAGAGGAGGGGGCAGCGCAGCCCCCCCCCCACCTCCGCGGGGTCTCTCGTGGAGCGGCCACGCGTGGGTCCGCGCCGGTAATACACTCGCATCGCTTCCCTGGTGGTCTAGTGGTTAGGATTCGGCGCTCTCACCGCCGCGGCCCGGGTTCGATTCCCGGTCAGGGAAACTCTCTTTTCCCCCCCTGCAGCAACATAATTTCCTCTTTTTTTTTTTTTTTTTCTCTCTCTGACGATACCAATAACAGCCTTTTTGGCAGCAAATCCAACCCGCGAAGCGCACACGCAGCGGCGGCAAATGCCGCCGTTGTTCTAAAAGCCGGCCGGCGCCCTTGCTGCGCGGCACGTGGCCAAAGCTGATCTTGCTTTTTTTTTTTTAAGAATCGCTGCTTTAATCGTCGTGGGTAATTAACTTGATGAGGGATGTGTTTCGCAGAACTGGCATATCGCCGTCRCTATCCTAGGGTAATTTAGACTGGTGGGGCTTTTTCCCCTGCTCTCAGCAATTCCCATCATCTGCTGATAAAAGTACATATATTCAAGCATATATAACCAGCTGCCTGCAGCAAGGAGGGCATGAAAACCCGTATTCCTCCAAGGTAAAAACCACTTACAGATTCTTACTAATGAAACACCGAGCCACAGCCCAACCCTTCATCATCCTTTCCAGCAAAAGAAACCCCGCACGCCACCAAAGGCTGCTGMGTTTAGGCTTTATTGCAAGGCTACGTCAACTATCTCATTCGGCAAAGGTCTTCCCAAAGTGGTGGTTGCACAGGTCTTTTTCAGCAGTTGGGGCAGTTTGGGTGTTTTCATTCCTCTCCCTTGAGCTTTAGGTCTTGTTTGCCACCCACCCGAACCTCAAGGGAAGGAAGATGTTTTCTCTAGTGCCTTCTTCTGGAGACCACGGTGGGCCCGTGCCTCCGACTCCTCTTCGGCACCACGTGCCGCAGGGCGGCTTGCACGTGCGCGGGGCTGATGAGGGGATCGCGGCTCTCCCTCCGCAGCCGCTCGGCCTCCTTCGACACCTGCTTGTAGATGTCTTCCACAAAGCTGATCATGAGCCCCTTCGCCTGGTGGGAGAGGAACCGGCTGTCTCCCTTGATCTGGTTGAGCGTCTTGGCGTTGATGGAGTGGAAGGAGCGTTTCGAAGACTTTCTCCTCTGCTTCTCCACAGGTTGACGCTTCACCTGGTTCCAGCGCTTCCTCTGCTTCTCCACAGGTTGACGCTCCACCTGGCCCCAGCGCTTCCTCTGCTTGGTTGGAGATCTCCCGCCGTGGCTCTTTTGTCTCTTTCCCTGCTGGGATCTCCATCCCTGCTGGGATCTCCATCCCTGCTGGGATCTCCGTCCCTGCTGGGATCTCCGTCCCTGCTGGGTCTTCATCTTTCTTTCCCGAGCAGACACCATGGCTCAGCCTTCTCCCTGAGCTGCCCGGACCCCTCAATCCTACAAACAACCTCAGAGCATGCAAATGAGGGGCAGCTCTGAGCCCTACCATTGGCCAAGTGAACAATGCCCCCCCCCCCGATTCACAATGGGTAGAATCCTGGCCAGTGCTGGTCGCTGGAGTCCCTCTTGGCCAGGGCAACCAGGCGTGATGGGTACCCTGCAAGGTTTGAARACCTCCAGGACCCCTCACCCCTCCGGGATGCTCACCTTCCCAATGGAAATCTTCCACCCAACCTAAAAACTAGCATTTATTTCTCGGAGTATCACCCCAATCTCAAAAGTTTKGTCTCACAGTTGCACAACCGAGCCAAGTACGTGCAACAGGGATCCTGGGCGTCTTCTGGGCTAGCAGGAAATGAATGACAAGAAAATCCTTTGAAAGAGCATCTTTGCTCAACAGAAAATACTTGCGCACCTTAGACCTGTGTCTGCCAGCCCAGACTATGGCTAATTACTTAGTTAGCAAATCCACCCAGATACAACCCCCGTTTTTCCTTCCCCGTGCTTTGCATACGTAGCTCATTTTCATATCCMCATGTAAATGCTCACCCATACATGCACCTCCCATGTTTCTTTCAAGTTCCTCCATGCACCGTCAAAAACACGCTTGACGTCCCACACCAACATCTACCTGCTCTGATCCTGGGGGACCAAAGCCTGACTTTTTTTCTCCTCCCTTCATTAAGAAAAACCAACATTAAAACCAGAAGACAATTATTTGGAAACAAATAATTGTCCCTTCTTCCCCCATTCCATGCTGGCTGATTCAATTTGGTTTTCATCCCTCCCACTGTCCTTCTGCAAGCTTCATGTCGTAATTGGTTTCAGGTGGAAACTTGGTTTCCCGTAACCTTCAGGGAAGCAGCAGACGGAAGCAGAAACATGGGAGGAACTCCTTTTGCAATTGGTGGCCTGTGTTCCTTATACTCAGACAATAAAACCTGTCATTTGAGGTTGATCCAAAAGCAAATTGCTAGTACACATGTTAATCTAGATCTTATCAAAACAAGATGAAACAGGCTGTCGTCCCTCCAAAACCTCCAGCTGTCCTGGAAATATGTACATACCCGTTTCATCATGTAATCTCCAAATCTCCCAAGAAGCATCATTGCTTCATGCGAAGAGATAATGCGCGTTGCTGGGTTTTCAGTGTAGACACCCACAGGTAGCAGGAAAACAACCTGGTAAGCACAAGCCGGTGAAAAATCAGACACAAAACAAGGGGGTTTTTTTGCAGAAAAATAATGCCTTTGCCTTTTCCAAATGTTAAGCCTGAATCAAACTGGTGGATTTTGTTAAATGGAGACGTGCTCTGGAACAAAAACTTCAAGAAAAACATGCGATCCTTCAGTTTTTCTTAGAAGGAAAGTTTCCACAGACGTTTGCCACCTGATTTTAATGAGGCAAAAGGGGAACTTGTGGACATTATGATGAAAGATGATGAACAGGATGCAAAGAATCAACTCCTAATTTTACCTCAATTCAGGCAGAGATATGGCCTGGAATCAAAAACCACCATTTTGGAAGAGACTGACCCTGTCAATGGCACAGCCAAGGTGATATTAAAAGCAGAATGAACCTCCTTGGCCATCCCAGCAGCCACACTGAGAACATGGTTCTGGGGAAGATTAAATTGCCCCAGGACAGGGCTGCCTCCAGGAGCAGGCAGAGGAAACGGGACCACAAAGTCTCCACCTCGTTATAAAAACACACGCAYATTCCATCAACAAGCACATTGCTGGGCAAGACCCACACCCTGGCTTCTTCCAAGAAGACCCATTGAACGTAGCACCACAAAACCCCGATGTCTATGTCACAAGTCCACCAGAACCAAGAGACCCCACAGATGCAAATATATTCGGTGCTTATTACTGGGCAGCAAAGATTAAAACCCTGGTCGTCGGTGGTTTCAGCAATTTGTAAGCACCATTTCCCAAAGACCAGGGTCACCCAGAGGGAACTTRATTTGTAACTTCCTGAGAGCATGACTTCATGGAAGGGGTAACGCATGGGATGTCCACGCAATGCTCACGACCTTGCCATGGTTCTACAATCCACTCTTCTGGGGCGTTATTTAAAACAGTAGACCAACGGAGCATCATGGGTGGGCACCACCACCTGATCTTTCCAAAGCCCCACRTCCCTTGCCATGATTCTCCAAGAGTCTACTTAAACTTTGGGAGTTGGACTCAATGATCCTTAGGTTTCCCTTCCACCTCAAGATATTTTATGATTAAACTTAGTAAAAACCCACACTATTGTTGAGGCTTGAATGGGATAAAGCATGGTGATGAGGTTGGCTCTGCACAGGAGCCTCGAGCTGTTGCAATTAAAGAACTAAAGGAAGTGGTACTGAAAGAAGACAGAAAAAAAAAATTAGAATCATAGAATCATTAAGGTTGGAAAAGACCTCTAAGATCATCAAGTCCAACCATCAACCCAACACCACCATGCCCACTAAACCATGTCCCCAAGTGCCACATCTACGTGTTTTTTGAACGCCTYCAGTGATGATGACTCCACCACTTCCCTGGGCAGCCTGTTCCAATGCTTGATAACCCTTTTGGTGAAGACATTTTTCCTAACGTCCGATCTAAACCTCCCCCGGTGCAACTTGAGGCCATTTCCTCTCATCCTATCGCTTGTTACTTGGGAGAAGAGACCAACAGCCCCCAAAGCGGCACTGTGCTCTCAGTCTTGCTGCTTGGATGGCCRAGGAAGACACCCAGGCAACTAAAGACCAGACTTTTAACAGCACAAGGGAATGAGTTTGCTTCTGCTTCGATGCACGTAGCTCTGGGCTCCAACGCAAGAACCGAAAGCATCGCAGGGGGAAAAAAAAAAAAACAATAAAGGAGGATTTCGTAAGAAAATAGTGCTAAGAAGAGCCAGTCACTGCTGAGGTTTGCAAAACCACTTCCAACAAAACGCTTTTTAAGGGGAGCCTCTTCTGTGAGGCTGGCGTCTGCCTCGGTGCTGACATCACCCGTCAGGGTCCAGAAGTTTGGGAAGTACCGACATGGAGTTTTGTTTCCTCAACTGAATCAGCAAATCGTCTGATTAACTGAAAAAGACAGTCTTTAAGGCATAACGCCAAGGATAGAAGAGACAAGAAAGTTTGGAGGGGAAGGGTAGTTTGTGGTGGGGTTTTTTTTTGTTTGTTTTGTTTTGTTTTTTGGTTTTGGTTTTTTTTTTTTTTTTTTTTTTGAGCAGACCAGCCAAGGTGCCTACACAGAGTATGTCCGTATGGTGGGTAAGACATGGTGAACCAGCTAAGGGATGGTTCCTCAGGTCAGTTTATGGTGCTTTGGTAGGTCAAAGCTCTTCATTCTGGAAAAATGTTGGTACAACTCACCCAGTTTTTGCCATTTCAGTGAAAGCATCTGAGCTTTGAGTTCCCTCTATGGTAACAAAGACGGGATCAAACCAAAATTGCGCAACACAACATAAGAGTGTCCCAACAGATGAATTGTCACCTGCAAAAGCCCATTTTCATCACCAGAAAGGATATTTTTGGATGCTAGCTCAGAGGTCTCCCTGGGATGCAGAATGAATTCCATCATATTTAGATAGATTTAAATGGGTGCCCCTCTGTGCAGTACAAGGAACAAAACCCAAACCTGATATTTCACTGCTGGGAAGTTCTCTGCCCTTTCCGGAGAAGGGCACGGTCACCCTTATTGCGTTCTGATAATTCTGATAATCATAACGCTTGGTAAAAATGTGCCATAGACTGATGGTTGATGTCTAAAGCTGGTGTCACCGGTGAGCAAAGAAAAATAACAAAAACAACGGGGGAGGAACTGACTCCATGCCTAATTGCTGCTTCCCCTTCTTGTGGCAGATCACATCGCTGTCCGCCGGCCTGCACCGACTGGCAGAATTTTTTTGAATCACCACAGCTAGGTTGCATTTTTTTTTTTTTTTTTTTTTTTTTAACCCAGGGTATAAAAAGAAACGAAAATCTCAGCAGAGGACTTGTCTTCCTGCTGGAACAATGACTGGGATTGGTGAGTGACTCTCCCCTGAATCTTGAGCTCTCTCGCTGTTTCTTCTGGTTTTCTTTCATCTTCAGTGGCCAGGCTTGGGTTTTTTTCCATCTGGTGGAAGATCTGCCTTTTGCGTCGCCTCCTGACAGCATAACCATAGACCTCCTTCTCTTCAGCTAGGGTATTTCATGATCACCTAGAGCTCAACTTTGCAGCACTGTGGGCGGTGGGAGACCTCCCTTGCAAGTCTGGGGAGTGGGATGTTCCTAGTTGTGCAGGGAGAGATGGAAACACGGGCACAAGCTCAGAATCTCCAGAGACCTTCCTGGAGGACACCACATTGCATCAGGTTTGCCGTTTCTCCACATCTAGCCACAACACAAGAAGGTCTGATGGAAGGTGGAGATCCATCAGACGTTTCCAAGAGCTGGTCCCAATGCATTTGCTCTCCTCCCATGGAGAGCCTGATCTCCAAAAAGGATCTCCTTTGTCTTCCACATAATCCATGGGTCTTTGGGGTTGCCAACGCTGGGTGAGATGAGGGCAGCAGGACTGGCTGCTGGCTCTACACCGCTCTACATGGGGCTCTACACCCCACGCATGCCAAAAACGCAGCTCAAGGCAGCATCCCTGGTCCTCAGGGAAGATCAGGGCAGCAGCATCGTTGGGTCAAGAAGGTTGATGCAGCTTTATCAACACGATACCACTTTCTGCCGTACCTTGAAGGTGGCAACCCCGCTGTTTACAGGCTAATTGTAGCAGATTCTTTCTCGTTATTTTTTTTTCACTGCCACAGCGTCTTCAGGAAGCTGGATCAGCTGTGTAGAAAGACCTGATTTCAGGAGTTGGACTTGGAAAGTCACCTGCAGGGTAACAGCTCTGAGGTTTATTCACAGCAGGCACACTTCGACCCGGGTTGTCTGTAGATCTGGGGCTGTTCCAGCAAAAGCGGTGATTCCCCAGGGATTTTTCAGGAGTAAGGATTACCCAGGGTGTGATTTCAAAAGCTTTTTTTTTTTTTTTTTCTTTTTTCCCTAGAAGGAATCTGGCAGTGTATGGGGGAAGGAAAAGAAAATGGAAGTTGCCCTGTAGTTACTTTGGAGAACAGAAACCAAAACTAGAAAAATCCCAGGGTGGTTTCTCTTCAAAATTCCTTTCCCTGTGAAAATATAATGTTGTTGCGTCTGTTCTGGTAGAAATGGTTATTCTGAACGGGCTGCAGTCTGCCTGCTGTTCCCTGTAGGTATCTATCTCCAAAACTAAATCACTTTAAATAGAGGAGACCCATCATCTACCTTCATTATCTATCTTTCTATGTAATATTGTCTCCATCTATTCTGTCCATCTATCCAATAGTCTCCATCTAGTCTGTTGATCTTTCTATATAATATTGTCTCCTCCCTCCACCCTTCTACCCACMATATCAAAAATGCCATTAATTACTCAGGTAAGGGAAAGGGCAGTTGGGACAAGGTTGCCTTAAATCTTTGCACGTGAATGACATTAATTACCATTCTTCATTATGGAGTCTTTTGAGCTATTCAAAGTGGTCAAACTCGTTTGGGGAACTCACCACAGCAGCTGCACAAGCAGAACGTGAGTATGAAAAAACAATAATCTATAGGCTTGATTTCTCCTTAAAAAAAACCCAAAACCTCGCATTCACTGACAGCACGTGACATCTGGCTGCRGTCATGGGAGACCTGCTGATGCCGTGGATTTCGTAATCATGCCGGTTGGTTTGAAATGGATTTGCTAGATGTTCCTCTTCGGGGTTTGGACACCAACATACTCTGAGTCGGTTTGTGCTGTCAGCTCCCTCCCGGGCTGTCAGGAATGAACTTGCTGATTGCCGAGTGCCTTCATCGCATTATTTTCTCCTCTTTTTTGTTTTCTTTTCTCCCCCCTAGTCCTCTTCCAAATACTCCTGCTAGTAGGTCTCCTAAGTGCAAAGAGGTTTTCAGGTTTCCCTGAATATTGCCTTCATGACGAAGACTACGAGAAACTGCTAAAGATCGTCAAAGATGGGCTAGAACCTGCAACTCATCCAGCAAAGGTGGTCATCGTCGGTGCAGGAATAAGCGGGCTTACAGCAGCAAAGTTGCTCCACAATGCCGGCCACACGGTAAGTCGTTGCGTGAGAGCCGTGAGTGTCATTGGGTCTTGTTTTCCTACAGTAAAGATTTTCCAGCGTGGAGAGGGAGAAGGAAATGCAAGGGAGCGGATCTCAGTGGTGGGAGAAGGACGGAAAAGCAATTGGGCTCCAGTAATTTCAGCTGATTTAGGCGTGATTTTCAAAACCACCGGCGTGGACAGGAGGGGATAAGGGGAAGCTGTATGCAAAGCAAGTTGTTGAGGTGCTCCCCAAACGAACGTAAGCAGCAAAGGTAAAAAGATGCAGTCTTCTTTCTCTGTCCCTAAGGGTTTTTGAGATTAGGCAGAGCTACAGCTGCCCTGGGACAGCCTTGGAAGCAAGGCTGCTGCRAGTGGGAGGTTGGTCTAGACCCCTCCAGAGGCACCTCCAGCCTCAACTTCTACAATTCTCCAACTTGTTACAACTTGGTGCTGGGTTGACGGTTGGACTCGATGATCTTAAAGGTCTTTTCCAACCTTAATGATTCTACGATACTAACTTGCAACCCAACAGTGACATTTGTTGCTGTAGCTCAACCAGCACAAGACTCATGAGTCCTTCCACTCCTGCCTTGTTAAGGCAGCAGGTAGTCTGGGGGTTTCAAAACTGTGTTGACGATCCCAAGGTGCTAAACAAAATTCAGACCCATGAGTTTCAAAGGAGGTTTCGAAGGCATGGAGGGACAGGTTGGTGCCTTCCTCTGGCTGTTTTCAAAACCCTGTTTTATCCTTCCAGCACAGGGAGTATCTGAACCAACACTAGGACCCTCTCACCAGAGAGTAGGTGTCCAAACATGACACAAAAGTTAGGAACTGAGAAACTGCCCCGTAGGTAGAGGGATCTTGGCCAATACAGAGAGGGGTTTGGATCTACAGATGGCTCATTTGCCATCCGGAGGGAACCAGTCCCACCCCATGGGCCATAAATGCTGCTTGCCACAGTGCCTGTGAACTTGCTTTGTAGGYGGTTTGCTTAAAATAGTCATTGCTTGAACAGCCGCAATCTCCACCCCATCCTTGTTTTTTAGGTTACCATTCTGGAAACGAGCAATCGGGTCGGTGGGCGGATCATGACGTACCGACCAGAGGGACAAGACTGGTACGTGGAGTTGGGAGCCATGCGCCTGCCGAGCAAGCATAGGTAAGGCAGTGTCCTACTTCACAGCCACGATCAGATGGGGAACCAGCCCGTTTTAAGAAGCAAGGCTGTGGTTTGAGATGGGGCTGAGGACTTGGACATGGGTGCAGCACAGCAGGAGAAAGGAGCTGTCTGCCCCATCTCTCCCTCAGAGCTTAGCATCTGCATAAAAGGGACAAAAAGCACACGGTCACCTGCGTATGAGTCGGGAGAACGAAGGAAGACCTCTCATCTCAGTATCATGTCCGTGCGCGGTCAGACCTTTGTTTCGGAAGTCACAACATCAGAAAATGGATGAATTTCCATCCGTTCCGATGGAGAGGGCATCCAACCTGGGCTCTGTGAGGGGGTGGGGTCAAACAAGGTTCAGTCATCAGCCAAAATGTTACGGGAAGAGGCTGTAGGTGAGTCACCAACCACACCACATGCCAAGGAGAAGGGTCGGAGCCATAGGGAACCCCGCCTCCTACTTCAGCATTGCTCTTACTCCTGATTACATCCTTGCGCAACCGGTAGCTGGAGAGACCATAAGCCAAAGGGCTTCTTTCTCCATAGCCCCATGGTTGCTGCCCTGAGCTGGGAGCAGGCAGGACAAATTCAAGCAGCAAAAAACTAGAGACGGCAGTGCCGTAAATAGCCACAATCTCCACTCACAAGCCAAACTAATAGGTGGCTACACCAACGTAGTCAACGGGAAAGTGTCCTTTTATGCTTCTAAYGTTTTGGTGGCAGGGCTTTGGGGTTTGGTTGTTTGCAAGCGCTTGTCCCCACGTGCTCTCCTCTTTTCTAGGCTCGTCCGTGAATTCATTCGACAGTTCAAGCTGAAGCTAAACCCATTCTTCCAGACAGACGGCAATGCCTGGTACTTTCTGAACGGCACTCGGATAAGAGCTAAGGAAGTGGATAAAAACCCCAACATCCTAAACTACGCAGTGGAACCATCGGAGAGAGGCAAGAATGCCAGCCAGCTTTATAGAGAAGCACTAAACAAGGTACATGACCATGGGGAAGGGATGCCACCTTTCAGCAATGTTGCTCATCCAAGAGACATTGAAGCCATTTCCTCTGAGCTGTGGTGGACCCTCACCTGCATGATGGGTTGGGGAAGACTCAACGATGAGTTGAGGAAGAGTAGGGTCCTTTCAGAATGAAAAGCAAAAAAGGCTCATTCAGAAACTAGGGCAGCTGATTGCAAAACCCTCTTTATATGCAAGACCTCCTTTCTCTGGAACAGATTCACCAAGACTTGGATGAAGCAGAAAATACCACACCAGGGCATAACTTCCCAAAACTTGAAGCCCAAGCAGCAGGATCCACCAGCTGTAGCTCAGCTCCAGGGGTTACCAAACCCCAAGACTGAATACCCCAGATGAATCCTAACAGAATTTGGGGCAACACTTTGGGAAATGCACTTTTTCTCATTAATATATCAACGTTTCCTCTCCAGGCTATGACGAAGTTCCAGGCTATAGACTGCAAGACCTATCTAGCTAAATACGACTCCTTCTCCACCAAGGTAAAGGGCTGGGGCTTGAGAGTAAATTTAATCCCCCTACCGATGAGAAACCTGCATCCCTGCTTTGAGAAAGGGTCTGAGTCACTCTAGTCCCTTCCTCTGTTGACCCTTTTGGATGCCTTTTCCCTAATCAAYGCTGCCTTCTACTTAAAATGCCAAGAAAGGAGGAAGCATGACTGTTAGAGCAGCCTCATCATCTGGAAATAGGAGAGAAGCAGTGGTGACTGGAAATGCTCTGTAAAGTCCCCCAGATTAGCCGTGTTCCTCCATCGTGGGTCTCTTGATCAGACATGCTGAAGTATCAACCACTGGGGAGGATTTACTGAGCAATCCACTGCATTTTCATGTGACCCAGCTGTCTCAGAGCAGGTACACCAAGCCACAAATCCCTTATTCATTCATCTCCAGAACTTCTGTCATGCTAAACCAGAGGAGACATTGATCTCCTGCAAGAAGCTACAAGAGCTGCATAAAAAAGAGCTTCTGGTCCAGGCTTTAAGCAGATCAGGAGCAGGAACAAGGCAGCAGAGCATGACTTTTGGCTTGGGATATAAAGGGGATACGTGAACTAACTGAGATAATAACATCAGGTTATGTCTTCTTACTGGCTTTCCTAGGAGTATTTGATTAAAGTAGGAAATCTAAGCCAAGGAGCAGTTGAGATGATCGGTGACTTGTTGAACGAGGACTCTGGATTTTACCTGTCCTTCCTTAACTCACTGTGGAATTTTGATACCTTCTCTGATGAAAGGTAAGATGATGTCTCTTATGACAAACCCCATTTTGTGCTGGTCCAGAGCAATCCACCAGAAGAAGAAATTTCAGTGGCATTTAGATGGCTGAATGGGAATCGCTCCTTGACACCAAGCTCTGTTAGCATCACTAGGAGACGCCAGGTTTTACACTTCCTAAACCCCAATGTCCTTCCCTCACCTCCTGCTTCTTCTTCCTTTCAGTTTTGATGAAATCACAGGGGGGTTTGACCAACTGCCCAAAGCCTTCCACAAAGCGTTGCCCAATGTCATCCAGTTCAATTGCACAGTGGAGAAAATCATGACCAAGGGAGATGAAGTCCATGTGTTTTACCGTGCTCCGGACACTCTGGCCCCAACCAGAGTAGCTGCAGACTACGTCCTTGTCACGTCCACCGCCAAAGCCACCAGGCGCATCCAATTCCTGCCACCGCTCTCCCATGCAAAGACCCACGCCCTGCGCTCTGTCCACTATGCAAGCTCCTCCAAAATAGCCTTGGCTTGCTCCAAGAAGTTCTGGGAGGATGATGGCATCCGAGGAGGGCAGTCCATCACCGACCGCCCTTCCCGGTTTATCTACTACCCCAGCCACAACTTCTCCAGCGGGGWGGGCGTGATCCTGGCTTCCTACACCTGGAACGACGATGCCGAGTTTTTCCTGCCTCTCACAGATGATGAGTGCCTGGATGTGGTCCTCCAAGACCTGTCAGATATCCACCAAGTGAGTAAGGACCACCTGCAATACATCTGCAACCGGTACGTGATACAGAAGTGGCAGCTGGACCAACACTCCCTGGGGGCATTTGCTGCCTTCACCCCCTACCAGTTCGTTGACTACTCGCAGGATCTCTTCGAGCACGAGGGCAGGGTGCATTTCGCAGGAGAACACACAGCTCAGCCTCACGGCTGGATCGAGACCTCCATGAAATCGGCCATCAGGGCTGCGAGCAGCATCCACCAAGACAGCGGCAAAGCCCGGATGCCGAATGGGGGGGGGGAGCGGGAGGGGAGTTTCTTGCCGAAGGAAGATCTCTGAGCGGGACTCCTGGGCTGAGCTTGCTGGATCACACCAGCACGGTTTGAAGCACGGTTTAAATCTGTTTCTTCCCAAGAAAAGTCAGCAGAAGGACATCAGCGGCTAAGGCGTTAAAGAAAAAAAACTCAAAGACCACAGACAGGACTAGTAGCTGACTGTTTAAACACTTGATGAGGATAGGAGGGAGTACTAAAAAAACTAATGTCTAAGTAGGTTTCACAACACTAACATTACCCTGGCTCGGACACCCTGCAGTAATTCCTAATTTATTTATGTACAAAGTGCTTCAGGAAATGACTAAGATGAAATAAAGTTGGGTATTTCTCAGTTCTTTGTGTCTGAGGTGCCTCCGTCTCTCCGCAGAAAGAAGCGTCATCGCATACAAATCATCTCTCCTCACTTCAGCCATTTAGAAACTCATCACCCATCAGCTGGGTCTTCCTCCCCTTCCGGGGAGTCATCAAGTCCTTTGCGTAGCCCAACACAACCACTCCTAACACCCATGGGTACCGGTCTCTAACCTCCACGGTCTCTTCTACCCATCTCCCGTCTAGCTGAGCTCAAAGCACGGCCAACACCAAGCTGTAGAGGTAGATTTAACACTGTGAATATAAAAAGCAAGTCCAGAAGCAATATAGCCTTTGCAYGGAGATGTCAATGGCTTTTACTGGAGTTCCTCCTCTCACCAGTAATTGTTGTCCTAAATTTCATAGTCTTGGAAACTCAATATCTGTGCTGCAGGTGGTTTTTTTTTTTTTTTCAGATTATTGGAAGGGTATCGATAAAGAAGCAAAAGGAAAAACTAGAGGGGCTGCTAAGCACATCGCGCCAGCCCTTTGCTGCAGTCACTTGGCTGCTTTGCGTCCAGTTCACCTCACTTCCCACAAAACACAAACCTGCCTCTCGACCTCTTCCCATAAAACACAAACCTGCCTCTCCTCAACCTCTGACTCCACACAGCCGGATGGGAATGGCTCGCGGTCTTCTCCAGCCCAAGAAGCAGAGGTTCAGTAGGGAGCAGGGGCAGAACTGGTGGAGACCACGACACCCAGGGAAGGACTGGACTTAATTAGACCCAGCAGATTTCCACCAGGCATTGCAGAGACAAAGATTTGCACTAGCTCACGGCATTTAAACACCGGTGGCAATTAAATAAGTACAGAGTGATCAACATTAGTGCTTTAAGAGCTTGGCCAGGTGGCTCCTTGCAATGAGCGTAAATCACTTTTAGGGAGGCCCAACCACCCTCAGTGATGTTCTGAAATGCAAAAATTTTATGGCTGATCATTACAAAGTTTCCTCCATCTACTCAAGGATCGTAAGAAATTCACGTGCCGTCCTGCGAGGAGCAGCACGGTGACCTGGGACACAAGCTTGCTCTTCTGATGTGGCGCAACCTCAAACCAGGGCGAGTGGGGGGTTGCATCGCAGCAGAAAATCGATCAAAAAGCACCTTCTTAAGGTTAGAACAGGGCCGGTCGCAATGTCCAGCACCAGTTGCATTGGGAAAAGCGTACCGTAAAACTTGAAACGCTGCAAAAAAGAGAAAAGAGGTTTTTACCCACTCACTTTACCACACCACCTCTGACTTTGGCTTTCACGTTTTATAACCGCCCGTTGTTCCCAGCCTTTGCAGAACACCAGCTCCCTTCCCCCATACAAATTGTTTTAGCAAAGCAAATGCTTTCTTTAGCCCTTAAGCTCGCGTCTTCGTCCTAACTCAGACCCGCAGGCTCTTCCCTAGAATCATAGAATCATTAAGGTTGGAAAAGACCTCTAAGATCATCAGGTCCAACCATCAACCCAGTACCCATGCCCACTAAACCATGTCCCGAAGCACCTCATCCACACGTTTTTTGAACGTCTCCAGGGATGGTGACTCCACCACTTCCCTGGGCAGCCTGTTCCAAT
>JASVER010000261.1:161618-163421 GCA_030449065.1 Oceanodroma leucorhoa | reverse complement strand
TCAGCCGCTCCCCATCAGACCTGTGCTCCAGACCCTTCACCAGCCTCGTCGCCCTTCTCTGGACACGCTCCAGCACCTCCATGTCCTTCTTGTAGCAAGGGGCCCAAAACTGAACACAGGATTCGAGGTATAGAGCAACWTCATATCAGGGAACAGCAAGAGCTGGTGGCTACTGACGGGCGAGGACCTCCCCCCGCAACAGGGGAGCATCCCACCAGCCCCGGCTCCTGAGCAAAGCGCGGACGCTCCTCCAAGGCAGCTTCCAAAAGGAYAAAAGCCCCAGGACTGAGCTTAAATAGGGCCGTGGGGAGGATGGGGCTCACAGGTGGGGCTGCTCAGGGCAATCAAAGCCCATTAGCAGCAGCTCCCTTCTCTGCAGGCACCGCTAATGACTTTGCAGTGAAGGGGGGGGAGCAAAAAAAAAAAAATAAGTGAAGACCCTCCCTCGTCCCTGGGTGGGCTCGAACCACCAACCTTTCGGTTAACAGCCGAACGCGCTAACCGATTGCGCCACAGAGACGTGCCAAAAAGGCTGAAAATACAGAAAAAACGATGCAAAGGTCAAATTTCATCAGTTTTTCCCAAAGCAAACCAGCATTACCTGCTTTTAACCCCCCTTTAAGAGCTGTGAAAAACTAATAGAGAAGGAAGGAAAAAACGAGCCTGGTGCAAAGCTCAGCTTAATTTCAGCGGTGGAAAGCGGCGGCCTCCGGGAGAAAGGATGGGGATGAGGATGGGGAGGAAGAACGTGGCCGGGTCAAAGGGATGTGGCTGGGGACATGTGCCCTAGATGGCCCTCGGCGTGGGTGGCAACGGCGGAAAAAAGGCTAATAACGAGCATTTTAAGTGTTGCCCTAAAATGCCCCATCRGGCCATCCAGCGTCTTTTTTCGCCTGGACGTTCGACTTTTGCATTTTCACATTAGCAGTACCGGTATCACCGACRTTTGCGTTATTATCCGTAGAAGGATGGATGGGAGAAGAGCTGGAAAGACACCCCGGGGTGGGAAAAGAAAAGCAAATCCTCCTTTTCCCAAGCAGTTCTGCACAAATCCTGCGCACGAGGCTCTCGGGGAGCTGCCTCTCCGACCTCTGCCGCTGATGGGCTTCGGGTCGCAAATTAAATGTCGCCTTAAAAGAAAAGCAAAAGCCTTGTGGTGCCGAAGTAATTTGTTAACAGCGACGTTTGGGTTTCTCACCGTTAAAAGTAGCGCTGGGGATGATTTCAGAAGCGAGTCCTGGAAATTGTGGTAATAGAAAAGCATAGAAACCTCCCCAAAAAAGGGGGGTTGGATTTGAACCCCTAGACCAACGAGCCAGGCAAAATTAACCCTCCTCTTCCTCACCCTCGTCCACTGGCCTCCCTACAGCCCTGCACATCGCCCCACACCTTATTGCAGCATCCCGCTGCCATGGGGAGCTCAGGGATCTCCTGTCCCCCATGGAAGGGGGGGAAAAAAAAAAAATATCACACTCCCCTTGCCTATTTTAGGCCAATTTTGCCGCCTCCACAAACCACACCTCCAACTTTTCGCGTAGCCCGAAGGCGGACTGGCAGCCGGGAAGGGTTTGCTGGTGGGAGAAGGGATGAGGCTGCACATCTGCGTTGCGTCTGCGGGATGCTCCTGCAGCCCCTTCCCCGCTGAGCGACCTGAAATCTCCAATCCCGCCAGCGGCAGAAGCCAAAAAAAAAAAATAAATCACATTATCCAGCCGCAGCTCCCCACATACAGCCCAGGAAACCCTCCAGCGCGTTGCTTTTTCCCCACCGCCTGCTCCCCAGAACATCTTCATAGCAGAGCTG
>JASVER010000261.1:136618-159118 GCA_030449065.1 Oceanodroma leucorhoa | reverse complement strand
AACGGCATCCTGGCTTCTATCGGGAATGGTGTGGCCAGCAGGAYTGGGGCAGCGATTGTCCCCCCGTACTCGGCACTGGTGAGGCCGCACCTCGAATCCTGTGTTCAGTTTTGGGCTCCTCGCTCCCAGAAGGACATTGAGGTGCTGGAGCGTGTCCAGAGAAGGGCGACGAGGCTGGTGAAGGGTCTGGAGGACAGGTCTGATGGGGAGCGGCTGAGGGAGCTGGAATAGGATGAGAAGAAATGGCCTCAAGTTGCACCCGGGGAGGTTTAGAATCATAGAATCATAGAATGATAGAATCATTAAGGTTGGAAAAGACCTCTAAGATCATCAGGTCCAACCATCAACCCAACACCACCATGCCCACTAAACCATGTCCYGAAGYGCCACATCYACAYGTTTTTTGAACRCCTCCAGGGATGGTGACTCCACCACTTCCCYGGGCAGCCTGTTCCAATGCCTGACWACCCTTTCGGTGAAGAAATTTTTCCTAATCTCCAATCTAAACCTCCCCTGGCRCAACTTGAGGCCATTTCCTCTCGTCCTATCGCTTGTTACTTGGGAGAAGAGACCAACCCCCGCCTCTCTCCAGCCTCCTTTCAGGTAGTTGTAGAGAGCGATAAGGTCTCCCCTCAGCCTCCTCTTCTCCAGGCTAAAGAGGATATTAGGAAAAATTTCTTCACCCAAAGGGCAGTCAGGCACTGGAACAGGCTGCCCAGGGAAGTGGTGGAGTCACCATCCCTGGAGGCATTTAAAAGACCTGTAGACGTGGCACTTGGGGACCTGGTTTAGTGGTGGACTTGGCAGTGCTGGGTTAACGGTTGGACTYGATGATCTTAAAGGTCTTTTCCRACCTAMAYGATTCTACGATTCTTGCTCATCCTTTTTTTGGCAAAAAGTTGTTAAAATGAGCCAGATTTTTGTGCGTTTCTCTGTGGAAAAAAAMCAAAAGAACTTCTCTCTCGTTTCTCGCGCTCACACACCTCTCGTCCCGACCTTGATTCACCCCAGCTCCTGGACGGTTTTTGTCTCTAGAGTTACACACAGCAGGAGCTGCTTATTCACAGCTGCTATTAATAATTTTTTTTCTTTTTTTTTTCCCCRTGGGGACYGAGCCAAGATCAGCAGAGGAGMGGTAACAGCCCAGGAGGGAACGGTCTGGAGCGTCGCTGTGTACCCACAGCTCTTGTGCAACGGGAAACGCCGAATTTACGCCGCTGTGCACAAACCGTGAGGTTTCTGTAAAAGCGGCGGCGCGGGGAGGCTCTTCTTTGTGCGGTCTGGGAGGGTGACAAAAGCCGTCAGCGGGGAAGGGTTGATTTACAACGAACGGGGAAACTCAGACGCGTCTCTGAGCCGCGTGACGGCGAAAAGGTCCTGAAACCTGTTTTGTTGTTGTTTTTTTTTTGTCTCCCCTCTTCCCAGTGAGCTGCTGAGAGCGCGGCGGCTKGAATGGGGCTTCAAAAAGCTGCGGAAGGAAGGGAAAAATAATTAATTAAAATAATTAAAAATTTTTAATATAATAAACTTTATTATTTTATTTTATCTTATTTTATTTTTATTTAATTATAATTAAATATTTATACGCAATATTTAAATTAAATATTTATATTTAAATTAAATATTTAAATTAATTATTTATAAATAAACATTTATAAAGATATAAAATAAAAGTATTATTTTATTTAATAAAATAAAAATTTTAATATATAATAAATATAATAAAATAGAATTTAATAAAATAAAAATAATAAAAATATAACGTAAAAATAAATTTTTATATTATAAAATATATTTAAAAATAAATTTTTAATATAATAAACAACAATAACAACAACAACAAAAAACAACCCAAACAGGGAAAATCGAGGAGAAGGGAGGGGGAAAAAAAAAATGGGGCTCGTCCGGGATTTGAACCCGGGACCTCTCGCACCCAAAGCGAGAATCATACCCCTAGACCAACGAGCCGCCGTGGGGATCCGCTTCCCGGTGCGGCTGTCGCTGCTCGGAGCGGATCCACCCCCGTCCCGGTCCCGGCCACCCCCCGCGGCTCCGCCCGGTCCCACCACGGAGGACAACGATGGTGCTTTTTGGGAGGGGAAAAAAAAAAAAAAAAGGCAAAGAAAAGCGTTGAGGCCCCAGCGAGATTTGAACTCGCGACCCCTGGTTTACAAGACCAGTGCTCTAACCCCTGAGCTATGGAGCCGGCGCAGCCAAAGCCTCTCCGCGGAGGTGTCCAGGGGGGAACCCCAAAACTGGTTGCATCGCCCCCAAATCTTCATCACCTCCCCCCAAAACCCGAGGCACCAGCCGCGCTAAACACGACGACAAACAGCAGCAGTGARGAGCGTGGCACGGCCAGAAACCACCAGTGCACCGTGCACCCCTCTGACACCAAAAGTTGGGGTTCGGCCCCTACGCTGAACCATTACGAGAGTCGGGGTTCACCTCCAGCATCGTATTTTTTTTGCRGGAGGTTTGGCCAAAGTGCAGGCAGCGAGGAAAACTGCCGGAATAACCCGGGGGGTGATGCCCATTCCTCCCCTCTGAGGCTGTCTAAAGGCACATGTTGGCCCAGTCTTTATCTTCAGCTTTTTACCCGATTTGAGGAATATGCAAATGTTGGGTTTGTGCTTAACACAAACAGATGTGGGGAAAAAAAAACCCACCCCAATATATATATATATGCCTTCACCCCAATATATATATCTGCTTTCACTTAAATTCTCTTTAGACTTAAATTCCGAGCAGGACAATCCTACAAACCACAATTCCGACGTTCTCCAGCCCGTTAGCAGCTGGGAATAATAAACAGGAGAAGACAAGCGCAGGTAGCACCTTCACATTTTATTTCCGGCACGTGGGCTAGGAACAAACTGGGAGGTTTCAAATCCRATGTTTTTTGCCTCCCGTGGTTTGCGGAAATAGCATTTCTCGYGTACAAACAAGGCGAACACCAAGTCACAGCGTAAGAAGTACCTTGTCTCCTGCCTTCCTTATTCCTGGGATTTTTATTTATACAATTTCTACAGGGGCGTAGCCTCAGCAACGGACGGAGCTTAGAAAATTCAGGCATTTTGCTCACCTGCTCACAGCTTGACCTTYATAAGAGTTGCTGCAGTTTTAAATAATGTGGATTTAAAGCCAAACTTGTTAAAAAAAAAAAAAAAAAAAGTAGACTCTGAGGGTAGGAAACAACCCACCAGCTGAAAACATAGGGATGTTTTCTTAAGGATTCACTCCACTTCTGGTCTGTTTGGGTTTTGATGACACCTTTTGCACAAGTCAGGCCACTTTCTGAGGTGGCCTCTGATAGACCTCACATCTCCACAACCAAGGGCGCAAGCTGGTGGAAGCAACTGAAGGTGTTTAGGGCAACCCCCAGGATCTGCGTGCCCTGGGAGAGGACTACAGCGTTTTCATTTTATTCTGCTGCCATGACGTGGATTTACTACAGAGAAGGGGTTTAAAAACCTTAAAATGTAGGAAATGCACTTGTTCAACCCACAGTTTCTTGGCATTGGAGTTGACCAGGGTTTTGCCAGTAGGTTTGAGCACATAGAGATCAGCTATGCACAGAAATGTCGTCTTCTCATCTTAGAACTGGCCAGGAAATGTTGTTCTTGATTAAAAAAAGCTTTCCCCCTCCCCCATATTTCCTAAAGAGGTTTAACATGTTTTCTAGAAAAGGTTAAAAAGCCAACCAACAATGCCCAAAACCAGAAACCATATTTTTCATCACTTCAGACAATAATACACTTATTTTTTAAAGGCTGCTTTGTTTTGGCAAAAGCAACAGTGGACAAAGCAAGCCTCGTGTGAAACATTTGYTGTCTTGGCAAAGAGTGAGGATTTCCAGAAAAGAAAAACAGAAGACAAAGGTAAACGGGTGGTTTTTCTGAGAACTGAGCAGCAAAGAGAAAATACAAGATTCAGCACCCAAAGTCTACATTACTATGGGCAAAGCAGGACAACCTTGAGGGGTTATTCTGAAAACAACGTTTTCTACATAGAGAGGACCTCAGGAGGAGTTACATAGGAGCACCAAAATTCAGAAACATGGGCCTTGCTCATATCCAGTAGGACAAACATACCTGAGCAACATTAATATTTGTTGCTTCATCAAAAAAAAAAAAAAAGCACCTTTCAGCCTTTTCCAGAGTAGCAGCAATACCTCCCTCCTGCCCAGAAGAGCCATGGACAGAGCACTGAAGCACAAAGCACTTGCAGGAGCTGATGGAGAGGGCAACCAAAAGCCCACAGCATCTCTTCAACCCCAGCTTGATTCCAAAACGGGTCAGATCTTGGTGGCCATGTGGTTTAGATCACCTGGGACAGCTCAGACCACCATCTCAACATCACAAAAATAGCCTTCGGAGTACAATCATTATCCCAGATTTTAGGAGCACCAGCTGGAATAAGTAACCAGGCACCCACCCTTCATTGGGGACCTTTCCTCCCAGCAGGAGCAAAAGGGAAAAAGCCAGAAATGCCAGCTGGAATCCTTATAACCACTCACACAACCCGGCACGAGGGTGTGAGCATCCTCACTGAGCATCCTGACTCACTGAAATCCAATCACTCCCCAGGAGCAGTTAATCAGCCTAATTACCTCCTCCTGAATCTTGTACAAGTGAAGGCACCTGGGCAGGAGTTCCACTTTTGGCGCAGAGGTGGTGGCTGCAGTTTGTTGGGAGCAGCAGCGTAATAAAACAATGGAAAATCCCCATTAAATTCACTTCAGGAGGAGCAAAACTTTCTCATTTGATTTCACTTGATCAAATAGAAAGGGAACTTTGCCTATTCCGGCTTTAGATGGATGTCCAAAGTGTCCTGCTCAGTGTTACTCTCTCCACCTTTCCCACATGACATTTACCCACTAAACATTTCATTTTTAAGTCATTGACACTTCAAAAAGGGGTGGAGGGTCCACTCCAAAACTTCCCACCAGCTCTAATACTGATCCTTAGACCCACACAAGAAAAGAAAAATACCCGTCTGTTATCAGACTTGGAGCCACAAACCAACTACCGGTGGTTTCCTTCTCGCCGAAGAGGTGAGTTGGTTCAGAGATGGGTTTAAGATGGTGGCCACAACCTTCTGAGGATTGCTGACGATTTCAATAGCTGTTCCCTGTTCTAAGCTGATCTGAAGACCCTCCTTGTGATGTTTTTCCCTGACTACCTGGTTACCCATCTATCAGCTATCTGCCTGCCTAGGTACCAGGCTGCGTGGTTGATTTGGGAGTCTCTTGTGCTCATCACTGCTGTCCAGGCACCATCCGGCGAAGACCACGGAGACAGGTCCTCAGCGAAGCCCGTGAGAAGTCTCAGGGGCACAGTTTGATGTAGGTAACAGTGGAACAGACCGAAAAGAGAGGGAACACCTTCTCCTGGAAGGCGACGTTGAAGGTGAAGATGTGCTGCATGTTGTCGGCGTTGTAGAAGGAGACTTCTTCCCCTTCGTAATCCAGGTACACCCTGACCTTATTGAGTTTCTGGCTGAGGCACAGGGGGGTGCGTTGGGGCGAGGTGACCGCCCAGTAGCGACCTCCATTTTGCTGAACCGCCCAGATCCCTTCTTCGGGGGAAAACTGCGTCAGACCTTTCCTCCTGACGGACTCCTTGGCCACCCCGAAGGCCCAACCGTCCGAGGCCCCCACCTCCACTTCCCAGTAATGTCTTCCCGACTTGAAGCCCGTGGTAGCCAGCACCCGAGAGTTTGTGTCGAATCTCTTGGGGTTGTCCGGCAGCTCCTGTTTCCTACAGCCCATCCTCACGCTCTTGAGGTCTGCGGAGAGGATGAGGAGGTGGTTTGCCGAATCGGGGTCCAGGGTCAGGTCCTCTGTTGATGACAGCAGTGACAGTAACTCAATAAGAATTTTAACAATTAAAAGCCCAAGCTGGGGATGTTTTTATCAGTTCCTGAACCACATCCCAACCTCAATAACCAGATCCCAACCCCAATAAATGCTCTTCTTCAGCTGCCCGGGCAGTCTGTGGTGAAGGAAAGCCAAGTTTAGACATTGGCTTGGCTTTGAGGTGCTTGAGAAGCCTCCTCTCACCATTGGCTCTGCAGGAAGCCTGGAGGCTTGGGGCTAATTTTAAGAGGAGTAATTTTAGATGTTAACAGATACGCTGCTTGCTGTAGGGGCAAGCTACATGTGTGAGAAACTTGGAGGTGGGTGAGGAAGGTCCCAGTTAAAGGAAGGGGATGAGCATCTACCTCATCTTTTCACACCCTCACTAGGGGTTAAGCCCCACCAGCTGAGGGTGAAGAACAACATGGCAAAGCAAATCACGGTAAATGAGGAGCAAGACCCGGTTCCAGATGTCCTAGAGGGAGAACTACAACTGCGTTGTAGCCTTTGGCTCTTTGGTCAGCTCATGATCCTTCAGCAATGCCRCCAGGCAGCACGGCTCAAACACTGACCGGGGGGGACTCATCTGTCCTCCCACACTGGCACCCCAATTCCCTTCGTGGGAGGGCAAAAGTCATGCTGCTGCTGCTAAGAAATGGGGTAACAACAGCATAAGGGTATTAGGAGCAAAGATCACAATAAAACCACATGCAGATGATTAGCAACTGTATACAGTAAAAATGGACCTTAGATGGAGACTTTTTTCCCAAGTAAATTGGTAATATTCGTTTCTTGGTTTTGTTTCTGGCTCATCTAATGTACCACACGCAAGATGGGGTACGCACGCCCCTCAGATCATAAATTGCTGAGTATCTGTCCCCAAACTATCCCATGATGACAAGTCCTCATGGCAAGCCATGACCTAAGGGCATCTTTACACACCAAATCACACCGGGACAGCCCAAAAGAAGCATGCATGTAGATGAAGTTTGATACTAACATCTTTTCCCCTTCCAAAACCAGGCTCAAAGGAAAGAGCGAGCACGTTAGTGACCTCAAATTGTGGTTGTATTTAGCAAAGTTGCCATGAACGAATGAGTCTCTTTGGGGGAATCTAAGATGGGACCTTAGGAGCTGAAACATGTTGGATGCCGCACCAGAGTTTATTTAGCTRAAGGTCTTTATGCTCTTTCAAAATCCATAGATTTGGGCCCGAAAATTCCATGTGAAGCCCAAAAAGACCCAYGGTGGGATTGAAAGCTTCGTGGTGTTTCACAGGGGTCGGAAMAGTGACAGCAACCACAAAAGCTCTTGGAAAAGATGAACTAAGGCAGTCAGAGGAGCGAGATTCAACAACTACTACGAGGTTTTGGCTGGTCCCTTCTTCACCCCTGGACCCCCCCCCCAGCTCTCTGCAGCATGAGCTGTGGCCCAATCTGCTTTCAGGCAGTTTGCTGGTGTAATGCACCAGCCGAGTTACACCTCCACGCATGCACACACACCACCGCGGGACATGCAGCGAGGGTCGCTTTGCCGTTGTGCTTTTAAGCGGTGGTCATCAGCCTTTCTTCTCTCGTTTTGCCAAGCCCTCGGCRTTTTCCGGAGGTGCCTGGGGTTGTCTGTGAGCAGAGTCTGGCCCCTCTAAACCGGGTGGTCCTCGGAAAGGACCCAACCCATGGCTTGTCCTCCTCTGCCTTCCCCGAGGGCTTTGCAAACCCCGTGCTGAAGACCACCACCTTAAAAGCAAGAATAAGCCTTCTCTTCAAAAAAGAGGGCTTGGCTTTGGTGGGGTAACTCTGGCTGCTCTGGRCATGGCTATGCAACCTTCACCCCAAGGGAGCTGGAGGGATCGGGGCAGATTTTAACAGCATCTGCCCGTGCCCTGCACCCACCACAGTGCAAAGTCAGAGGGATCGGGCTGGYGACAGGACCACTGCAGAGCCCATCGTTGTGGTTTCCCGGCTCTTTGGCATCCCCCTGTCCTCACCGCCAAGGCGGAAGCCGGTCCAGCATCGAAAGGGTAAATCTGGGCCGACCCAGCTGGTTTTGCCGGTTGCAAATTCACGACCTCTCGTGTGGACTCGCTCCTTCGCCAACCCCAGAGAGCTGGTGAGCGAGTCTTCTCCGTCCCAGCAGGATTTGAAAGCAACCGCCTGCCCACGGCCGGGATCTCAACAGCTTTCCGCAGGATTTAAGTCACCTCGATTTGCACTGGAGCGGATTACGGAGCGCTCGCACCCTCCATCCCAAACCCGGGTGGAAATAGGAGCCCGACCACGGGCCAGGCCACAGAGAAAATCTGGCAGRCTGTGGCTTGAAAGGGTATGAATCCACTTTTGGGTTCAGATATCTGTTCTTTCTGTTCCACACTGTAGTTTTGTTAAGTGTAAACAGGCAGAAAGGACCTAGTTTAGCTGTCAGATCCCCGGCGTCAGCTAGAAAAATCATCTTTTGACTCTCGAACTGAGCAGGCTGGATCTGGAAATCATCAAGAGAGAAGAAATTAAAAAAAAAAAAAAAAGAAATCTAGAGTGCCTTTTTTCTTTTTTTTCCCCCTCTCTTTGGCTTTGCAAAACCAGCTTTGCAAATTACAACCACAATTTAAAGTCTTATGCTCCAGGGCGCTACGTCTTAAATATTTTCCTTTTACCTTTTTCACCTCTTCCCAGTTCATCTCGCAGGTTTTCTGAAAAGAAGAGACAAGTAAATGGCAACACCTGGGGAGCCCAAAATCTCCTTTATGGGGACTTTTACACCCACGCCGCATTGCCAACGTGCCGTCTTTGCCGACACGGGGCTCAACAGGCAGCAAGAGCGGAGGATGGAGCGATGCCAGCTCCCACCAGCTTGTGCAAAGGGGACGAGYGACAGGAGAAATTCCTGCTAAATACTTTTTAATTTTTACCAAAAAAAAAGGGCCTTTAAAAAAAAAAAAAAAGCTTCTCGACATCGAGAGAATGCAGGATTTATTTCAGCCTTACTTATGGTGCCCTGCCATATTTCGTTCTCCTCGTTGTATTATGAGTTTCAAGCTTTCAGCGCAATACTTTAAGCTCCAGGGCACAGTTTGCATTTAGGGATTTTCTCTTCCAGGTCTGCTTTCTTGCTCCCTTCCCAAATCCCTCAGCACCATCTCGTGGCTTTGCTGCGTTGCTGCAAGGGCTTGGTTTTCACATGGGAARCTTGGCTATCCCGGCCTCAAACTATTCGAGATGTGGAAACTTTAGGCTTTATTGCACTAAAATCGACRCGCCAGATCCGGGTTTTTCCCTCTTTAAAAAAAATCCTGCATCTCCTCCACTGGCAGCCTGGCAGGGCGAGTCTCCTGCTCATGCASATCTCCAGAAGTCCCTTCCAACATAATTTATTCTCATATTTCRGCACCGCTGGCCAGGCATGTGCTAAGGGACCTCGAGACATCCGCAGCATCCCCAGCACTCCTCACCCCTTTTCCCCGACGCCTGCTAAAGGCCAGGCCTATTTTAAAACCCCCCCCCCCGGGTTTCGTTTTCACGTACCTCTGAATTTCTTYAAGACTTTCTCAAGGACGACCGTCTTGAGGGAGAAATTGCAGACGTGCATTTTCATATCTGTGCATACCGGCACAGGCTTCTGGCACTTCACGTCGTCACTTCTGCAGAGAAAAAAAAAGTAAAAACAACRAGAAAATCATCGCTATTCCCCCTCTTTCTTTTCCATTTGCAGTTGGCAGTGTGCAATGCTCCCACCCCATCCCACCGGCAGCCTGCCCAAGTGCTCAACATCCCATTGTGAGGATCACACATGGATTTCGACCTGCCCGGGCTGGGGACAGCGGGATTTACGTGGCAGCTTTGAAAACCCCCTCAGCTGGTTGCTGGAAAGGGTGTCTGTGCTGGGTTACCCCCACTCAGCTGCTCCTGCTGCAGCTTAAATTTCATTTTTGGAGCTTAAGTGGTGCCTAAACCATTGCCCTGGGTGAATTACATATCAGGCAAATAAGACAACTTGGGGTTTCTGGTCTCACTTGACCTTTGAAGAAACCACCTGGTAGGAAAAGACTTTGGGATAACGCTAAGTTTTCCAAGAAGCTGGAAGAGACCCAGGGCTTGCACCGAGTGGGAGGCAAGCTCCGTCTACCCCGGTGCCTCCCTGGGCATCTGGACTGCAAACACTGACCTTTAAACAGTGCTGGTGGGGGAAAAAAGCGTGAAAGAAGKGGAGAAGCAGCGCTCCGTACCTGCTTATGACGTTCATTACATCCTAGAAAGGAAAAAGAGAGACCGAGTGAAATCCCCGTGCAACGTGCGCTACGTCTCCCCTGGCTCAGGCAGCAATTCCCCTTCATCTAACCCAACTGGGACRTCCATCCCTTACGGCTGCAACAAGCAGGCACGGATCCATGCCTCAAATGTTTGCTTTCAGCTTTGGAAGGCCACAGTTCCACCAAATCCCACCCGAGTGTCTGCAGCAACGAAAGACCCGGCTGCTTCTGGGGGGAACCGAGCCTCCCAAATGCTCCTATGTACAAGACTCCAGGTTTATGCCCATAGAGTCATGACGTGGTTTAGGTTGGAAGGTGCCTTTGGAGGTCTTTCRTCCAACCCAGTGCTCAAAGCATGCCAGCTTGCCCCGGGCCTTGCCCAGGTGAGTTGGGAGTATCTTCTAGGGTGGTGACTACAAAAACCTCCTCGTTTCCTATTCCAGTATTTGACCGTTGTTGTTGTGAACCCACGTGTAGGCACCTGGCAGCCTTTGAGATGCTCTTAAGGTCTCTCTGCTGGTCTCCCACTTCTGAGATGGTCCTATCAACMTGTTCCACGTGAAGTCTTGAGATACAGAAAGACGCCTGCAAGTACCCACCTGCCTAAGAGCCAGAGGGACATCATCTGCCATAACTTGGCCACCTAGAAAGTTGGCATTAAACTTGCACATCTATGTCTCCATGATATCTGGACTTCCATGGTCTAGTCACCACCAAGAAGAGTTTAGGGTGCCTCCAAGGGGTGATTCATCCCACTTTGGGATGGATATTCCAACAGTGGAAATGGTTTGCCCTCAGGAAGGGTGAATTATGGAGGTAAATTATAGGTTAAAATACCCTCAATAACTAGTTGCCACATGACGAAAGTTCAYTTGGATGAAACCCATGCTTAGTCCAGCCCATGCCGCTATTTGTCCTTTCTGATGCCTTTAAAATAATGTAAAGAAGGGCATAAACCGTGGCGACTACGTTGGATGTGATCCAAAAGCGACACAAAGCCATACCCATCTCCCAGGGAATGGAAAAGGGCTCGGGAGCTGGCTAAGGATTTCCAGCGTGGCMTCTTAAAAAAATACCACCTATTGTTACGGGATCATTTGTGCATCGGTGAGGGCTGAGCAAAGGCCACGTGAAATGAGTTTTCACCCATAGCCAAGCACTGAAACCATCTGCAAATATTTACAGTGCTTTCGGTGTGCCCGGGAGGGAATTTAACCCTGCAGATCCRTGTGCACCAGAAGCTCAATCTACCTAGTTTAATCAAAACATCGTCAATTAAAAGAAGGTCACCCGTTGGCCTTTTGCCGTTCAGTGGGAGACAGGACTGCTCGATTTTGGGATGGGCCGCTCGGGTTCGTTTTTCAAACCCCACTTCATCTGCGAAGGAGAGTTTGGATGACAGGGAGGGCTGGATTGGCTCCAGCTTCTTTCTTTGCAATGCAATCAATACCTGGACTCCATCTGCTCTCTCCCTCATACTTTCCAGCTTGGTTAATAGATCATTTTGACTTGAAAACCCAGCTCTGCTTTCAGGTCCTGGCCAACCTTCTGCAGCCAGGACTCCGCTGTGAAAATTGGCAAGGAGTCGTGTCCTGCTGAGCCCGGCTCCATGTGCCTCTATATTCAACTCCATCCCGAGCCCTCACCAACGCCTTTAAGCTGGAGGAGGGGACATCTGTGACTTGGCATGCCACAAACCTTCAGCCTTGCAAACCCATCAAGACCTGGATTTGCAAATGGAGTTGCTCGGTTTGAGGATCTGGCCAGTACCGCCGTGGTGGCTCTTCACGCAAGGTCTGATTSAGCTTTGAACGCCTTGAAACAGGAATTTATGGGTGCTAGAAGGGTCCAGACAAATTCATGGAAGAAAAATTTATCAGAGGCTATTAAATATGAAGAGCACACCTCTGTTTCAGGATGTTCCTGAGCCAGAGATAGTTGCTGTGTATTATTGCCGGCGTAGCAGAGCTCAGGGCACTCAGACACTGCCATGCACCATCTGCTCATTAAAGGTGGGGAAAAAAAAAAAGGACATTTACCCTCAAAACACCTCTACAGGATCCAGAAACACATGAAAAAAGGGTGAAGAAGGGTCATGACTCAGACCCGAAGGCTCATTTCACAGCAAATGTCTCACCTTGAGGAACTCAAGCATGGGCTGCTGAATTTTCTCCTCCAGCTCCGTGATGAGCTTGTTGAGGAGCGTGATCTCCTTGGAGAGGTCAGTGATGTTCTCGTTCTGCCTCTTGGCGATGTTCTTCTCCATCTTCTCCAGCTGCCCCAGCAGGATGTGCTCCTGGTCATGCAGGAACTGCCGCAGCCTCTCAAACTCCAAGAGCAGCTTCTGCCGCTCGTTCTCGATGGTTTTCTGGGGACAAAATGCAGCAAAAAGGGGTTTTAAGCTGGTGCAATGATTTTGGGGGGGAGAGGGGCCACCTGGTGAAYTTGGAGCAGCTGCCAGCGTCATTGCTGCTGCTTGCTTGTGAGACTGGTGCCTTCAGGAGTGAGGAGACATTGCACGTGGCACGCCTGGACAAAGGCTTTGAAAAGGGGYGGGAGAGCAAAGGCCACGGGCAGTCACTCCACAAACAGCCGTTATCTTCGTTCTCCTCCACGTGTCCCAGCCTGGACCCCTGTCCCCACCACCCCAGACCACTGCATTGCCGGCACGCACCAAGAGCTCCTGGGTTTTCTTGTCATCGTTGACTTTGAACTCCAGTAGCTCTTGCCTTTCCTTTTTCAGGAAATCCAAGCGTCCCTGGATTTTCTCCTAGGAGCAAAGAAAGAAGGTATTACCGGCTTTTCTTTCTTTCTTTTGCTGCATTTGATTCCTTTCGCTGCATTATTCTGCCCGTGCGGGGTTTGCTCTTGCAGCCGTACAAAGGCGAGTAGGATTGCAAGGAAAATTCCGGGGCGTTCTCAGTAGGCGAACGCGCTGGCTCAGCTCTGCCCACGCTCACCCGGACACCCACGTCTGCAAACCCCCCAAAGGACCGCCGCAAGCTCACGTGCACGCCGTCGACACAAAGAAGGGGGACGGAGAATGCCGGGGGAGGCTACACGCGCCCTTTTCACCGGCTGCCGCCGCCACCTTTGCTCTTGGCACATGCAAGACTCAGCCCGGCTTTAATCAACTTACATCCATCTTTGGACGCTCGCCCAGAGCTAAAGTAGATGTGGGCGTTCGCTCCGTCGGCTGTTACCCCACCGATAAGGCGGGTGCCCGCGGGTAGCGTCGGCGGCGCGGCGCTCGCGTGGCTCCGACCCAAGGGCTTTCGCAGGAGCTTGCACGGGAGAAACCCCGTCCCGCAGCCTCTTGGCTGCCCCGCGCTTAACCCCGCGCTCTCCCCAGCTGCAGAGATGATGGGAATGCGTGGGAGAGTTTGGCGTGTCTGGGGTTTTCCAGGTCTTTGGAAAGCTAGAAAGCAGCAACCGGGTTTTTGTAGGGCGGCTGAGCAACGAGGCTGAGCACGGGAAGGCCAGGTGACGGCGCGGGGACTCGAGCAAGCACAAAAACGGAGCGYAACGCGTAACGCCGGGAGGCAGAAAGACCCGGGGGGTCTTCCTCGGGGCGGACGGACAGACAGACGGGTACCTTGTACTCCTCGGATGCCTCGTCAACGGGTACCACGGCGTGCGGCCGGTGYTCCCGGGACCTGTCGCACACCACGCAGATGGTTCTCCGGTCGTCCTTGCAGTAGAGTTTCAGGGCTTCCCTGTGCTTCGCGCAGAGCCCGTCCTCCTCGGCACCCTTGGCCCCGCGGAGAGCGAACTGGCTGATGATCTCGGACATGTTCGCCAGCTGCCGGTTGGGTCTGAAGCTCTTCTGTTGGAAGACCTCTCGGCACTGCGGGCAAGGGAAGTCCATCTCCAGGTCCTTCCAACTCTTGATGATGCACGCCCGGCAGAAGTTGTGCCCGCACTCGATGGACACGGGGTCTTTGAAGAACTCCAGGCAGACGGAGCAAGTGGCTTCATCCTGGAGATTGCCGGGCAGAAACACCGCCGCCATGGCCTCTCTCCTGTGGGCAAGGACTGAATTCACCGGGGTTGAACGCGGAACATGAATGCTTGGCATCCAGCCCCGAGTGGGCGTTGCTCTTCCAGGAACCAGCCCGCTGCCCGAGGTCACTCCTCCAGTGTCTGGTTTCTTTAAACTGGTAACGAAGACCTCGGTGTTAGGGGACAACACGTAGGTAGAAGAAAGCAGGAAGGTCCTTGCCCTTTGCTCCCCCACAAAACCTGGGCTCCCTGTCTTCCCCCCCCCCCTTTTTTTTTTTTTTCCCCAGGAGGGAGGTGGGAAAAGGGAAGTTGTCTGGGATACAGCTACCAGATCTGGGTCTGGTTGCTTTTTGGCTGGCCTGGTGCTAAATGCAAGATCTGAGTCCCCAGGCTTGTGTTTAACAGCTGCTCTAGGCTCCGATCCAGGTAACCATCCAAGCTCTCGTTAAAGACCCTGGAACCTTCAGCTGGGGACTCAGATGACTTGATTGAGCTCCAGGGCTCAACAGGGGCCATAAAAAGCAACGGGAGAAAGGGAATACGCATGGATACAAAGTCTATATCAAGATCTGGGGGTGAGTTTCCCGAATCCATAAAGATTAACCTCTGGATTGGGGTCCTGCATCTCAAAAACACTTTTTGTCTTCCAAGAACATTTTGAGCAGCTTTGGAGGTCTTGCATTAAAACGGAAAGGTAATTAGTATAAAAGGACCTTCCTTGGCCGGGGTTTGTCTATAATATGGTTTTCTCCACCCGAGCAGCTCACCAAAGCTCTTGTTATGGAGAACAGAGATAAAAGTGAGTCACGGTCATCTAGTTACTTGGAACAGGGGGGGGTCACATTACCATCAACAGAGAAACGTGGGCACTTCTGGAGAGCAATTCGTCTTCTCCTAATGAGGACTCGAAAACAGATCAAGCGATCCTACCCATAAATGCTGGTTCCAAAGTCAGCCCAGTTGATCTGACATCCCCAGGTTGAGATCTTTCCCTTGGAGACATCCGGAGCTAAGAGGAGACCAACCCCAGCCCCGGAGGTTCTACTGGAGGAGTTATATTAGCAAAATGAGTCTCGGTGTCCTGGTGTCAGGGGTTTGCAAAGGGGTTTCTGATTTGGGGTAGGGGTTGTGTTCATCCTGATACCTTTGCAGCTGGGGAAGAACACYGAGGAGGGGTTTCCATCCCCCGCTTGAACCTCCCTTGTAACCTTAAAACTTTTCCGGCATTTGCATTTTCTAGCATCTGCTAAACAGGAGCATCAGTCTTCAGGCAYGCGTTTCCTGCTAATCCAGACTTGCTCATTTGGGGCTAGAAATGAGCTTTTTCGGGTCAGTTTAAATACAATTCTGGGCTTGGAAAGGAATCCCTCATCTTCTCACAGGGAAATAAAATCTGAATACCAGTGCTTGCTACGACCCACRTTAGTTTGTGACTGGAAATAACACAGAACTCAGACAAATAGCGGAATATATATATATATTTATATGTATATATTCACACAGACTCATATATATAGGTGCATATATGTACACACACATCCGTGGGGAAAAGCAGGAGAACAAGGTGGGTATAATGAAAAAAAAAAAAAAAAAAGAAGGACAGACAACCCCCGGACAGACGGACAAGCGCATCCCRCCGCCCTCCCTATGCCCCCAGCTGACCCCGCGTACCTCGGAGCGGAGGCGTAGGAAAGGGGCATCCTCCCGAATCGCCCGACTTTTTGCACGGGGAGGGTGCTAGCGGGGGGCAGGTGGGGGGGGTGCCTGGTGGCCGAGGGGTCCCAGCGGGGAGCAGCCCCCGGCAGTCGCTCCACCATACTCTGACGAAGGAAACCAGCCCCAGCCCTGGATGCCTCCGACATTTCGGTGCCGCTCGAGCTCCTGCTCCTTCCCAGCCCTCGGGTTGCCCCATTTGTCCCCTCTGTCACCCCCCCCACCCCATCTCACTTACCATTCCTTCCCCTCCCCCATTGCATCTATCCTGGGCACCCACCGATCTCCTTCCCTCCTCCTCCTCCTCCCCAGCCGCTCTGGCTCTGCTCTCCTTCTCCGTGCCAAAGCTCTTTTCCCTGCCCAGAGCCAGGATCACATTTCCAGCACCTCCCTCCACCTGTCTCCCAGCCCAGACCTTCTCCACAGGGTCTCTGCAGCCCTTTAACCCTCTCCCATGCCCCATCTTTCCCTCCAGAAGAACAAGGAGGAGTTGAAGAAGAACAAGGGCTCAGGAAGGAGTTGAAGCTTWCCATCCCTCCTCCGAAGCCATCAAAGAACGATTCATCTCCCCRCTCATATTTGGGGCAGCAGCGTGCAAAGAAGGGCAGAAACATCTCCTGCAGGACATCTCCCACCTACCATGGGTGGCTTGTWTAGATAAGGAGAGGTTGGGACATCGAAAACGACAGGGAGGAGGAAGGGAAAAAAAAAAAAAATTCAACCCCAATGACATGGTTTCTTGCAGGACTGGCTTTTGGTACCAAACCATGTTGGGCTTGATCGTCCTTTGAAGTTTTGTCCGATGTTAGGTGAGTCCAAGCGTGTTCAGGCTCTCGTGCCTGTGCTTCCAGGTAGGACACRTGTGAACAATCACTGGAGCTCCCCCTGCTTACCCCAAAACTGGAGCCAGCTACACGGCTGGATGGACAGAGATTTGGGCTCAGTCCCAAGGCTGGAAGGGGTCTCCTCCAAACTTCTCCTGCCAGAAAGAGGCTGGAAATTGAACCTGGCTCCAGAAGACACCCGTATCCACACAAGGAAGAAGCCCCTATAGCCCCTATAGCATAGAAATCTCTGCGGCCATCAGTTTACCTGCAAAACTCCTCAGGGGGTGACAATCAAAAGGAGCATCCCTCCCCTCTGCTGCCCAGTGCAGCGGACAGGATTTTTTTTTATCCTCATTAAAAAAATATGATCTGTCATTTAGCTAAATAACTCCTTGGTGCACTGCGCTTCCCAGCTACAAATGCATCAGACAAAATAAAGCCTCTTTTCCTTTTTCCCCCCTCTCCCTTGTGTTGTAATAAGACAGAAAAAGTCCAAAATACCCATTTTCCTAGACCAGACAGTGACAACAGCAGAATCTCCACCTCTACACAATTCCCACTCTTTATGCTCATGSTTTCTCCTCCCACCATAGATGTTTTGCCCTCAGATATGGGTGATGCTAAAAAAAAGCGCATTTATTTTAAAACTGCCTATAACGCATTGCCTTCTCCTCCTTCAGGGCCTTTGGGCCGCAGGCAGCAACTACAGGTGTCCAGAACTCATCARGCTGTTCCTTTAGGTTCCATCTGAAGCCAACAGCAGGAATTTGGTATGTCCTGAAGGACCATTTATTGTCAACACTAGATGGACGACTCAACTTCTGTCAACTATTAAGGGAATTTTGGGTTAGCACGGGTGAAATAAATACCTAATATCTGTTAGATGTACATGTCCTCTCTTTCTTTTGGCTTCCAGCAGCTCCCTGATGCTCTCCTTTGCAACCCTTGGTACAAAGTTCCCAGCAAAGCAGTTCCCAGCCCTGCACTGTAGGAAAAAATAGGATGYAACCAGGGGAAAGCACCTTGGCTTGCCCTTGGGGTTTTAGTAGCAGGATTATGTTCAGGGCCACARGCTGCTTCCAGCCCACCAGGAATGCTGAGTCTGAAGAGCCGTTAATAGGAGCGTCTGTCTGGAGAAGGAAAACACGCACGCGAGCCAAATTCAGCTGCCAGTTACAAGCCTGAAGGTTTATTGCCAGAGCTATAACAAAAAAAAAATCAGGCCAGATGCATAGGGGAGCCCTGCAGAAGAAGTGGGTCCAACCACCCTAATTTAAGGTGATAATCGTTGAAGATCAAATTGAGGACTCATAGCATTGACGTGGCTGGACCACACCAGTAGCTCCCATCCTGCCCCCGCTGCAGGCTAGTCTGTGGGGTCCTCATCCCACTCCTCGTTGCAGAGGTCCGTCTCGCAGCAGGAATACCGGGACGTCAGGCGGGATTCCGCATCGGACGCCCGTTCGCGGCCGCAGTTCATCGCGGAGGTGCAGCCTTGCTGGTAGTAGAGGGTCACCTTCCCTGCAGGGGTGGTGGGCAGAGAGGGGTCATGGTTAGAAGAAAGCAGCGCTAAACTAMTAAAACTAATAAAAAAGTCCACCGAAGTGGTRGACTTTGAAGTTACCAGGTGAGAAACCAYCCCCTTAAATAGCACACCCRAATGAAGTCACACCTTGCTGGCTTTAATTAAGAGAAAGAGCTAAATGAGGGGTGTGCGCACACACAAAACTCACATGGYTTCTTTGGGAGTCCCTCCTTTGTCTAAAAGGGACTTTTTTTTTAAACCGTACATAGGGCAACCTCCACCGAGAGAAGGAATTTGGCCCCTTGCGTTAGCCCTTTCCCACGGCAGGTTCATCCCCGCATCCTCATTCATTCTGCAAATCAGTTTGGTTTTCCAAAGACAAGGACAACCCCCGCCGAATCAGAGGAMACAGACGGTTTTGACGCACACGCAACCCCCCCACTACGCACCCAAGGAGGTTTTAATGATGGCACATTTCTCCCTCCGCTCACAAGTCGTTTCATTCGCTCCCCGGAAACATCCAACGAAGGGGATCTTGTACTTGCAGACTTTGCATTGAAGAGCCTCAACTGCAGCAGACAGGGAAGAGGCAATGAACCTGGGGCTCCGTTCTGCAGAGCCACGGGGAATTTTGCTTCAAACGCCCCTACGATAAGATGGGGGTGACCCCGGAGAAGATGTAGAGCCCACCAGGGAAGGGACCAAGCGTCACCTTCAGTAACAGACCTCATAACGAGAGCCCTCATCTGTAGGGGAGAGGCAGATGATGCCTATGGACACTCAACCCTTCTTGGCCGAGCTTTGCAGACAGACATGGCCTTGGGTGAACAAACCAAACTACAGACTCACAAAGGATAAATGTGGATGTGGGCTCTGGGGTGGGGTTCATCCAGCTGAAATGGGGGTTCATCCACAGCAAGACCATCACAACAGCTCTCYGGGGCAGAGCAGATGCACATCTAGCCCAGGATCTAGCAACCTACAGCTGAAGCTCCTGGCCCAGAGGAGGTCTCTTTGGATCCAATAGCTGCCCCGGGAAGGGAGTGGAAAAGTCGTTTTCACTCAAGTAGCGATGAAAACGGTTGCAGAGATTTCCCTCCGCTGGCTGTCGACTCATAGCAGAGGAGACCCAGCTCACACGGCAGCAACACCACCGCAGGCATCCRGAGCTTGGCAAGACGCCTCCAACCACCCTCAGATATTCCCCTGCCCTTTATTAAATCCCATTTCACTGCCATCCTCCACTTACCGACCCCGAGGCACAGGGCAAGGGCCAGCCCCACGAAGAGCAGCTTCATCTTGAGAAAGGGGACAGATCCTGACCTCCCAGCTGCACCTCAGCCCAGCGCAGGGTTACCTATGAATGAGAGTGGCTTGGGTGGTTTGTTAATCCCCGTAACGAGTTTCCTCAGTGATCAGCCTTCTAGCAGGGGGAAAACCAATCAGGCAAAAACCTCACAGTACAGATGTTTGTGACGTCCCTTTTGGGGCAAAACAAGTAGAGAAACCTGAAACACGTTATTAGACAATCCTCCAGCACCTTAAAAAGCTGAAATTCTGGCAGTTCCCCCTTTCTGCTCTTTTAATTTTGATAGCTTTTATTCTTCTGCTCTATTAATGTAAATGCTTTTAAGGCAGAAATCTCCCAAGATCTTATGAAAAAAAAAAAAACCAAACCAACACATTTCTTTGTTTCCTAAGATGCTTCTACCTCTTCCTTAGACATAGTGCTRGCAATTGTCTGTACCCAGAAACAGGCAGGTTTGGGCAAATAAAGGGAAAAAAATTTGAACGCCCAATGTGGGGGGCTCGAACCCACGACCCTGARATTRMGAGTCTCATTCTCTACYGACTAGAGYGAGCCAGGCTGCCAAAATCCTCRATTTCCACTATTCTTCTCTCACCRAAAGCAYAAATTTGATGCTGATTTAGAAAAAYGCCCGATTTTATGAGTATTAAAAATCGGGGTATTCAAATATGTGGAAGCTCTTCCCTGGGAGATTTCAGAGGGTGCGTGGGGATGGTGCCAGCGGACCACCAGATGCAGAAGGAAGACACAGAAAAGTCCCGAAGCAAAACCCCAAGAGAGGGTCCCTTACCAGAGCGCGTTCCCCTCCGAGGTCCGAGCATCCGCCGGCCACGTGTCCCCGCTGCCTTTATTCCTCTCCTGCGCTCGGGCTGACCCAGGACCTGAACGACCTCAGAGCCCACGGGGGATATTGTTTGGTGGGAACAATGCTTCTGCCTGCACCTGGGCAAACACGGCTCCTCACCGCGCCCGCACGGACCTTCCAGGACATGGAGTCATTAATTACACGGGCGAGTCTACAGGCTCTCAGGCCCTTTCGTCTCCCTTTCTGCAGAGGAACACCCCCAGCTCCCAACTTTGAAGTCAACCCAGGGTTAACTCTGCAGGAAAAACCCAAAGAGGCAAATTTTATAGACCTATGAGTAAGCCTATAGCCCTTCTCTTCTTGTAGAGGCAACACCTTCACAAGTCCCCTTTTGAGACCAGCTAATTTGGGTTTTCCTCTACARATAGCACCAACGACAGGGGTAGAAGGATGTGCCTCATCTCATTTGGGGGTCCTGCCAAAAAGCAAACCCTCCCTCCTCCCTTCTCTATCCCCCTCCCTGTGCAGCACCATGTTTAACCACACTGGTTTATCCCACTGGGTGCAGCTTTTCATGGAGCAGAGAAGAGACTCAAAAAAAMCAAGGGCTGGGAAACGTCCACCTGATCCTGGCGCCCATTTCTCCCAAGCTTGCAAGTAGGACTTTGCATAGGAGAAAAGAGTTTCGGYACTTCCCATTCTCTCCCCTCCTTGCCTGTATTTTTCTCGGTTTGATTTTCTTCTCCAGCCTTTCCCTCGSCTGAGCTACTCCATGTGTGGGACCTGGAAGAGCCAAAACAGGCTCTTCCCRTGCCCCTTCAAGCCAAAGGCTCCTGCAGACCAGGGTGGTTGGCTTCCTTTAAAATACAGATGGATGGCAGAGCTGCGTGAACCGCTCCGTTACTCCCTACGGAGCAAACCAGCTTGTGCAATGGCCTCGAYGGGACAAAGGTAGCTGAAAGCCAGTTGACAGCCCCCACGGGTAGACGCTCGCTTAATGCAACAAGAAGTGCTCCGAGAACCAACRCAACTCATGGACAACACGTGCTTGAGAAATACGGCTCCTAACAGAGGACGGAGGCTGGTGTCCACAGTCAGATSTCTCTTCTGGAGGGTTTAAGCTGCATGGTTATGGCCTTTAAGTAATGAGTAACGTTTAATTAGGACACGATTCCAAGAAACCTGCCTACCTGCTTCAAGCTATTTCCAAGTCCTTCGGCTTCACCTCTACCAACCCAACACAATGTTTGTGCAGCTGTTCTTGTGCCGACAGCACAAATACAGATGATACCCGCGTTTTCTCAAGCGTGAAGGCAAGCTCAACTCCTCCCGGCAGCCAGAACCAAAGAGCCTGTTCCCAGAGGGTTGGGTCCTTGCGTGGGTCCAACACATATCCTGGTACAGACAYCTCCGGAGGGAAGCACGGTGTAAATCTTTCCCAATCCGAGGCTCAACTTGTTTTCAGCTCTGCCGTGCAGCACTGTTTGCCCTGCTCTTATGTGGGGTGCACCCTCTGCTCTTGAGCAAAAGGCTTCGGTCTAAACCAAAAGGGATGCGCTCAATCTATGGCATTAAATATAAGAAAATAGGGTATTCATTTTTTTTTTCCTTCCTGTATTTAGAAACGTTGTGCTGCAAACTGAAGCATGCGGATTTCCTGGGATTTGTCAGGCACTTTGAGAGCCTTTTGGTACAGCAGGTAACACCCTGCTGCTCRCCTGGGGTTGGATTTGCTCCTCTTTAATACCCAGTTCCAACCTGGAGAGGTTCACACGGCTCAAAGTCTCCATAAAGCAATAATAAACATGATGTTAGGGCTTGAGACGAGAGCAAGTAGGAATCACTCCGCAATACTAGAGGTTGAAGGAGAATTTAAAACAGAGACGAATGCTGGAAAGGCTGAGAAAGAAGGCGGATAAGGCGGCATCTTTCCTCCTTTCAGAGAAAGGGAAGGCCACCCTGACACTGGATTTGTTGGGAGACACAGCTCCTTCCCCTCTCTTTCCCATGACATCCATCCTGTGTGAAATAACCCTAAAATTTTTGCTAGGAAGGAAAGAAAAAAAAAAGCAGCGCCCAACGTGGGGCTCGAACCCACGACCCTGAGATTAAGAGTCTCATGCTCTACCGACTGAGCTAGCCGGGCCGCAGGAGAAAAGGGGATGGTGCAGCTTCTGAGCAGCACCCACTGCAGATGGTGCAATTTGGGGGGGGGG
>JASVER010000261.1:86826-136351 GCA_030449065.1 Oceanodroma leucorhoa | reverse complement strand
GCTTTTCCCTGACCGGGAATCGAACCCGGGCCGCGGCGGTGAGAGCGCCGAATCCTAACCACTAGACCACCAGGGAGCTGCGAAAAGGCTTTTTTCCCCCCAATATAACGCCAGATGTGGGGGGACACAAAAGATTTGGGTTGTACTCGGTGCACCGTGGGGTCTCCGTGTGTTTTCCTCCTCCTTTCTCTAGCAGCTGAATGGTAAAACCCTCCCAACCCACCAGGTCCTGGGGTTTATCTTCTGGTGCCCTCCAGCGGTCAGCCCTCCTTGGTGGCTTCTTCAACACCTGGGAGCCCAGAAGTCACCCCAGAAAGGTCTTGCAGCCCCCAAATTACTTCCCCCCCCCCCCCTTCCTCCTGGAGACACCCTGTTCCCAAACACATGGGGTTTCTGTCTGCTCCCGTCCRAACTGGAAGGTCTTCCTGACTTTCCAGCTGCTGGATTCATTTCAGTGTATTCAGCTGGGTGGAAAACACCCCAGAAGCCACAAGTTCCTCCATTTCTTGAGTGTGATACAAGGGTGAAAAAGAGCAGACTACTGGCATCTCAGTAGCCCTATAAAAAATATGCAGAGCTGCGGATGATGACGTTGCTGCAAGAGGATCAGTCTCATCCTTGGGATTCAGGAGAATTTCAAACCATTTACTGATTTTTTTTTCCTGAGTTTTAGGCATCTTTCCCATGTTTGAACACMGTTCAGTCACTGCACAGGCCTCTTTCTCCAGCTACTGCACACGGATCTCCTAATTTTACAGGGAAGCCTCCATTGTCGGACGAGATTCACTTCAGCTCCTAACATCCCACACTACAGTAGCATTATATTGGCACGTAACCTGCAAGCGGAATAGAAATAAGTCTGGAGGAGGATGAAAACAGTTCAGCAGAAAAAGTGCTGCCGTTTCCCTTGCCGGGCCCTTTATATCTGAGTTTCTGGAAGAATGGGAATATGAACATTAAAGAGCTTTAACAAAAGCTACACGGCAATGTAGGTCAGCAGGGATGCAGCAAGGAGGGGAAAGCCCAGATTTAATGACAGCGGGTTGTGCTCCAGAGAGTTAATTGAATGTGGAGCCTGAAATTTTGGCTGCTATTCTAGGTCATGTCCCAAGAACAAATAATTCCATCCAGAAGCAGGAATGCATGACTGCAAAATCTCTCCCCCTCCAGGCAGTCTTATTTTTTTCAGCTCACTCGTGGGATGAATGAATGGAAAATGTGTTGGAGGGGAAGGGAACAAACTCACTGCTTGGCTCTGAGCATAGCAGAATCATCTCTTTGGGTACTACACCCAGGAAGGGAGCCGAGCCACGAGACAAGCATGGGAAGAAACTCAACCTGGGCAAGGATGGGAAGAATAAAGATGCAAGAGGAAGAGTTGAGGAATATTTAAGTAGCACTTAAGTCAAAGAAATAGCAGCATCCCAGGAAAGAAACCGATGTCACGCAGGGACAGCAGCAAATTATTCACCACCATGCAGCAGAAAAAAMCTCTACCCTCTTGGCATGTAACCCCCAACGCTGGATAATTCCCACCTTGGGTTCTCTACTCAGGGTCTGTCCCGTGGTACCCGAGCGTGGGCAGGCGTCGGGGCTGAAGGCGACCTGGGAACGCAGCCCATGGGGTGGGTCAGCAGAGCCCACAGCCAGGCATGGACGCTCCTCCAAGGCAGCTTGCAGAAGGACCAYGTTCCAGGACTGAGATTAAATCCCTCCAAGGCAGCTTGCAGAAGGACCACACTCCAGGACTGAGCTTAAATAGAGCCCCTGGACCAYGGGCAGGGGGTGGGGGGRTCCCAGGTGGGGCTGTTGAGGGCCGTTAATGCTCATCAGTGCCCTCAGTTGGGCAGCTGGTCTTTCCCCTTTAGGACGAAGGGCTGGTGGTCCCCACGGGCACGGCGGTACCCCTCTGTGCGAGCCCAGGATACAACAGCACAGAGTCGTCCTCGTCTCTGTCTAGGTGGGCGGYGGAAGAAGATGCAGCAGCAGGGTGTAAATGCAAATTGTTCCTCCCTTTCCACGTGGAARGCAAATGCCGAAAATCACGGATGTAAAAGAAGCGCTGGGACGAAGCAGCCGTCCCACCCCCTCCACGTGCAAGTGGTCTCGGGTTCAAAACCATCCCAGAATAACGACTAAATTAAATCTCAAAGAGCACACGGGTGCCCTGTATAAGGGCATTGCAGAGAGGGGTGGAAAAGGGTAGAGGAGGGGGAAAAAAAAACCTAAAAATGATGTTTCTGCCTGGTTTCGAACCAGGGACCTTTCGCGTGTTAGGCGAACGTGATAACCACTACACTACAGAAACCTGGAGATGCTCCTCCTAGGGGGTCATATCCGTGGGAATTCAGAATAAAGGTGGTTTCACTGAATTTTCCCCATTCCCAGTGATGCTCCCCGCGTCTGTTTGCCCTTTTTTTCCTTCTTCTGACCCTTTTTTTTCTTTTTCTCCCTTCATCTTCCAAGACCACCAACCACAAAAACTTCTCCCTCTCTCGTTGCCAACGCCCACCTGGGCCACCCTTCTTCATGGTCTCTTGGGGGTGGCCAAAGCAATAATGGACACAACCAAGGGAAACCCAACACGCGCTACTTTTGACAGCCAGAGGGAATTGCCCAATTAAAACTGCTTTTTAAGGGAGGAAAGCAGTTTTGTGAAGATGCATTCCCCAGAGATACCCCAAAAAAGGAGTAGGACTCTCCAGCCATCGCTTCGCATGGGGAAGGGCCAAGGTCCCTTCTCCAGTTGGCCAAACCAGAGCTAAATGACACTGGGGTGTCACCGTCCCCACACGGAATGACCCAAATCCTTTAACATCTGCAAGAGAGGGAGGGAAAAACCCTAAAAAACGATGTTTCTGCCCGGTTTCGAACCGGGGACCTTTCGCGTGTGAGGCGAACGTGATAACCACTACACTACAGAAACAAGCTGAATTTGGGGTTTTGCACCGTATCTGGAATAGGGTGAACCCCGTTTCCCTCAGTGGGTGCTCCCAAGCACCCCAAACCCCTCTGGGAAATGCACCCCTCTCCCGTGTTGCTCCCCCCAGCCCAGACCCCAAAACCGCTTGGTCTGAGCCCATTTTCTCTGCCCGTTGCTCTCCGGCTCGTGGAGCATCACCCCAAAGCACGGAGCTGCAAGGGGTTTGCACRCTCGGTTGCACGTTTGCCTCGCGTGCAAAAGGTCCTCGGCCCAAAACGGGGCAGGAACAGCCTCATATTTTTCTGGGAAACACACAAAAAAATAAAACAAGCCACTTGCTTCTGCTGCCCCATCCAGAGACAAGACGTTTGTGCCCCGACCAGGCATTTCACCTGATTTGGTTTTGGGTTGGGTTCCTCCGCGATAAACCCCAAGGGAAAGAAAAGTTGTCAGTTCTGTTGCTGAATATTAATGCTTTTTTTTCTTTTTTTTTTTTTGCAAGAATCGAAGCCTTTATACCAGGATTGTACATATATTTAAAGTTACATGTATAGGTGTGCATCATGGTGTGGAAAATAAGGTTCCTCTGCGCTGACAGCCCTTCTCGCCTTTTGATTTCCACCCGTGCTGCCCTGCGTGCGGGAGCAACGTTCTGCTGAAGGGCGTGAAAAAAAGAGGAGAGACTTTAAAAACACCCCAAAAAAAAGCCCAAAAAAACGTGTGTTTCTGCCTGGTTTCGAACCAGGGACCTTTCGCGTGTTAGGCGAACGTGATAACCACTACACTACAGAAACGCGACGTGGGAGGSTGGGGGTGACCCACTCGTGACAGCACGGACCCAGGTCTCCACCTCCACCTCCTCCCRGCTCCTTTTCTACCGAAATCCTCCTCAAATTTGCCGTTAGCATTAGAAAATGACCATTTATTTGTAGCCATCCACACTGGGGGTGTGAGGAAGAAGAGGGAGAGGAGGGGGAGCGGGGGACCGCTGCCAACACCGACGTGCACGGAAATCCCGCGGGACCCCCCGGGAGGAAAAATAATGATTTTTAAAGAATTTGCCTTTTTTTCTACAGAGAAACTTTCCCTGACCGGGAATATGAACGCGGGCCGCAGTGGTGAAGGCACTGGATCCTAGCCACTAGACCACCAGGGAGAGCTGATTTGAGGGGAGATAAAAATGTTTTTAATTAATTTAGCTATTTTTTAAAAAAATTCATTTTGTTATTTTTAATTAATTTTGCTGGTTTTGATTAATTCTGCGGCCGGAGCAAAGCTGCTCCCGTCGGACTGATGGGAGGCAGACACTTCGGGGGCTAAACGTGCAGAGATAAAAGATGAGATTGGKGAAATTTAGGCAAATATCAGCTCCCTGGTGGTCTAGTGGCTAGGATTCGGCGCTTTCACCGCCGCGGCCCGGGTTCGATTCCCGGTCAGGGAAGAGCAAATGAACTTTTTCTAAAATTAAGCTGAATTTATAAATTCCCTCCCATCTCYGCTGGATTTCTGCCTTTCTCGAGAAAGTAACTGGCAATTCCAAATCCATGGAAGATTAAAGCAGTCGAGCTGTTTCTGTAAGAATAATACTCCTATGGTCTGGTGGGACTGAATTTTTGGGGAGCACTTACTCCCCTCGTATCAGGGGGCTGTTGGGGGACACAGGTGCTTTAACGGATTCCTGCACATTCCTACCCAAAAAAGGGCGTTTGTCCCCAGGACAGGGGACAGGAGCAGCGATGACGGGGTGAGACTCCAAGCTACGCTGAACCCACTGTCCCACTTGTCACCACGTCCCCGGGGAAAATATTAATGCATAGACTAAATGCGTTAATGCGTAGACGAAAATAATGCATAGAAAACTAAAGTGATGCATAGACTAAAATAAATCCCACATGCAACTTGGGCCGTAAATAGATATTTTTGCAACCGCGGCCTTTCCCGAGTTTGGAGGAATATTGATCCACAAAGTTCATRAAAAAGGAGTAAAAATGAAAACGTTTAGGGGCTGTTTCTGCCCGGTTTCGAACCGGGGACCTTTCGCGTGTGAGGCGAACGTGATAACCACTACACTACAGAAACCCGCCACGGCCCCTTTAAGGGCTCCCTGCATCCCCATCCTTTGGTACCAAAACACGCGTGGGGAAAAAAAAAAAAAGAGCTTTTCCACGGAATTCAGGCAGAACGCCGCYTTCCTCCTGCTATTATTTATCCAAGCGGGAAGCGTTTCATAGCGGCTYATCCCTGGTTTTAATTGCAGGACCGAAAATGGGATAAATTGGCATAAACGCCAAAATTGCGCCGCGGAACCTGGGTGGGGAGGTTTTTCAGTCTTTCCAACAAATCTCTCTGCTGGGGTGTTTCGCCCCGTTCCCGGCCCAAGCACGGGCAGGAAAAAGGGGCTGAAACCACCAGAACCCCGCACCAAAATGAGGACAGAAAGRCGTTTTTGGAGAGCCCGGCTAGCTCAGTCGGTAGAGCATGAGACTCTTAATCTCAGGGTCGTGGGTTCGAGCCCCACGTTGGGCGATTAATTCTTTTTTCCCACGCTGCCACCACTCAGCTGAAAATAATSCCCGACTTCCCGCTGCTCCTCCCCGCTGGATAATCACCATAAAACGCCAAGATAAAAAAACCACTTAATTTTTAGCATCGCTAAAATTCCTTTTTCTGGCCCCAATTCCTCACCGTCAGGATGGCCGAGTGGTCTAAGGCGCCAGACTCAAGGCTTCTGCCTTCCCGCASTTGGGAATTCTGGTCTCCGTGTGGAGGCGTGGGTTCAAATCCCACTCCTGACAGGTGCCCCCTTTTTTTTTTTTTTTTTCGGGGGGGGCTCATTCCTACAAAAAAACTCATCTACCCCCTTTGCGCCGCTCCCTCCGGCCGAAACCCCCCCAGCGCTGTGCGATCACACCGCAAAAAATTGATTAAATTGGTGTTTTCTCCCAGCGATGGGGCGGGAAAGGCGCAGAAGGGCTCGTTTGGCTTTTTTTATTTTTTTTTCCCGAATTCAGGCGGGGGTTGGGCGGGGGGCGGGGGGGGGCTGTGCAGGCAGGGTGCGGGCAGGCAGGGGGAGGCGGGCAGGAGGGTTTCTGTAGTGTAGTGGTTATCACGTTCGCCTCACACGCGAAAGGTCCCCGGTTCGAAACCGGGCAGAAACACTTCAATATTGTTTTCCTTGCTTCTATTATTATTTTTTTTATTTCTGTTTTCCTTGCTTGTTTTGGTGGGTTTTTTTTTATTATTCCTTTTTTTTTTTTTTTTTCCAAAAATACTGCCTTTCCAATTTCTCCCCGGTTTTTTGCACGGCTTGGATAAATATTTCTCGTTGCCACCCACATTAAATAAAATTTCTAAATAGTAAATAACACCCATTAAAAAAAAAATAAATAATACCTCTTGCTAAATAAAAAGAGGTGAGGCCGGGCTGCAGCAAGCTGCCAAGGACCTTTGGGGACGCCCGGCTGCTGTGTYAGGTTGGAGGGGACACCCTGCTGAGGCAATTGTGCCTGTGTGGAAAAGCACAGAGATAAAAAGGGGCGGTAAGGAATGTTTCTAGGGGAGGTGTCTTGTTATAATACGAAAAGCTTTTTCCCCCCCAAAAAAAGGGTCTGGGAAGGAGGGAAAAGCATCTTCCCTGACCGGGAATCGAACCCGSGCCGCGGCGGTGAGAGCGCCGAATCCTAACCACTAGACCACCAGGGAGGCCGGACGCAGCTCATCGCACACCGCTGGCTCGCAGGCAGGACCAATTATCGCATTTCTTTGACCTGTTTTCCCCTTTCTTTTCGGTCCTTTTCCCCTGTCCTCACCGCACCCTCCACCTCATCCCCTCATGGCTGCAGCTCAAGCAGAAAGGTTGTCCCAGCGACGGCAATTCCCAGGGAACGGCGGCATTTCCCGGCCGCCCAGCGATCAGATTTACCCGCATCCCTGTGATCCCTGGAGGGAAAGGACACCCCGCAGCACGGCCCAACAGCAAGGGCCGCCCCTTGCTCCCCTTGCTTGTTACTGGGAACCAGTTTGGAGTTGCTCATCCCGGAGGGGATCCCCCCGGGGCGCGCCGCCCCGCTGTTGCATGGCAAGAAGCACTGGCTGTGCTGCTCGCGCTGCGAATTCTCCCGCATACGCAAAGGGAACAAGCAGGGCTGTTCCCTGCATGCAAAAAAAAAAAAAAAAAAAAATTAATTGTGGGGCTTGCGGCAGCTTCCAGAAGGGTTTTGCATATACCTGGGGGTGGAGGCCTGCGAGAACATCTTCAATCATCTGCTGCTCCTTAGGGCCAAGCTCCTGAAATGCATTTTGGCTCCTGACTATGACTTAAGGACTGAAACTCTTGGCAGTTTAAGCGGAAGCAGTACCGCGTGATGCAGGAATGGTTATCGCTAGCGTAAGACCTTGCCCTGCCCAGCTGGGGATTTYGGAGAAGTTCCCGTTTGCTGCCCTTCGAGTGCCAGGGCAAAATAACCACAAGACCAGGCTGCAGAGGAGGCAGTTTCTTATTCYCGTTTCCATAGTTTGCATTCGGCAGCTGAGGCAAACAAAGCTTTTCAAGCCATCAAAGGCACATCCGTACAATCGGTTTGGATACCTGAAAACACTGGCTCCGGTCACCGGGAAATGCTCCCGCGAGCACCCTCCATCCCTCCCAGGTTCCTCCTTACACCCCCAAATATCCATTAGGCAGCAGCTCAGCCCGAGGCTGTTGCTCAATRAGAGGTTAAAGCTGACTCTGCCTTGGGAAGGATTTATTTCTCTTGGATTTAAGCTTCTACAGGAGACATGTCTCCATGCGATCTMATCAATCTGGGCTCCCTCTGTACTCAGAGGAGAGAAGTAAATACTCCTATAGGCACTTGTCGAGCCATTTCTAGATGAGATAAATGAAAATTTGCCACCTTTCTCCACTGACCATGGAGGGATCGTAGCCTGAACGGCTGCATACGGAGAGGTGAGTCCTTACGATGTCCAAAGGTATGGAGATCACACAGCACTAAGCATGGAAACATCCAAGGCCAGGCTGGAYGGGGCTCTGAGCRACCTGATCCAGTTGAAGATGTCCCTGCCCATGGCAAGGGGGTTGGACTAGATGGCCTTTAAAGGTCCCTTCCAACCCAAACTAYTCTATGATTCAACATTCTATGGATCCAACACMAGCTCACACCAGGGATGCAGGTACTTTTGATGATTTAAAGTACCCTTCCACCAGATCAGGCCTTGCCTACCTYGCCCTTGGATTAGATTATTGCCACCTTGTCAGAGATCGCATAAAACTTGAAGCCATCATGACGTCCTCCGGGTTTTCGCATCGTCGTCCACAGCGTCTAYGCTCCGTGGCTCAGCTGAAAGCTCRGTGAGCCAAAAAAAGGRTGCAGCAAAGAGCAGGGGTGCATTGACCAGTCGAAGAGGGTGGAGGGAGAGAAACTCAGCACGTGTTCGGCTCAGGTCTATCCCTGTCCTTCGACGGAGAGGTTTTTGGAAGGGGTTTATGGCATGGAAGCACCAGGGCAGCATCGCCGGCAAAGCTACCCGGTGACCGAGCAATGGAGTCTACAAGCTCTGAACCAACCGATTCTTCTTGCTGACGTAAACGATGGGAAAAAGAGAATTTTTCACCCCRGACGGCGCATTCTTCACGCTGCCGAAAGCCATCTCTGGGGTGATGAGCCCCCGCGGCCTCACCCCGGCAAGCGAGACTTGAGCAGACGCTGTCCCATGGCGGGGTCAGGGGGAGAGCGTGAACTGGCACCCCCTCCCCAGGCAGAGCAGGGGGAGGATTCGCTCCCCTGCGAAGGACGTCGGGGGGTAGGTGAAGATGGGTGCCTCGTTATTGGAGTCGAAAAACGCCACTCGCCCTGCCTCRTAGTCCAGGTAAATCCCAATCACTTTGGGGACAGCGAGCAGGGAGATGGGGATGGTGGGAGAGGTGAGAGCCTGGTACTGGCTCCCGCACTGCCCCACCGCCCAGATCCCCACCTCGGGGTTGACGCTGATCCGTCCTTTCCTCCTCACCGACTCCTTGGCCACCCCAACAGCCCAGGCTTCCCCATCGCCCACCTCCACCTCCCAGTAATGCCTCCCCGCGCCGAAACCCTCGCAGCCCAGGACGCAGCGRGACGAGTCGAAACGCTTGGGGTTGTCGGGTACGGGCTGGCGGGTGTCTTCCCACCTCACGCGCTTGCGATCCTCGGATAGGACGAGCCGGGGATGCGCCGTCTCCGGGTCTAGCGTCAAACTCACTGGGGACAGAGAGAAGATGAGCGTCACGGGCACAGCTCCTCGAGGGCGTTAGGGTCACGTATTCCCCCTCTTCCCCCAGTTTAACCTCGGGATGCTCCAGCTCCCAGTCCCTGTTTGCTGGAGCAGAGCAGGAACGGTTTTATGCCCACGAGGACGATCGGAAGAGTAGAAGAGACGGCTGCATGAAGGGAGCTTGGTCTAGGCTCAGAGTACTTTTACTCTGAGCCTAGAGTAAAAGTAAGGCTTTGAAGAGCGGAAATTTTTGCTGGGAGTCTCCAGGCCATTGAAAAGAGGRAAGAAAGCCTCAGGTGTCCCATGGCTTTCCTTTTTTAAGTTCCCATGTGGRAATATTTGCAATTTTCACCTTTGCTCTCATCCAGAGAGGCGATTCCCGAAAGTGACGCTGACCCTACGTGAGCTCCCACAGCACCCCAACACTTACCGTCCCCCCCGAGCCCTGCCAGGAGGCAAACTCACCCTCTCTCATGTAATCAGCTAGACTAATTGCTTCTTGCTACGCTAATACGGCTACAGCTCCGCGGGGCATGTTGGAAGCCTCTCTCCATTTCACCAGGACTTCYCCTACCTAGCTGAGATCTCCTTCCTTAGATCTGCTGCAGACGGACCCAGCACGACCTCAAACCCTCTCCTCCCCAGGTCCTCTGTACCTCGAAATTTCATCAGCATCTCCTTGAGGGCGATATTTTTCTGAGGAAGACCGGTGGGTTTCTCTCCCAGCTCAGGCGACGTCTCTGCCGGTTTCTGGGCACCGTCTTCCTCAAGCCTGGAAAGAAGGAAGACCTTTCTAATAATACTTCCTTCACTCACAATTGTCATTGTGCACTGACCGATTTTCAACCGGGATTTCTTATAAAGAAATAAGTAATAGTAGGACTAGAGCGAAGGTTTGGTCCTAGGGCGCTCATTAACGAGCTCCCAGAGGAGGGTTTGCTGACCCAGAGTACGTATCTATTGTGTTCCCAAACACCAGCGAAGAGTCCCTGGGTGGCAAAGGCCTTCTGCCACGACCAGTAGCGCTCTACATCAAGGGAAATGCAGGCAAAAGAAAAAAAAAAGAGCCTTTCCTTGCCCACTTTTGTCTTTCCAATAGCCCACCTTCTCAATCCATGTCCAAACAGGACATGAAGAGGTCTGTTATAGGGGTGGAAGTATAGGGGTGGACTTGCTGGCTTGCAATTTTGGACGGGCTCACCAAGGGCAGGGGGTGAAAGCTCAGCCCTCCAGGAATGGGTGGTTTTGGATGGACTATAGAGAAGAAGCTGCAGCAGAGCTGGAGGTACCATCATCCCATCTGATACCTTCCCCTGGTCTTCGGCATCCTACTTGGACCTTTTGCAGTGTCCTAGTTGTCTCCTRTACGTCTATACGGTCCCTAGCATAACGGGGGCCGTAAGTGGCTGGGGTTTCGGWGTCCATCAGTGTCACCACCGTAGAGATAAACAACATTAACATTGCAAGAACAGGCGAAAGGAGCCRCAAACCTGCTCAAGATGTTTCTGCTGTCCTACAAGGGAAAGATGAGAGAAGGAGCATCAGGTCAGAGCAAAATCAGCCTGAGAGTAAACAAGCAGCTACCGCAGGGCTGTGGGGTGACCTCGGGCAACTCAAGGCTCTGCTCTCTCTAAATTATGGGTCTAAAACGAGTCCCTTAATCTGCCCGCACAGCGTTTGCAGATCTGCTGGGGAGTTAGGTGAGGTCATGGCAACAYCACTTAATGAGCAGCTCGTTGCAGTCATCTGCCACCACCCACCACCTTTCATGTCCCTACGCTTCCAGTACGGGCGTTATTGCTGAAGCATCACCGCTTCAGCGTATTTGGATGTTTTAAATCGGGAGTTAACCAGAGCCTGGGGGTGGGCTCAGGTGGTGGGTTTGGATGACTACCTAAAGACGGGATGAGTGCCTGTTGTTCCTCCGCTGCGTACGAAGGAACTTGGACAGTTGTTCTGGATGTAGACGGGTACAGACGGGTGAACCCCAAACCCGTGTAAACAGACAGTGATTTAAACAGGCTGTGCTTGAGTTAAAATATTCAAGTGGACAGTTGGGCCACGCTTGTGATCATTGAAGAAAATATTTTTTTTAAGGAAAAAAAAAAAAAAAAGCATTGAAAGATAAATTTGAACAGGAGTATTTAGAATTAGTTTGACTCCTGGACTGGTGGCACCAGTGGTGCTCAAGGCCAACGGTCTTCAGAGGGGCCCGAGGTCTCACCTGCAGGAATTCACATGCCGGCTGCTGACACTTCTCCTCCAGTTCACAGATCCGCTTGCCGATGGAAGAGATCTCCTCCAAGAGCCTGTTGATGTTCTCCTCCTGTCTCCTCATGATTTCCTGGTCCAGCTTTGCCAGCCGGTCCAGGAGGAGACGTTCCTGTCCCTCCACAAACTGGTGCAGCTCCTTGACTTCGGACACAACCTTCTGCCTCTCCGTTTCCACTTGTTCCTGCAACGAGAACCGACGCACGCAAGGGAGAGGCAGGGTTGGGGACAGATACGGTCGAGAAAAATTGCGGCGGAGCTGATTTAACACGATGACTTATAGCACAGCCATAAATTCCAGTGCCCGTTGCAGAGCAGAGGAATAACTGAGGCAATTTTTTTTTTGCYGTTTCTAAGATGAAGTTGCTGGCAAAGGACATTTCGCGTGGACGGTAATCTTTGTACCCGAAATGCTCCAGACCTTTGACCAACAAGGGAAGATACAAAATAAAACCATAAAGAGATTAGTCAGCGAAAGAGGTCAGGGGAAGGGAAAACGGGGCAAGAAAGCAGCAGTTGGGTGACTTCCATTTTCTGTACGTATTAACGGGGGGAATCTGGGAACATGCCCCACTTGTGAACAAACCGAGGAAGAAAAAGATCAGCAATAACCCGGCAAAATCCAGCTTGCTAAGACGTACAAGAAGCAGGAGACATGGGGAAAATGGGAGCGTCTTTTGATCTGCCATGGGGAGAGCCTGTCACCACTGCCCAGACCTTGTCGCAATGAGAGGACATTGCCGTACATGCGCAAGGGACTATGGAGATGTGATCTTTGGCCATGGCCCATCTCATGTCTCCGCATCCATCACCACGGCCAGAGGGACAGCCGAAAGGAAAGGGAGAAAGTCATCGCCGCCCGGGGATAGACGCTTACGAGGAACTCCAGGCTTTTCCCTTCCTCAGCCATTTTCAGCCCCAGCAGCTTCTCTCTCCTGTCCTTCAGGATCTGCACATGAGCCTGGAATTTCTCCTGAATGAAGAAGAAACATCTTGTTGGTGCATTTTCTTCCTTTAGCTAGCGCGTCCCTCTACCCTCATCCCACCTCTCCAGGTTTATCTCCTACAAACTCAGATTTTCCTTGCTTAATAACACAATAATCTGGCTCCGGGAATTCGTAAACCCTGATTACTGGGAGAGCAGGGCAGCCAGAACAGATCGCTTTCTCCAACAACCAGGGTGAAATTCATGGCATAGATTTGGAAAAGACTCAGGCAAAGGACCAAAGCAGCGGTCAAGGAGCTTTAGATGACTGGAGAGACCTTGCTGGCATCTGTTCAGGTTCAGTCTGTGCTCCGTGCTGACCCAAAACTTATAAGTTTGGGCTGTTCGCTCAGTTCAGCTGCCAAGGAATGTGCTTTTGGTCACAACCCCGAAGCCTGGGTGGGACATTCAAGCCAGTTTATGGCGGGGAGACCATCCCCTCCATCACCCTTGTGCGGTGAGGCCGGGGCTACATCGAGAGCAAATTTTTCTTCCCACCTTCAGCGAAATCAGTTTTCACAACAACCAGCACATGCACGCGGTGAAACTGGAGCCCAGACCGATGACGTGCTGGAAAACCCAACCCTGCCTTGCCCACCAGCCCCGTAAGAGCAGGTTCTGTCCTCCACATCTACGTGCAGCATCTCCTGCACCCCAAACGTCCGAGGCAGCAGAGCGGACCCTGCTCTGAGCAGGAGGTTGGGTTAGATGATCTCCTGGGCTCCTTTCCAGCATGACTTATGTGAGGACACCATGGCGATAGGGAAATGACAGCTTCAAGACASTCGAGGTGACCAGCAACGTAAGCGAGGGGGTGGCTCTAATCCAATGCTCATGCCACGATGCAGAAAGCAGGTGGAAAGAGGCAGAAAACCAGATGTCTGCAAGCAGAAGAACCCCCAAGGGCAGCTCCCTGACCCATTCCCCTCCTCCCCCCTCATCCCCACGGAGACCTCCCACCTTGTGCTCCTCCGCAGCCTCCTCGATGGGGACCACGGCGTGGACCCGGTGAGCCTGGGACTCCCTGCAAACCAGGCAGATGGGGGTCTGATCCTCCTCGCAGAAGAGTTTCAGAGCTTCTCGGTGCTTCTCGCACAGCCTCTCCCCCCCTGCCCCTCCTTTGGCTGCCTGCAGGCTCAGCCGCTTGGCTATCTCGATGATCTTCGCCAGCTCCCGGTTGGGTCTCAGGTTTCTCCGCGGGGCCGTCTCTTGGCACCGAGGGCAGGTGAAATTCTCCTCGGCTTCCTCCCAGCAGCGGGTGATGCACCCCCGGCAGAAGTTGTGRCCGCAGTGGATGGAGACGGGGTCTTGGAAGAAGCTCAGGCAGATGGGGCAGGAGGCTTCGTCGCGGAAGCTTTCGGCAGGGCTGCCGGCAGCCATGGTCTTGGTGGAGAGAATGACGGGGGCAGCTTTCGTTTTCCGCCCCGGCTGGTCTTGCCCGTTGGCTGTTTCCCTTCCCCGCAGGTGTCTCGGGCCCCGGGGGAGGTGAAGGCGAGCGGCGGAGGAGTTTCGCCGCGGAGAGGCACCGGCTTCTCCCCGGGGTTGCGACCGCTGCTGAGCAAAACGTCGCGCTGAGCAGCTGCGGAGGGGAAGGGGGAATCCCCCTTTCCCCGGGGACCCCCCCCGCCGGTGGGTTGAAAAGAGATTAAACGGGAAACAAACATCCTTCATCGCTCCCTGGCTTGTTAGAGATCCACCTGGCAGCTGCTGTATGGATCTCTAACAAGACCCCCCCCCCAAAAAAATACGGAGGGGTAGCCCGTGCCCCAAGCCTCCCTATGGGGTCTGGCACCCAGAAACCGCCCTGGTTTCATTGCTCGTTAATAAACGCGCTTTTAATTTATTAATTGAAGGGCACAGCCGTGAGGATAGAGCTTAAGCAAGCCCCCCTGCCACCGATAAGTCTCCCCCCTTCCAGTCAAACCACCGAGACACGTCCCTCGCCGCTCACTTCAGCTCTTTATTATTCGGCGTACRAACCTGCCGCCCTCGCCCTGCCAGCATCCTCGTTTCTGCCTGCGTACGTGCAGCTAAAAATACTTTTACTGTTGCTTTCGATTCTYCTTTTAAACAGGATGCCATTTCTTTCACGGCTCGGGGCTGAGCCTGGGGTCAAGCAGCAGCCGCTTACCACTCACCTTCTTATTTTTAATTTTCCTTTTCTTCCAAGCTTGCCTGCGGTTAAGGAAGTGAGGGGATTTCCTTCCACCCTGTAAATGAAATAACTCCACGACCGGCCGTACCCCTCCCTCAATCTGCTCAGAAGCGGGTTCTCCTTCACCCAAGATCCCACCGCGCTGCGGAAGGGCTTCCTTCAGCCCTCAGCCGCCACATTTTGGGGGAAAAAGGTGATCTTTCAGCAACGACCTTCCAGCAATGGAAATCTCCCCTCCCACGGCTGCTTTTCCATTCGCGGCGTCACTTTGCTCCGGCTGCACTGACCTTGCACGGTCGGTTGGCTGCCTGACCGCATAAATGTGCTTTCACCCYGCGAGCCTGCCCCTGCTTTTTTTTTTACACCAGTTTTTAAAAGCCTCAGCATCCCTGGTTTTCCCCGCGAAGCCCCTCGCCTCTAACAACGAGCCCCCGAATCCACCGAGACCTCATCCCAAATTGGGTTTCAGAACACCAAAGCGATAAATGTCCTCCCCTCCATCCCTCTGCAGCTCTCCTGGATGGACAGCAACGCCGTTCTCCTTCGGCAAGAAATCCCTAAATCACTCCATCCCACCGACCGTCGACCTGTGGCACGTGGAAGAGCTGCTCCGGGTCCAAAGCCCTTTGCGTGCCAAAGCGAATGGGGCTTATTTGCATCGGGCTGAGGCTGGCTGACGAGGTGACACATTTTCTGAGAACATCAGTAAATAACTCATCCGCCGTTATTTGATTTTTCCGGTGCAGCGCTCTGCGCACGCGAACACTCAGACTGAAACCTGGGGTACGGTTTCACGCTCGGGGCACTCTTTTTTTCTTTTTTTTTTTTATCAGGAGTTGAGGGTTGATTTAGCGGGGAATGAGGTGTGCAGAGAGACGTGTGGGGATCGATACCCCTGAGGGACAGCTTGACTTYGACTTTTGCGTTTAGGACGTGGCTTTCTCTCCCGCTCTCCTTCCTCCTGCTGTCCCACAAGCGACGGCAGCATCACCACCTCTGCCCCAGCGCCAAAAACCATTTTTCCTCCCCAATTACCTACGTGAGTCGCGTAATCGGAGTAATCTCCCAGCAATCCCCTGCAGCGGCTTTGCTCTTTGCTGTGCTGCTTCTGGGCTTGAAGCGGAGCTTGATGGGCCTGGAAAAGCATCTCGGCTTCTCCAAACCCAGCAAAGTCCGTTGATTTTGCCAACCCCTGGGGGCACTGATGAGCATTAACGGCCCTAAGCAGCTCCACTTGGGACCCCCCACCCCCTGCCCATGGCCCAGGGGCTCTATTTAAGCCCAGTCCTGGGGTCTGGTGCTTCTGCAAGCTGCTTTGGAGGAGCACCCATGCATGGCTGTGGGCTCTGCTGATCCATCCCTCTGTGATTCGTTACTCTGGTGCCTTCAGTAAGGGAATTTTACCCCCTGAGAAAATTCAAGCAGAGGTTTGGTGCTGCCTCTCCCCGGATGGAGGACGTATGGGGTGGCTTGATCGCAYCGTCGGTGCGGGGGAAGATCTGGGTGAGGGTTGTGTGTGCTAAGGGGGAGACTGAGAAGTGGGCAAAGCATCACTTGCTATGTCTGGAAGATGCTGAACTTCATCTTAAACAGCAGCAAGTCATAAAGAAGGGAACCTCGGGGTACYTAAGCGTATCCATCTCCCTCACCCTCAAACCTAAATCTTAAGGCATAACTCACTAAAGGCTTGATTTGACTTTGTGGATAACCTGGCTCAGCTCCTAAAGGTGGGTTTGGTGCGTATTTTTTTTACAACTAAGGCCTTGCATTACAGCTGTCTGTGCAGTAAACTGGGTTGGGCGTGAGGCAGGTTAAAAATAATGRCACCCCTCTCCAAACGAGCCCTTAATTGGCCGTGTGTAATCAACAGGGGCTATGAGTGAGTGTGGTCTCAAGAGGGAGCTGGAGGCTCTGTTTTGAAACGACGGGAAGACATTTGCTCAATACCTCTGTGCAAGAGGGGAAAGGAAAACTAGTAATCAAAGGTTTTCTGCGGGATTCTGCTTAATTGAGTCAAGGCGTAGACACGGGGCTGGGGACAACCGCAATTAACCATCAGGCACAAAACACCCTGCCCCATTTTTCTACTTTCTTTGCCTGGTTTTGCTCCTGCCTCCTTTTCCCACAGTTTCAAGGGTTAAACCTAAATACAGACCAGGGGAAGAGTTGCTTTTCCTGCAGATCTCACTTTCGTGGGATCAGCCAGATGAGRGAACTGTTTGGGCTGAAAAATAGGTCCATTGGGAAATGAATTATTTGTTTTTCAGCCTGGTTGATGCCYGGCTGTGCAGAGGTGGAGAGGACGGGATGGTGATGGCCAAAGCTACAAACGGGTCAGCTCAAAAGGATGATTCAAATGCTAAAGAGGTCCAAGGCCCCCCCCCCCACCCCCCCCCGGTGCAGACAAGACTTTCCCGGAGGGATGTAAGGACTAAGCGCTGCTCTTCCCAGCAGGGAGCAAGGGGATGAGGTTGCTCTTGGCYGRGGCATCCAGCCCCTTTTGTGCTGGAAATGGGATCCCTGGGGTGCTGGCATCTATCGTCACCTGGAGAAATACCACGCTAATAAGCCAGGACTTAGGAATTGATCCTGATTTGCAATGCAGAAGGTGGGAGCAGTTTAATGCCTGAAGCTGGGGAGGGTTTGACGGAGGGGAGGGGGAGGTGGCTGCAAATTTCCCAGGATCGGAGGGAGCTGGACGGGGTCCCATTTCCTACCTCCCTTTTCTGCTTTTCCCCCCCCAGCCTTGGGCACCGTKTGCTGCAAAGGCAGACCCGATGCTGGCCCCACGCCTGCCGGCAGCATCGATTTGCTGCCGAGGGGAGGACCAGACCCTCTCCCCATCCTGGGACCCTTCTCCCACTCCTTCAGCCCCCACTTCTGGCTTCATTCCTCCTCCTTCACCCTCCCTGCGATACGCAACCTCCTTCCCAAGCCGCCTTCAGCCTCACCTTTCCCGTGGATGCTCTTCCCCGTCTTTTCCATGCCAAGCCCCCTCCCCAAATCCTCTTGGCCCAGCCTAGCCCCCCCCCCACACCCCCTTCCAGGATGTGGGTCTCACCCTCAGACTCGGCAGGGCTCCTTTTCCCCATCCTTCCTCCCTGCCAGGTGGTGGGTGCCAGGAACTGGTACGGATTGCGAGTACCAGCCGTTTSGGGGTATGGGGACCACCCCGGGGGACGCAACCAGGAGGACTTGGGCCACCACCCGCTCTCCGCCTTCCCACCCGTGCTCAACTCTGGCTCTGCCCACCCTGCGGGGCGGCAGGAAGGGAAACGCCTTTCCCTTGCTCGGAGGAAAATGAAAGCGGCCGAGGTCTCGCAGCTCGCGTCGGGAGCCCCATGGCTGCGCCGAGCCCCGCGGCGGATCTCCCCCGCGAAGCCTCCTGCCCCATCTGCCTGGAGTATTTCCGAGACCCCGTCTCTATCCATTGCGGTCACAACTTCTGCCGGGCGTGCATCACCCGCTGCTGGGAGTGGTCCACRGCAAATTTCTCCTGCCCGCAGTGCCGGGAGACGGCACCGGAGAGAAACTTGCGGCCCAGCCGAGAGTTGGCGCGGGTGCTGGAGATAGCCAAGCGGTTGAGTCTGCAGGCGGCCAGAGGGGAGACGGTTGGGGAGGAAGGATGCGAGAGGCACCGGGAGCCTCTGAAGGTCTTCTGTAAAGACGACGAAGCCTTCATCTGCGTGATCTGCCGGGAGTCCCGCGCCCACCGGTCTCACACGATGCTTCCCATGCAAGATGCTCTCCAGGAATACAAGGTAAAGGGGATTATTTTTTTTTTCCATCTAGATGTACACTAGGAGCCAGACCAGCACCATCAGGGCTTGACGTTCCCCTCGCGGCACGTTACCATCAGGCTGCGAAACATCTCACCCCCCCACCCAGGGCAGTAGGTTGGGGGCAGGAACGTTGTCCCCCTCTGGGTGTTTGCCTCCGCTCTTCCCCCCAGAGCAAACTGGCCCGTTTCAAGATGACAGCGCAGACCACGCACCAGTGCTTCTGCTGTCTCAGTTCTCCTCTGAGAACCTGGTGCTCTGTGGCTGAAGGGGCGAGGTCTTAATCCCTTCTTCCCCTGCTGCAAAATTCAAGCCTTTGTCCACCTCTGGTGCTCACCGGACACCTACCGATCCCAAGATGTTCTCTAAACCAGCAGGAACGTGGCCCAGTAAAAATAGGGATGTTTTCCTGCTGCATCAGTGAGTTAAATCAGCTCAGAGAAAGGATCTGATGCAGTCAAGAGCTGGTGCAGAAGGCTTCTTCCACTATGTGGCATTTATTTCCATTTAAAGCATTCCCAGGTCTTAAGCTCAGGATCCTTCTGGACCAAGAGGGACACGAGGAGAAACTCTGGAGCTGACCACAGTGCAATCCTCTACCTGGAGTATTTTATTTTTTTTTTTTTAGGCTGTTTCAATCTCCAGAATCTTTATTTTTATTTTTTTTCCCCTCAGGGACAAATCCAGGCTCATCTGCAAGCCCTGAAGGAAGACAGGGACAAACTCCTGGGGCTTCGAGAGGTTGAAATGAGGAGGAGCTGGGAGTACTTGGTAAATGTTTTTATGAGGAGAGGATGGGGGGTCTGGATGTCTCCCCTTGGCTTCAGGTGCGATGCCGTGTGGGTGATCATCCTGCGCTGCCTGGGGGCTGGGGTCCCTCTCCAGGTACCAAACCAAACGCTGCCTGATTTTTTTCTGTGTTGTAGGGAAAAAAAATAACAGGCAGAGCCTGGAGCCCTGCTAGGGACTCAGTTGCTGAATGCAAAGCACTATATATATATATATATAAAGGATATAGGATACTCGAGACACTTTCTAGGTGTGTGGTCACTGGCATGCGTGGGACTTTGCTGCATCCTTCTCCACCCTACTCTTCCCCTCCTGGTGTCCCCTCCTTGCAGGAGAAGACCGAAGCTGAGCGGCAGAGGGTTTTCTCCAAGTTCGAAGGGTTGCGCCTCTTCCTGGAGGACCATGCCCATCATCTGCTGGCTCARCTGGGGGACCTGGAGAGGGACATTGAGAAAACGCAGGAAGAAAACGTCACCAGCCTGACGAAGGAGGTCTCTCGTCTGGATACCTTGATCCAGGAGATGGAGGAGAAGTGCCAGCAACCAGCAAGCAAATTTCTGCAGGTGGGGGAGAAGGCAATGGAGCCAGGCTATCACCACCTGCCTCCAGGCTATTTTCTGGCTCTGGGTATCGCCCCGTGATGGTGCCGAACCCMGGCTGTGCTCAGCTCCAAAGCCACATCCATGCTGTTGAGGTTTCGGTAGAGGTTTTGCTGCCAAGACCCGTTGACTGAGTTTCCTCTTCCCTCTCTCCCTTCCAGGACATCAGAGGCACCTTGAGCAGGTATTGGGCTTCTTGAGCTTCTCCTTCCATCCCAGGCTGGGGAGGGAGGTTGGACCTTGTGTTTGACAGGACAGGTACAGGAAAGCCTTTAGAAAACCTCACCCAGAAGTCAAATACTTGGCTTTGTGGACAGAGGCTCTGAGCAAAGGTGTCTTTACCCATCGTTGAACGTGCAGCAGGTTTATTAAAGCCTGCACCAGCTCCTCTGAGCTATGGGTGTGCACAAAAGATTTCTTGCTCTCTCTCTGAGAAGACCCATCCTCACCTCTTCCTTCTGTCCTCCTCCTCTAGGTTTGAAAAGGAAAATTTCCAGCAGCCCCCGTTGCTTCTTCCAGAGCTGGAAAAGAAAATCAGTCACTTCAGGGAGAAAAATATTGCTCTAGAGGAGACTCTGAGGAGCTTCCAAGGTATTGAGCGTGGGCTGGGGCGGGGAGGTGGAGCAATACCTGTGTGAGCRTAAATTGTATTTATTTACTTAGAGTATAAATGATATTTTATTGCAATTATATATGTGTGATCCCAGCGTGGCGGAACAGCCTCTGTTTTCATGTTCTCGCTGATACCCGCATGTTGTATCAGATGATGTCTCTTCTCCCCTCTTTAGACACCCTGATGTTTGAGCTGCCTSAAAAGAGTAAGTCCACATCTCCTGGAGGTGAGGGAGTGGGAAGGACCAAGGGAAGGCTGAGCCCGGCACGGGCCATGAGGTGGAGGGTCATCTGGGGAAGACGCTGCCATGTCCGAACAAAACAATGAACGGTGGGGGGGGCAAAAAACACCACAAGGAGTCAGGGAATCCTCACCATAATGTGTTGATGGATTCATTTATTTCAACGGAGCTGCTAAGCTGCAGGARGACTGAGTCTGCCCCTCACGGCAGTTCAGGGAACAAATGCCTAGTTTGGCGTTTTTGGCACAAAAAAGGGTAGGGGGTCTCCTACTCATCTGCCTCGGGGCTTGTTCTCTTGCTCCCTCGGGAATCTTCTTCTGATCCTTGCCTGGGTCCYGTGGGATGGGGAAAGCAACCAACGTCTGCCCCCGCAGCGAGGGCAGAGCATCCCAAGCGATGGGACGGATGGTGCTGCAGGACCTCCCCACTCAGCCCCAGCAGCGAGGCGGAACCCGAGGCCATGGGTTTCTGGTTTCCTCTGATGCTCTACGCTCTGTCCCTTGCAGTGACGGTGACCCTGGATCCATCCACRGCTCACCCCCAGCTTGTCGTGTCGGCCGACGGGAGGAGCGTGAGGTGGGAAGATGCCCAGCAGGACCCGTCTGCTGAGGGGTTTGGCACCGACCCCTGCGTGCTGGGCTGTGAGGGCATCGCCTCGGGGAGATGCTGCTGGGAGGTGGAGGTGACACCCAAAGGCTCCTGGGCTGTGGGGGTGGCCAKGGAGTCCCTGAAGAGGAGGGAAGAGACTGCTGTGAGCCCCGAGGTAGAGCTCTGGTCTATGGGTCTCTGCGAGGGTCAGTTTTGGGCGCTCACCTCCCTTGAGCGTATCCCGCTATACGATATCCAGGTCCCCAGAAGGGTCCGGGTCTCCCTGGACTATGAAAAGGGTCAGGTGGCATTTTTTGATGCCGAGAAGAGGGCCCTGATATTCACTTTCCCAGCAGCTTCATTTAAAGGGGAGAGGATTCATCCCTGGTTCCTGGTGTGGAGCGAGGGGTCCCAGATCACATTGTGTCCCTGAAGCTCTCCCTTCTCACCCAAACACAAGTTTTACGTCCCCCAGTATCCCTATTTCCAGCACTTTGGAGGACTTCCATCTATTAAAGTCCTCGTTGGCCTTTCTGGCCTCCCTTTCCATCATCAGTGATGCCAAAGGGTTGAGTATTTCTGTGGGTCAGCGTCCCAGATGGTCATCCCCCAACCGGGACATCAGTGGGTGACAAACGGAGCCACGTCTGCCCCACAGCATCCTGCACCAGCTTGACTGCTTCTCTGGTCTTGTGGTTTTAGATGTAGTAAAAAGATTTACGTGCTGTCATGTTCTTCTCTGGGTGGTTATTTGCTGCTTCTGGATGTCAGGTTCAAGGCGGGGGGGGGGGAGCAGGAGTTTTGGTTAATTAAGTCCCATTCAGGCATTGGAACAGGCTGCCCAGGGAAGTGGTGGAGTCACCATCCCTGGAGGTGTTCAAAAAACGTGTGGATGAGGTGCTTCGGGACATGGTTTAGTGGGCATGGGTACTGGGTTGATGGTTGGACTCGATCTTAGAGGTCTTTTCCAACCTTAAGGATTCTATGATTCCTGGTATTGGCACAAAGCCTGGGAGTTGGCTGTGCTCGCATCCAGAAAGGTCCACAAGCCCCGTGCAGGTGACCTAGGGACATCCCTGGAAGCTCTCCTGTCTGCTGGCGGTCCCAACCGGAGGGAAAGACACGGAGGAGAAAAAAAATCATCTGGTTTTTATTATTAATGATCTACATCATGGAGGTTTCAAATATCAATTTTTTGGAGAAGAGAGGAAACGATTGAGGCTCAGGAGCTTTGCCGTGTGCGAACTTCCCACCAGCAAAGGTACCACGTTGGTAAGACCCCGCGTTGCAGCACSGAAAGCTGGGATAAACCTCACCTGACATCAGAAGCTCATAGTGCAGATGTTTGCATCGCTGGTCACCCCGGGATCCTTTACAAGGGAGAAACTGTCTGTTTTAGGGCAATTGCACCCATTGGGAGGTTGGGGGGAAAAAAAAAAGGTAAAATTTGGACAACTTGGTTTGGAGGTGACCAGCTCAGGTGGGGACACCTGTACTTAATCAGGCAAAACTTTCTGYTGCTGTCACTCTGAATTTTTCCCCTTTTCCCACTATTTCCCACTTCTATGCCCCAGGGTCCCCTCTCCAGAGCTTTTCCCCTCTCTTTGCCTCATTTTTCTTGGGCTTATCTCTTCTCCCTGYGCATCAATCCCCCAGTTTCGTGGGGAAGAAGGAAACGCAAAARCCAAAGTTCCCACCTCTTCTGTTCCCGGTGGTCCCAGGGGTAGCACGGGGGACGCGTGGTKGTCCCCTCAGGCTGTGGGAAGGGGGGAGGACCCCGCTCTCCGTGTCTCAGGGACACAGCCTGAGCTGGGACCTGGCCCCCACCACCCAGAGCCACGGGCGGACCCTCTCCCCGGTGAAGGAGGCGCGGGAAAAAATGAACATCAGCCCCCCCTCATCGGCGTCAAAGAATGCCACCGTCCCTCCGGCGTAGTCCAGGTGGATGCTGACCCTCCGGGGTACCCAACGGAGGGGTAGGAGGGTCACCTTGCGGCTGGTGAGCGCCCGAACTTGCCCCCCCCACTTCTCCACCCCCCAGATCCCTCCTTGGGGGCAGAGGCTGAGATGCCCCTTCCGACGGATGGACTCGCGGGCCACCCCCACAGCCCAATCCCCCCCGTCCCCCACCTCCACCTCCCAGCAATGCCGGCCTGCCACGAAACCCTGGCACCCCAGCACGAAGGGCCAGTAGTCAAATCGCTCCGGGTTATCGGGCAGGTCCCGTCGTCCTTCTCCGCGTCTCACGCTCTTACGGTCCTCGGAGAGGACGAGGTCGGGGTGAGCCGTGTCGGGGTCCAGGGTCACGATGGCTGCGGGGTGGGGGACGGGGGTGTCAGAAGCAAGGCTGAGCATCCCAAGGATGTGGAGGGGGCTTGGAGGGGGCCAGCGGGACCCGGGGGGGGCAAAAGCATCCCAAGATGGAAGCATCCCCAAGAACATGAAGCAGAAAAGCTGTTTTTAATTAAAAAAAAAAAAAAAAAGGTGCGCGGTAATGGCAACAGACTCATGCAGAAATCCCTGCGGATTTTAGGCTACGTCGGATCAAAAATAGATGCTGAGGGGAGAAAAAAAAATGAAGGCAAGCGATACGTGGGGTGTAAACCAGCAAAGTCTTGAGSGGGTCGTCTCCTACAGCAAGCGTCAACCACGGGACAAGACCAGACTGGTTCAGCTGAGCATGTGATTTGAGGGGAAAAAAAAAAAAAGCTAAAACCTGAAGACAGGGCAATAAATTGGGTCAATTTGTTTCCGTATTTGTTTCATGGAAATAGTTAGGTTTCAAGGCAAGGGCTCTGCCCTGGAGCGGGTTTTCCTCCAGCGTTACGTTGAGGCTCCAGCTGCAGGGCTGAGAAWACTTGTTGGCTTGCCCTAATTTTCATATTTTTCCTTTCAGCATTTATTTTTGGCCACTTTGGGCTAGGTGCGCCTTCATCTAACAGGTACCTCTGCTTTTGCGGTCTCGCTCTCGGCAGAAGCCAGTTTTGGGAAAGGGTAGGCTGGAGGGGCAGCCGAGCCAGGGAGCAGCCCACCCTTCACCCACGAGCATCTTTCAGGAATTAGGGCAAAAYGTGTATAATTAAGAGAGAGATAAATGAGGCATTAAGTGCGTATCAAATTGTCATTTCTTCTGACCTTTGCTCTTCCTCACCTCCACCTCAGGGTTTCTCTCTGCAGTATTTCTGTTCCCAAAGTGTACCCAGAACGAGCCAAGGGCAGCTCAGCCCTTCCAGCGCTCCCCAAAATATGGCTAGCCTGTTTTTTTTTCCCTCCTCCTCGAGCCCTTCTCCGTACCTTGCAGCTTCTTCAGAGTTTCCTTCAGAGCACTGTTCCTCCAYGAGAAATGACAGACTCTGTCTTCTGACTCCGGAGAAACATCCACCGGCAGCTGGAAAGTCACCTTCCCACATCTGAGGAAAAAAAAAAAAAACAGCCCACACTTTTCAGGGTGATTGTCATAATTTTGGGAAATCTGATGCCACCAGAAATGAGGTGATGGTATTGCTAGAGTGTTGGGTTTATAATCTCACCCCCTTGGCAACCCAAACCTCAAGGAAAGTAAAGGCCAAATTTCCCTGTTGGATTAATCTTTTTTTAATTTTATTTTATTTTTTATGTAGACCGTGAGAAAGGTCCAGCTTGAGAGGACTGGGCTAGAGAAAAGAGCCAAGACTTTGCAGTGAAGTTAAAGCCAGCCTTTGCCGATGAGGAGGTCATTTTGGGACTAAAGCTCCTTTGATTAGCACATCCCCAGAAACGATCAAGAGAAGAGACGAGCGCATAGCGGTGGTACCCAAAATACCCTTCCAGACTCCTGCAATTTCCCTGAAGCAGAGGTGTACTCAGCAGCCACCGGTGAGTTTTCTCCTCCATGGTCATTGCTCTTTGAAAAGTTCATGAAACAGCCTTTCAGAGAGGCCACGTACCTGCTGACGGTGCTTTTCACGTCCTAGGGAAAGAAGGGAGAAAGAGAAAATGAAGGTCAGCGTGAGCTTTCCTCCTTAAATCACAGCAATGCTGAATTGTTTAGTTGGGGATGGACCTCTTGGGTCTCTGCTCCAACCTTCTGCTCAGGCCTCTGTCCAGACAGGGTCTGAATATGTGCAGGGGTGGAGATGCCCACGTCTAGAGGGACCCTGAACCAGGGAGGCACCACGCTCACAAGGAAAAGATTTTTTTTTCCCCAAATCTAGAAAAAATTTCTCTTGCTGCAACCTGTGCTAGTTGCCTCTCATCCTTTTGCTGGACACCTCTGAGGCACTGGGTCCATCTGCTCCACAATCCCATTAGACCATCGCAGACTACCAGGGCCCCCATCAGCACTGATAGACATTAATGGYCCTGATCAGCCCCACCTGAGACCCTCCCCATGGTCCAGGGGCTCTGTTTAAGCTCAGTCCTGGGGTATTTAGTCCTTTTGGAGGAAGGTGGCCATGGACCCTTCTGATTCACCCCATGGGCTGCATTCCCAACTTGCCTTCAGCCCTGCCCATGGACCTACCCGATGCTCCGGGCTGCCCTGCCCTGCTCCCCTCTCTCAGGTACCCCAAAGTTGGGGTGAAGGCTGGTGATGCTCTTGCTCCCTTCCCCATCCCGTTGGGAACCACCAGCCCTCACTATTCCCTCCCAGAGGCAGTGATTTCATTCCCTTTTTTTTTTCCATCTTTCCAGGCTGCAAATCTCCCTCTCCTCATCCCCTCGAGGTTTTCAGATCTACAGAGGGAGTAGGAGCAAACTGGAACTAGGAAAGCCCAACTAATTAAGCCAGCAGCTACCTGGTGGGAAGGACCCTCCCTACAATTTTCCCTTGAAAAGCTGTAAACTGGATGAATTCACTCACCGGTTGCTGATTCTTTTCTTGCCCTTGTGTCGAGGTGTCCAGTTGGGAAATCTCCTCCRAGAGTTTGGTGGCATTTTTTGCCTGCCTCTTCTCAATCTCATTTTTCAGGTCTTCCAGCTGTGAAAGCAAGAAGACCTCACGTCCTCCTGGGACCTGCAGCGTGCCTAAAACCTGAGCACGGTCTGCCAGGGCTCGGCTCCAATCCACCCCTTTTAAGATGCAAACGAAGGAGCAGTGGAATGGGAAATACCATGAGGAATTCATGGGAAGGCATTTCCCACAGGAGGAGGTCTCCTGTGAACCCACACCCCTCCTAACTTCTTTCGAATGCCTGGAGAAATGTAGGGGGTGGGGGAAATCAAACTTGACGCAGAAAAGCGACGCGAATTTGGAAGGAAAGTTGCTGATAAAAGCCACAAACACACTTGCAGGAACTCGGGCAGAAAGCAGTTGATATTCCTGCACTTACCAGCACAGCAGCGGTGCAAAGCTACCAAAAAAGACCTAAAGAAATGACCCTAAAGTCGGTGTGTTACTGCCCAGGGACTTGAAAGGTCAGGGAAGTTGACACCTACCAGATCCTCCAGTTTTCTGCGCTCCAGGATAGCTGTCCTTCCTCGGAGACCTTCTCTCTYTTCCTTCAGAAGACCTAATATCCGCCTGAATTTCTTCTGAAGCAAACTAAAAAAACCTGTTGTTTTTATCTCTTTGATGGGGCTGGATCTTTCTCTTCCTGTTCCTTCCCAGTCCCGGGTAAAACTGCGGCACGGATGCGTTGAGCCTGCGAGTCAGCTCTTCGTGCCATGTCTCCTGGGCAGGAGGTGGTGACACCCTTGGCCTGATCCGCTGGGAGCATCGTGTTTCTCCCTTGTCAATCTTCCAGCTTTTTATTCTGGGGAGCTGTGGAGGGCTGTCACCTCCTTTTTTAGGGCTGGGCACTAGACAAAACCATCAGCCCTCCCAGGAAAGGGCTGGAGGCAAAAGACGTTCAGGCTGCCAGGAAGGTGAGGAGCTCTTGAAGCTTGGTGGGACCATGGATGGGGAAAGCATAAGAAAAATGTGCAACCAGAACCCTGTAGGTGCTGGAAGAGGGGCTGCAACTCAAGGCGTGTGAAGGGGCACAAGTTGGGGTCCTTGGGACCTACAGCCACCCATCMCTACGTGCCCTCCGAGAAGGACTGTCCTGGCTCTGAGCTCACAGGAAAATGTTTCTAAGCAATTTCTAACCCACTGCTCSTTTGTTAAGCTCCGTGGCTAAATATATTGATTTTTTTGCATGGCAGCAACCGGGAGTTTTAGAGATCGGGTCACTGTGACCCAGCTGAAGGTCTACCAACGGAGATAACTCTCCCAGCTGCAATCGCTTGACCAGGTTTGGAGAAGCRAGTCTCGTTTCCAGCAAACTATTCCCATCAGGAAGAGCCACGGGGGGAGTCGCTCGCTCCGGGAATAGCAGGACTGGAAGCAAACGCCCTGCAACCGCTTCCCAGGGAAGCACGGCCGGGGGTGGGGGGGARCAGGTTGGGAGGCAATCTGTCCTGCCAGACCCAGACGCAAGAGGTGGGCGCAACCGAGCGGATGTTGGCATCTAACGAGACGTCTCCGTCTGAGCTGGGCTGCTTTGCTCTTCAGGGAAAAGTGGCTTTCTGCCGTCGGCAGAGCCTGAGGCACAGCTCCTTTCATCTCAAAATTAGGTGCCCARGGTTGGGCAAGTGAGTCGCACCCTAAAAGCGTCTACAGAGCCTGGAAAACCGGCTGGGGTGGGGACATCTGCATTGGAGATTTCTAGAGCGAAGGGACACCCTGGAAGAGAGCTGGAGGTGGGAGAGAGCTGGCTGGGGAGCAGAGACGTGGAGGGAACCTGTGGCCCTGAAGGAATGAGAAAAACATCGATCTCTACCTCCAAGGAAAAGCAGCGAGTTTTAGTGGGATTTGGTGTTTTGTGTCTTGTGTTTCTCAGCAGGTGCCTCTGAGAGGAGCGTGGTGGGACCACGGCGGTTCGGGGACCTCCAGCAACCCGCAAATGTGTCCTTGCAGAACAGCTCAAGAGCTTTTCCCCCGATTCACCCAGGTTTTCTTCTTTGGCCCTTCCTGCGCCGACAGCCTGTCTAKTCGTATTCTCCTCTGCCTTTCCCAGCTGGGCTTGAACTGGTGCCAGGACATGGACCCAACACACCAGGGTCATGCTCCTCCCTGCCAGAGGTGTGGCRAAGGGAAAGGGAATGAGGTGGGAGAAAGAGCAAAAAATCCTCAAGGCTTTTTTGCTCAAAAGTCTTTCCCAGTAGCCCCGGGATGGTGGGACGGGGCTTCGTCACGGGGCGCCCATGGGATGGTGGGGATGGTGGGACGGGGCTTCGTCACGGGGCGCCCACTCATCTCTCGTCTGTTATTCTGAGGCCAACATCACCCGCTCCCTCCCACTCTTGCTTCTGGTTCCTCTTCTCGGTTCTGTAATCAATAACATGTATTTATTTCAGTGATGCCTCTTCCTCTTTTGGGTTTTTGAAAAAAAAAAAAACAGAAGAAAAATCAGCAGGTTTTGAGGGAATCAATGCAGTTAGGCAAAAAATGCCAGAACTTGTATTTCACCTGTCAACTCCGTCTGCTTTTATAGTCGAGGAATATCTAACCAGCACAGCCACAGGAGCCTCTGGTACGATTTATCCCATCTCATCCCTCCGGAACAGCCAACAGGGAGTTACCCAGGAAGCTGGACGTGTATAACGGTGTGGAAAATTGCATTCCAGGTGGGTTTGTTTCCCCTCACTGCCTGCAAAGGGGGCTTGAATGACTAGAGGTCCACCACAAGAAGGTGGAAAGGTAAGCGAGGCGTCCCCATCCCGTGCAGCTTTTCTTAATCTTGCCGAGATTAAGAAAATCTCAGCTAAGAAATCCAGAATAATATGTCCATAGCGAGGCAGAAAGTGGAGAGTGCAAAACAAAATGTTCTTTTATTTAAAATAAATATCAGAAATGTAGACAGGGAGAGAGACCAGCTCAAACCAAGCCAGTTTGTAGTGAAAGGCCACCTCCCTTGGCAGAACAGACTCTGGATCTGCCTTGCGACTGATGTCAGAAAGAAAACACTTTGGAAAGAGATATAAACAGGAGGATTCAGTCCGTTAAAGGCAAAATAAATTAAAAAAGACCACAGGTTTGAAAGTCCTGAGTGCTCTCCACCCTTGATCAACTCCTCGACGTTCCCTTCCTTCTGATGTGCTGACTCCATAACYTCGTACCAGCTGATCCTTTCTCCTCACCGCTGTGTGCTGGTGTCCCATCTCCCCGTCCTTGCCGTACAGGTGCCATCCCAAAGCTCCCAACGGAGATGGACACGGGAGAGGAGCAGCAGGTTCTCTCGGCGAGACGCTCTGAGCAACCACRGCAAACAGCTGGCATCACGCAGATGTCCCTTTTGCTAAGGTCTGGTTGATAGACAACTCAAGGACAGATTCGGAGGGGAGACCTGAATCCTACCCAGTCCAGTGGGGACATCAGCTGCCCGGCCACCGACTGGTCCTCTGAGGGTGGGGTTTGGGTGATTTCTTGCAAACGAGCCCCCATCCCCATCTTGAACCAGGGGAAGACCCTCTCCCCGTTGAACGAGGCTCTGGTATAAACCAAGATGGAAGCATCATCATCTGCGCTGAAAAATGCCACCCGCCCCCCTTCATAGTCCAAGGAGACCCGTATCCTCCTGGGAAGCGGGTTCAGGCGCAGGTTGGCGCGGGGAGACGTGAGGGAGTGATAAGCCTCCAGAGCCCACACCCCTTCCTTGGGGGTGAAGCTCATCGGTCCCTTCCTCTTGACCGATGCTCGGGCCACCCCTAGGGCCCAGACACCCCCCTGCCCCACCTCCACCTCCCAAAAATGCCTCCCTGAAGTGAAGCCCTCGCAGCCCAGCACGCAGGGTTCGAAGTCAAATCTCTCCGGGTTGTCCGGGAGGTCCTGCTGRGTCAGCTGGCCCCTGGCTTGTTTTCGGTCCTCGGAGAGGTGAAGGTTGGGGTGAGCCGTGGCCGGGTCCAGGGTCACGTTGGCTGCAGGACAAGGGAGAACCAGAGCACTGGAGGTAGGACTTGGCCCCAGGAGAGGCTGGAGATGTTTCTTTTCCTCCCAGCATCTGGGACCAGCCCCGCTCTCCTGCTTCTCCCAGCTCTGGATGCTTCACGGAGGGCATGGGCAGGTCTAGGGTTGGCGCTAGCCGTGGGGTCCCCCAGCAGAGATGCCCCTGGGTGGCATGAGAAGGGGGAGAGGACAAAGCGCGGAGCAGAGGCGTGGGGAGGGGATGGTGGGAAATTCGTGGGGAGGGAAGGGGGAGAACAAACGCTCTTCTCAGGTGTTCCTTTTCTTCGGGTCCCGGAGGGGCATTTGGCTTTAYTAGGACCATATCTCAGCCCCTGGATACACCAGGAGCGTCAACATCAGGATGCTGTCACCCTTCCCTTCCTCTCCCTGGGGGGATGGCATAGTTTTTTCCATGGGAATCTCTTCCACAAGCCCCAAAACCCGTTTTTCGCCCACCCACTACCATCGACTTACTTGGCTCTTGCAATTTAAACGTCAGGCTGTCTAAAGAGGAGAGAGATTTCACGGTTATCAGGTTTACGTGTCAGGCAAACCGGCCGCAGCTTAGCTTGATCACGCAGTCTGCGGAGGCGAAACAGCTAACGGGGGACTTGGGAGGGGAAATATTGGGGGGGTGGGGGCTTGGCTGGGGGCAAAGGCTCTGGGTTGACTTGCTCTGGTGCAGGTATTGATGCTGTGGTAGCTATGCAACTCTCCCGAAGCCRGGGCAGATGAACCTCCTGGCCAAGCCAAACTCATCTCCAAGAGACACTGCAGTGGGTTTCTCCCCCTGTCGTAACATCCCCTCCCTGGCTTTGTACCCACGTGGACTTTAATTTTCCCATCAGCTTGGAAGCGACGGGAACAACCGCACCAGCAGCTCTGTTTGAATTTGCTTTTCACATGAGACATGGGAGAGGAGACTCCTTTGCCGAGCTTGTTTTTCTCTCCTCTCCGCTTCCCAACTCTTTTTTTGCCCCAGGAAAAACTGCCAGTGTCCTCCTCTGGTTAAAAGCTTCAGCTGCATTTATTTACAACAGTTACTAGGTGGGTTTTGCATTAGCAGCCAGCACGCAAGAACCCATTTTCTCCCAGATATCAGGCACGSGAGGCAACGTGCCCTCTCCTAACGCTGCTCGGTACCTTGGCATTTCCTCAGCAAGCCTCTCACGAGGACGTTTCTCTGAACAAAGTCCTCAAGTCGTCTTTCCAGATCAGAGGAAATCTCCGCCGGAGGGTTGAACTTCATCTCACAACTGCAAAGAGACCAAAAGAGGGCAAAAAAACCACGCGTGATATATTTGGTTGCTCGTTTTGTGCTCATTAAATAATTCAGGAGAAGCTATGGGATGGGCTGAGGATACTTATCCAGGAGCAAACAAAATCCCCCTTTTTCCCTGCCCCGTTTCTTTGCAGTTTCTTTCCCCCCCCAGCAGTCGCTGAATGGACGTTTCTGAACACAAAACACCATTTCTGAACACAAAACACCATTTCTGAACAAAAAACACCATTTCTGAAGAACCGTTGTGGGAGGCTGAGCTATCGACTGCATCCATCTGGTTTGAAACCCCGACCTCAGGATTCGCCCAGGTGGCATCCAGACCTCTCCAAGTATCAGAGTGTGGGTAAAGTGAGGAGCCACGTTACCTATTCAAGAGTCTTCCGATGTCCTAAAGGTGGGAAGAGAGAGGAGAGACAGTTGGGGAAGAGGAACAACAAGTCTTGTGTCTTCTAAACAAAAGTTATGTATTTTYATGGCAATGCAGTAGCAAAGAAGGACCCTACCCATGTGGTGATCCCACYGGCAGCAATGTTAGAAGACACCAGGGAGTTCCCATGGGGCGGAATTTGGGCTCCCAGGTCTCGGGCTTTGCTTTTTCCCTCCTTTCCYCACCARCCCTGATGCTTTGGTCTCTCACCTGCAGGAACTGGCTCGCYGGCTGTTGGAATTTCCCCTCCATCTCCCAGATCAGGGTGTCGAGGTGGGACATCTCCTCCGAGACCTTCGCCACTGCTTCCTCCTGGACCCTGGTGATGGCCCGGTCCAGGTCTGCCAGCTGGGTCAGGAGGAGGCGCTCTTGGTCCTTCAAAAATTGGTGCAATTGCTCGAATTCACACACTATCTTCTTCCCTTCACTTTTGGTTTTGTCCTGCCGGGATCAGAGATGAAGGCAAAGGGGATGAACGAGGGGCAGGAGACCTCTCCACGCAGCAGAAGGCATGGCGCGACCTCTCTATGACCTGAAACACTGGCAAAAACTTCCCTCCTGGATTATTTTTACATCATTTTAGTTTCTATTAGTGTCACATCTCTGAGGCTGCCACAGCCTGTGGGGCTGCCACAACCCCAGACCTCTGCAGAAGGAATCACTGGAGCTTCAGGTGAAGCTCTCCAAGACGGGCAGGAGGTGATGGGGGCTGCAGAAAAATCCCACCGCACCCGAGAAAAACAGATGAGTGCTTCGAGGCCACCCGGCTGGTCTCAGGGTACCACGTCCTCAGCGATATTCAGTCAATACAAGGGTGAATTTAACAGCAAACCACGTTTCTGGGGATTTAGGTAGTAGCAGGGACTGTCCAGGAGGCTTAGCCTGGAAGCAAAACCAAAAGATGCAACYGCAACCGGGCTCTATCAGAGGGAGATTTATAGAGTTTAGGGGGGAAAAAAACCTTCCAGCCCACCTCTCTATACCAGGCTGGGGGCCATCTGCCCCCCCCCAGCTCCCTTGCAGAGGAGCTGCAACGTTATCTCCCCCGTGCAGGCTCCAGCTGATGTGAAACCCCAGCAGATAAAGACAGGGTTGGCCGGCGCCCAGGGCCAACGGCACAACACTCCGAAAAACCAAATATGCAAGAGCTTGGCCTTAAAATACACCAGCAATGCTGGGGTGGGTGGAGAGACCCCCTCCCCCCCCCCCGGCTCCTGCTGGAAGGCACCTACCAGGTACGAGCTCTTTCTTACGCCGGCTTTTCTGCTTTCCAGGTATTTTTCTCTTTCCTCCTTTAAAGCCTGTAGGCGGGCTTGGATTTCTTCCTGAGGGAAAAGAAAAGGTGTTCTTGGAGGAGGCGAGAAAAATCCTTTTTCTCCACTAAAATTACGTCCGCCCTCGTCTATAGATGGGAGAGGCTTTGCCTAAACGCTGGCTCCTCTGCAAGGAGCAGAGCTGGAGGAGGAGGAAGGTCCMCAAGCAACCCGTGACGTTCCGAAGACCCGTGCAAAGAAGATGCAACCTGCAAACACCAACCTGGCCGCAGGCAGGGGTTTAAATTTCTGCAGAAGAGCAAAACACCAACGGAAATCAATAGCCCACGTCCCGGGAAGCGTGCAAGAGCAAGATAAGCGCGTAGTGAGATTTCCCTCAAAAACACTCGCAGCCTCCAGAAACTGGTGGCTCTGGGGTAAATATCTCTGCATTTAATAACCCTCAGCGGATTTGTTTAGCGTGCGTTTATACGGGKGCTTTTTGAGCCCCCGGAAATCTTCGGCATCAGCAACGTCTTGCAGCAAGGAGTTCCGCCGGTTAACGCTGCGCGGCGTTTGCRCGGCTCTGCCAAGTGCTCGGCTTTTGGGTGGGAAAGGTGACGGGAACGGGTTTGGATCAGCAGGAAAAGAGAAAAGGAGGAGAGAAGGGGAAGAGACAGGGAAAAGTTGTTTCTCTGTGTTTGAAACTAAAGAAACGGTTGAATAGGGGAACAAATATCCAAAGTTTTCCCTCAATAACTGTTGTAACCATGGTAAAAAAAAAAAAAAAAAAAAAGAGGAATTCTTGGGCATTTTCACATGTTTTGAATATTGTCAGTATTTCAGCACAGTCGAGCCAATAGCAGCGTTCAAAGAGGAAAAAGGCTAACGAGGTATTTTTTTATTTCTCTGTTGGCAAAAACGAATAAATTAAAGCGGGGGGGGGGGGGCGACGACCTGGTAGGAACATTGCGAAGAACAAAGGTCCATGCAATAAAACGCAAACAGGAAGCACGTGGGTGAGCGAGACCCAAAAATCCCCGTTGGCAGCTGCGCCGGAGACCGGCGGCACCCGAACGGCTGCGCTTCGCCCCTGGAAAGGGATTTTCGGTGCGGTGGGGAGGTGCAAGCGCGTCCCCGGGCTTTACCTTATATTCCTGGGCAGCTTCTTCGACCGGGACCACGGTGTGGAAGCGGTGAGCCTGGGACCTGTCGCACACCACGCAGATGGGCCGCTGGTCCTCCTTGCAGAAGAGCTTCAGAACCTCCTGGTGCTGCCTGCAGAAGTTCTCCCGTCCCGCTGGTCCTCCTCCTGCCCGCAGGCTCAGCTGCTTGGCGATTTCGGCGATATTTGCTAGCTCCCTGCTGGGACGGAAACTCTTCCGCGAAGCCGTCTGCCGGCACTGCGGGCAGGAGAAATGGACCTCCAGCCCTTCCCAGCAGCGGGTGATGCACGCCCGGCAGAAGTTGTGGCCGCAGTGGATGGAGACGGGGTCTCGGAAATAACCCAGGCAGATGGAGCAGGAGGCTTCGCTGTGCAGGCTTTCCGCCGGGCTCTGCGTAGCCATGGCTCTTCCCAACCCACCGCCGGGATGGGATCCAACGAGCTTCGCTTCGCGGGAAGAAGAGGAGGACGTTCCTCCTCCCGGCTCGGCCGTTTTCTCGTTGCAAAGGGGGGAAATCAACCCCCAGCCCTAACGCCGCGAAACGGCGGCACGGGAGGCTTGAAGAGAAGCGAGGAGAGSGCGAGCGCGCGCGGTGCTTCCTCCTCGCCTCCTGCCAGCCTCCCACCGGTGTCGGTTGAGTTGACTTTCTGAGCCAGATGTGAGCGAGCAGATAGGAGGCTGGAGGGCAGGGCTGCTCTTCGGTGGGACCAGGACAGGCTGGAGAAGCGACTGGGGAGAAATCTCACGAAACTCGGGGTGGGATACCGCCTTGCACCAGGACCAACCACGGGACAGGGCTTTTGGGGGTGGCAAGTTGTCCATGAGTCAGCAGTGGGACCGTGCGCCAAAGATATCAACCCCGTACAGGGCTGCATTAACAGGAGTGGAGAGGGGAGGGCAGCAAGACACTATCTCCACGTGGTTAATGARAAATACGTGGGACCCAATGCAACAGGAGAGGTCAGAGCCCGGAACCCACCTCTGCTGTGACACAGTGCCCATATCCCCGCTTCGGGCTTCAGGGGGAACTGACTCTTCCTTGGYCACCCCCATGGCCCACATGCCTTCTCCATAGATGTCCACCTCCCAGCAGTGCCAACCCGACGCGAAGCCCCTCGAGCCCAGCACRCAGGGATGGGCTTTGAACCTCTCCGGGCTGGAGAGCAGGTCCTGCCCGCAGCTTCTCCACCACATGACCCTGCAGTTTTCCAAGAGGCAAAGCTCAGCGTTGGCCGTCTTGGGGTTCAGCGTCATCTGTGCTGGAGATGGAGAGTCAGGCTCATTGCATCAGATTTTGGGGCGCACAGGGCTTTTTTTCTCCTTTCCCGTCCATCCGACCCGGTTGGGAGCCCTTCAGGCACTGCCTCGTGGTGGGACCAGGATGGGAGAAGGAGGAAAGGAGGCAGCAGAGCAGTTTAGGTTAATCTTTGGGGGCATCAGAGCTTGGTTTACTATATTTTTKGATTTAATGTGCTGGATTGGTTGGGCACACGTTCGGTTCACTTACTTCTTAAGGGAAGTTTGAACTCCGGTATGCCTGGAGGAAAGAGAAAGATGTGAGAGGCAGAAAGGTAAATCGGTCTGATTCYGGATTTCTGCAAAAACCCAGAGAGTCGGGAACAAGCTTGGGGGAACGTAGAGAAACTTGAGGAGGGAGAGGAGAAAACCAGGACTACCCCTACGAAATTCCCCCGCGCACAGAGGGGCTGCCGCAAAGAAAACAAACACAACGACGGGTTGGAGCGTGTCTGCGGTGAGGAGCGAGACGCTATCTCCACGTAGTTCATGTGAAATACGCGGGACCCAACGCAACAGCAGAAGCAGGCAGGTAATATCAGRCTAACACTGCTCATTTGCGACCTCATTATTTGATCTCGGAAAAAAATCCCTCATTCAGCAACCAGGATGTATTTCTTTCACGTGGCTTCACTCCATGTGAAGTGGAGTAGCRTCTTCCTCCCCACCAAGAAGCACGATGGCGTTTTCCTCTCTGGACCTGCGCACGGTACCTTGAAACTTCTCCTCAGCCTCCTTGACGACTGCGATTTTCTCTGTGAAACCACAGAATTTCTTTTCCAGCTCAGGGGAAATATCGAGTGGCTGSGAGAACATTTCCCCCTCCAACCTGGAGGGAAAGAGGGGATGTATTTACGCCTGGTTGTAGGTTGCTACTCGATGTTTTATCAGCAGTCAGCGGGGAGAATTAGTGGAGGGAAGATGATGGGTCTGCACCGTGTCGCACATCTCGGACAGCAAATTACACAACGTGATCAYACACCACCCTTGTAGATGTTTATCGGTTTGCTTCAGCTGTGAAAGGATGAGGTGGTTGGGTCCTAATGGGAACTAACACCCCTGAGCAGACCCACCTGGGATCCCACACCCCCACCCCTGGTCCAGGGGCTCTGTTTAAACTCAGCCCTGAAGCACTGAGTCCTTTTGCAAGCTGCTTTGGAGGAACATCCAYGGACCTTGTTGCTACCGCAACACCAACGGTGCTTCCTGGTCCACAGCTGGCTCGAAACTCATTCTGGGTCTTTCCAGCTTCTCTACTGCAGAAATAAAGCGATTTCAGGTTGGCCTGAGCTGCTTGCAGAGGCGTCGTTTCTGGAAAGTACCTCGTGAGGGGTGAAGCCAACAGAAAAAAAAAAAAAAGCTCAATGCAAAACTAGAGCAGGCTCCTTCCAGATGGCAAGAGCTGAAGAGCTTTCGCATCTAAMACCAGCTGGTCCACAGCAGCAGGAGACAGACGGGTCTGGCACCTGCATCTGCTGATGATGCAGGAAAGTTTCGATCTCTGGAGGGTGGCATTTTGCTGTGAGCAGGGACATTTAGCCCGGAGAAACACCACGAGCATTTGAAAAGTGTTCTTTTTTTTTTTTTTTTTTTTTTTTGCTCATGCTTTTTTTTTTTTTTTTTTTTTTTTTTTTTTTTTTTTTTTTTTTTTTCTTCTTTTTTTTTTTTTTTTTTTTTCTTTCTTTTTTTTTTTTTTTTTTCTCCTTTTTTTTTTTTTTTTTTTTTCTTAGCTCAGTCTTAGGTCAGATGCTACTAATTGATATAAAGATTTTCTATTTTTAAAAAATAAAAGGAGCTTTTTTTTTTTTTTTTTTTCTTAGCTCAGTCTTAGGTCAGATGCTACTAATTGATATAAAGATTTTCTATTTTTAAAAAATAAAAGGAGCTGAGGGTAAAGATCAGGGGAGAGTCAATTTCTTTGGAAATTCAGCCATGGTTGCAAATCCCATGGATTTCAGCATAACTTGCCACGCTCAGCAGAAACAGCAGGCAACTCTTGACTGCTCYTGAAGTAAGTGTTGGGAAAGTTTTGTGACACCCGTGACTGTTTCAAAGCTATTAATTTCCCTTTTTTTTGATTTTCCTTTTTTTAACCAAGGTCAAGGAGATTTCAGGGAGCTGTGGGGTAAGAGAAGGGCTGAGGATCTCTCCCTTTTTTTTTTTTTTTTTTTATCCTACTGACCTTCAGCATAGCTGATCTTGATAAGGGACCCGCATCCTGGAGGAGATACGGCTGCTGGATAAACAAACCCTCATGAGGCTCAGTAAACCCCCGGCGTTGCAGATCGTGAGATTAAAAGATGACATGGGGATGGTGGTGGTGAGAAACGGTACGCATCTGTTTCTTACTCTTCCCTAAGCCTGTGCTYGTGGCTGAACCCTGGGGGAGATGACCCCTTGGTCCCCCAAGAGTGTGGTGCTCCTATGTCCACCTCTTCCTCACAGCAGGTGATGCCACCTCAACAGCTGATATCAAGAGACGAGGATGAGCGAGTCCACGGGTGGTTTAATCCCACAGCCCAAAGGCTGTACAGGTGTCTGCACCCACCAAGAGCAGCAACACCAGGAACTTCTGGCCCTTTGTGCGTCGATCTGCCCATAACCCCCTCACCTTGTGCTGCTGGGCAGCCTCCTTCACAGGAACCACAGAATGGTCTCGGTGCACCTTGGACCTCTCGCACACCGTGCAGATAAGCCTTTCCTCGTCTTCGCAGAAGATCTTCAGGGCTTCCTGGTGCTCCTTGCACAAGTTCTCCCCCCTTTCCACCTCTCTGGCCGGTTGCAGGTTCAAGCTCTTGGCTATTTCAATGATGTTGGCCAACTCCCAGTTGGGTCGAAGGCCCTCCTGGGGCGCCGTGTCCCTGCATCGGGGGCAGGAGAAGTTGGTGGTCAGACCTTCCCAGTTCCCAGTGATGCACATCCACAGGGGATGGACCCGGGGTCCTGGAAAAGTTCCAGGCAGATGGAGCAGGAGGCTTCCTCCTGGAGGCTTTCCACAGACATCCTGGCTGCCGTGGAGAGCGACCAAGTTTGTCGCACTTTCGAACGATGAGGAAGGAGAGAGATTTCCTGATTCTATTGGTTAAACCGAGACCCGGCCCCTTTCTAGCAGGGCTTTAGGCAATATGTCTACTTATATTGCTCTGCCTGTGCTGGGAAGTAGCAATTCAGCAGCTGGGGAGGAAAAGAATTAGAGGTGCCAATCCCATTTTTACCCTTTCCCGAAGCACTGGGATTTTTTCAGTCCCCAAAGCCTGTCCTTTGAATCGGGGGAGAYCTGTGGATTTGGTGACTCAATAGCAGCTAGAACAGGAGTTTCACACCCTACCAGCACCTAAGAGAGGTTGTGGAGCTGCTGGGGTGGGAGACAATCACTGGCTGAAAATGCTGCTGAGATATCAGGAGTGACAAGGTCCAGGGCTTGGGAAGGACCTCAGCACCCTTCAGGACAGCGTCCGTAGAGCTGTTTGGGAGGACTCTAACATCTCTTGGGTGACCCTAAGGGTTCAAATGTCCAATTTGCCGCAGGGCAGGGCCTTCCTGGCTGTCAGAAGGAATTTCTGCCACACCTGACTCCTGGGACATCAGCTTTGTCCTTGGGATGARGTGGGACATCAGACTAACACCCTGCGGAGACTGCTATGGATCAAAGATGTTCACGTGTCCCTGGAGATTGCTGGTGCCTCCAAGACCTTGCAAGGTCCAGCAGGTTTCTCTGATCTGCAGCGACATAGCTGAGAGTCTGGAGTGATGCTTTTCCTTCCTTTTCCTGCTCTTTAAATGCCTTTACTTTCAAAAATCGTTGCTGTCCCTTCTTTCCAGCATYATCCATTTGCCATCGCCTTTCAACCGGTTTTCAGTCCAGGTGGTTTTCAGGCACCTAAGCAGGAAGAGTCATCGCTATTCCCTCCCATCGCAGCTGTGATGAAGCAAGAAAGGCTTCCTGARGTGCTTTCATCTGAGCTTTGCAAGAAACAGGTCAAGAGAGGGCAGCAAAGCCACCAGGGTTGGCCACGATGGTGGTGGCACGGTACTGTTTTCCCAGTTTCTCTCTAACAAGAAGGAGAAAACAGCCCTTGAAATATAGAAAGACACTTTAATACAGTCATTTTGCATATAAAAATTTACATAAAACTGCTTACTAAGCTTCCTGACCCAAACGTGCGTATATATAAATCGCAGAAAGGCAGAGTTCAAGCTCTTTCTGTTCACCTTCRCTCCTCCAACCTCTGATTTCTCCCACCCCACAACCCTGAGAAAGGCAGCTGAAATCCACGGGGTTCRACACCAAAGCCTTAAAAACCGCACGTCCTTGCCAATACTGTGAGGTTTTGGGGCTCATAAGAGGTCTTGGTGGGAAAATAGCAGATATTACACTTAACTCAGTGGTAYCCTCTTTTCCTTTCTAGTAACTAAACCAGGAACCAGCACCAGCTTCTTCAGCCCTGCAGGAACGTCATTGCTGAATGTCAGCAGCCAACATCGTTGAATGTCAAGGTAAGGAAAAATTGGGAAGGATGGGAGAAGAGCAGAAGGGATTAAAGCTGTGAAATCGGTGTCCMGGCGGCTGTTGCACGAATTATAGGCTTCATTTTCCTGCTCGTCCCAGGGTGATATTCCCTAGCAAAATCTTGGAGAGTACCCAAATGTTAAAAAAATCCAGAGGTCTGCCCAAGATGAYCCCTTCTCAACCTGCTGCTCTTGAAAACCCCACGAGAAGGAGATTCAAAGTGGACACTGGGGGTCATTTGCTCCACTTTATTTTTTACCRTCCATAGAGTCCCGACATATAGTGTGGTCTCCTGGATCAAACCAAAGGCTTGTCCGGAGCATGTAATGTCCATCTTGCTGCCCATGCTGTCTCAGGGAGCCAGCTGGATCCTGGACTCCCAAACCCAGAAGAAAGGCAGGATTTTCTCTCCGTTGAAAGAAGTCGGAGGAAAAGCGAAAGCTAAGGTCTCGTTATCGGCATCGAAGAAAGCCACGTGTCCCTTCTCGTAATCCAGAGAGACCCGGATAGTCCTTGGCCTCCCACTCAGAGGCTGAACTGTTTCGAAGGAGGTGAAAGCTTGAAACCGGTCCCCACAGATGCCAACAGCCCAAATCCCCTGGGAAGGGTCGAGGTTAATCCAACCCTTTCTCCACGCTGAGTCTCTGGCCACCCCCACAGCCCAAAATCCCCGGCTCCCCAGCTGCACTTCCCAGTAGTGCCTCCCCACCGTGAAGCCTTCGCGACCCAACACGGAGCAGTAGGTATCAAATCTCTGGGGATTGTTGGGCAAATTCTGGGGCGTTTCGTCCCACCTCACGCTCCTCCGGTCCTCGGAGAGGATGAGGTGGGGGTTTGCTGTGTCTGGATCCAGAGTCACGTTTGCTGATGGGAAGGAAAGCACGAGAGRAGAAAAACAGCATGTCAGAGGGAGGGTGGTGGATATTTCTCTCCATCTGCACCCTCCTGGGKTTTTTTTTCCCAGGGRTGGAATCTTGGCCTGACCAAAAATGTTCGGTAAAGGCTTTCTCCATGAAATGTGCCATTCAGATCTCTTTAAAGGCTCTAATGATTTGTACTATTTTTAATTCCGATCAAAGGGGAATAGAATCTCATCTTGCCAACACGCCAGGGAAGYGTGAATTCCCTGCTTTTGCTGTCTTTTCTCGCTTGGGTCCCCCCTTTCACCCCAGGACACCTCCAGTCTCCCGCGACTTACCCCATTGCACATCCAGTTCAACTGGGAGACTCTCTGGAAGGAGAGAGGAGGAGAGAAGTGCCGTTAGTTTGTTTATGGGGGAGAGGGAGYGTGTTAGAAATGGGTCAGTATGAGGAGGTGCACTTTTCCCCTTGCTAAACAAGCAAAATCACAAGGCGAACAAGTCCAGCTCATGCGTAGGTGGACCTTCAAACCCAGCATGACCAGCTTCATGAGGATATTTCTTTAATTCAGAGTTGACTGGGCTAATTACTAATTGGAGATCAGAGAAGGGAACGGGAGAGTTATCTGAACATGGAGAACTGTCYCAAAATAGCTCGTTCGGGGCTTATCTACGTACACGCCACCACCCCTTCGCACTACGTTGACTTTTCACGCTGAGTCCCTCGCGGATGGCTGGACGTTACCTACAGCCCGTTTGGTTCGAATAGGGCYGGGATCGAGGATTTGATTCATTTCCTTCGTGTAGCTAAAGGGAGGGGTTTGCTCTAGTCCTTGACACGACTCAAGCCTTCAGACGTGTGTGCGAATACGCCTGGGAACAGAGTTATCCTCCCTCTTCCAGCTCCAGCCCCGGATAGGAGGGTTATTGAGTAACTCCTCGTTAGCATTCCTTAACTGGGGCTTTATGCTGGTAATTGGCTCGTGTCCGCTCCTCTCCAGCTGCAGAAGTGTGTTTAGATTTTCCCCTTCCCTTGTACCTCTGAATTTCCTCAGGGCTTCCTTCAGCGCGATGTTTTTCTGAGATAAATCCTTGAGTCTCTTTTCCACCCTGGGAAACTTCTCTGTCAGTTGCTGGGAAGTCCTTGCTTCACACCTGGAAGGAGAAGACTTTTGTAGTCCTTCCTTGCTGAACGAGCTACGTAGAAACCCTGCTTAGAAAAGCTGCCCGAGCTTTTCTTATTTCTCCCCAAGCATCAGGTTGAGTCAGTTGGTGCGTTGCTGGGCGTACTGGTGGTCCCAGCGTCCCTGTGGAGGACACGCAATTGCTCTGGACCTCCTCAAAGGTGGATATTGGCTTCCTCCAGCTGAACGGAGGAGGTGGTGGGGATGTGATCTCGCCCCAGGGCCATCTCCTCCCTAGCTTCTTCCTCACCCTGAGGGCTGGGGACTCTGGTAGAGAGGACAACCCCTTCTGCTCCCCCATTCCTGTCTGCTTGGTGACACTGTGCTGGGGACAACCGTCCCCTCCGGAAAGGGAGAGCCACGTACCTGGTCAAGGCACTCCTGGCATCCTAAAGGAGAGAGAAGATGGGAATTAAACTTTGAGCGACCTTCAGGCCCGTTTCTATCTCTTATCTCCCTCAGCTGTTGTTTGCAAGCACGCTTTGCTCGGTTTGGGTTTTCTTGTGCCAGCCCAGAGCAAGATCAAGGACCTCTTGTACTCATACACTGGCCCATTTGGTCCCTGGCTAGAAGAAATGCTCAAATACAGCCGGTGGAATATCATGCCCAGGTCCAAACACTGCTTCTGCTTGTGTCCTGCCTGACACGGGCTCCTGGGGAGGGGAAGCGTGGTCCTRCGCTGGGTAGCCTCGCCCAGGATGGATCTATTAGCTCTTGCCACAGTCCTGCAAGATGTGCATCAATCTCCCTTGCTTCGCCTGGGGTTGGGAGGGAAACGCTTGGTGGACACTTCCAAGATGCTGAAGGACTAATTCTGGGGTCCTCCTCATGGGTTGGGTATGACATAGCATAGCTCATTAACGTCGACGTACAAYGTACGATACGGCTTCTTCATGAGATGAGCATCGAAATAAACTACTCTAACCGTCAAGGCAAAGAGACTGGGGAGAGGGGGGAGCGACCACCACCTCAACGGCACATTCAGAGCACTGCAAACTCCACCGCCYGACCCCTCGTCCTCACCTGCAGGGATTTATTCTCTGGCTGCGGGCTGATCCCTTCCAGCTCCCGGATGAGGTTGCCCAGGTGGGAGATCTCCACGGAGATCTTCCTATCGTTCTCGGTCTGGGTCTGCACTATCTGCTTCTCCACGTCCTCAAGCCACATCAGGAGGAGACGTTCCTGCTCGTCCTGGAACTGGTGCAGCTGCTTAAACACCAACATGATTTTCCACCTCTCGGCTCTTGCCTGCTGCTGCAAGGAACAGATGGGGAGGGGTGAGAACAGAAGAAACCCAAGACCTACAAAAGCTGGTTAAATAAAGCAGGAGCAAGGGCTGGTCTTTGGCCCTGAGGCCAGTCTGAGTCCATAGCACGTGGCTCTGGGTCCCCTTTGAGCTTTACGTGATATGATACCCTGTTGAGTCATAAAATGTGGTCTTTTGGGGAGGTTGTTTTTATTTTTCAGCTTGAGAAACATGAGGGTAGTGTTGCTTCATGTTTTTCCCACAGCCTAGAGGAGACCAGGCGTTGCACGCAGGCATCTGCGAGCGTCTGATGGGACAAATCCTGCTGGGATAGTGTTTGGGGACACGGGGGTGAGAGGAGGATTCAGCGGTGAGGTCCTGYGGAGGCTGTTGGAAACGGTCCCCGGCACGTGCAGTCCCCCAAAACTCCCAGATGTTGGCATGGAAGGCAGTGGCTGGATGGGACAGGGCCAAATCCAGGCGAGGGACTGCGGCATGAGCAACCAGCAGCACGTTCACGGTGTTTTCCTTCCGTCCCCACTTTAGCAGGAAAGCCTTTGCCCGCCTCTGCTCACCTTCGCCCCGGCAGCCTTCCCCGTTCTCATGAAGCTGCAGTGAAACGTCCGTCATCCTTTCTGCTTCTGCTTTTGAGGAAATCACCATCTCTCACTTCCTTAGAGCGACGGATCCATCCCCCAACCTCTGGTAGCCCAAAACAGGGCTGGGAGGTGGTGGAAACCATCTGGCGTGGTGCACTCTCCAAAGGAGATGTGTCTGCATCTGGATGCTCAGATGCCCCAAGCTGCCAGGAGAGCCACCACCCTCACCGGGACCCAGACAGCTACGCCGCAGTAGAAAAGCCCCATCGGGGTCTGAGTTGGACGCAAGCACCCCCATGGACCTCACGCGTGGTGTGGCTGACCCGTCTCCAGGGCTGGATGGTAGAAAGCAGCTCCTGGGGTGCAGCAGTCTGCGGCGAAGATGGAAAGGTCTGGAGAACCATCCCTCTGGAGCACCATCCCATCTTCTGGAGCACCATCCCGTCTTCTGGAGCACCATCCCTCTGGAGCACCATCCCATCTTCTGGAGCACCATCCCTCTGGAGCACCATCTCATCTTCTGGAGCACCATCCCATCCCTCTGGAGCACCATCCCACCACCCTATCGTGCAAATCTGCCCAGGAGGACCCACGTGCCCATCTCCTCTGTCCAAAACGTGGCTCAGATAAGCTGCAAGCACCTCCCTTCGACCATTCGGAAACCACCTCGCTCTCCACCAGCGTTTTGTGGCTGCCAATTTTCCCCTTGAGAAACATCTGCGTTTCATTCACGGGTGCCTCACCAAGATGGAGCAAGTGAAAGAGCGATGGACCCGCCTGGGTGGAGCAGCCGGAGGCGTTTTCCTCCTCACCGCAAATTTGGGTGCCCATCCAACATCTTTTAACCTGCAGCTGAGACCTGCAGAAGACACCTCCACGCATACAGCAGCAGCGAGTACCTACCAGATACTTCTGGCTTCTCTTCTCCCCGGTCAGTTTTAATCCTTGGAGCTTTTCTCTTTCATCCTTGAGGCTCTTCAGTTTGCTTTGGATTTGCTCCTGGGTGTAAAAAAATAATAATATTAGTCTGCAATTTGTTGGGGAGAGGGATGTAGGGCTTCAATGTTGCTCTAATTCCTGGTGKGTTCGAGCATGAGGCCACCAGAACTTGGAAATACTTAAATATTCTTTATTCTGTTGCCCCTYTTCACCCCAGACCTTTTCTATGAAGCATCTTGTGAATGAAGAGTCAAATAAAGGCAATATTTAATATCGCAGCCTCACTATTCTGGTCTTTGCCCGTTCCTTCTCCCAGTGTATTTGTGGCCAGTTATTTTCTGCATTCACCGTAATCTGTTCTCCCTTGCTCGGCTCRTTTCATCCCCCTGTGAGCACAACATCCATTTTTTACCCTTAATCGGGTCCCCCCCAAACTGCTGCAGCTTCCCACCATCTGCAGAACCGGCGTTTCTGCCCAAACTTGTCACCTCCAGCTCCTTCTGCAGGCCAAGGGATCAYATGAATAATGTCAAATAAGGGTTTGTTTTTAGGAGGAGATAAACTGCACCTTAGGAACGTCTGGGTTTTTAACATCTGCTCCTAAAAGAGCCTCCCGTGACGGATGCCGATGGACGTCGGCAGCGCGCGCGTCCCACCCTGACCCCCTTCGTCAGCTTATTTCCCCCCCCTCTCCTGCCCCTCGCTTCTTCTTCCCCCCCCCATCTCGTTTCGTGCTCACGGCGTGACTAATGTCACCTTCCACCTCCCCAATTCCCCGTCATTTCTTCCCCCGTGGGCAGGATGAAAATGTCACCGAGCTTCCTCCGCGCAAGCACCGACTCCTCCTCCTCCTCCTCCTCCTCCTCCTGACCCCATCCTCCCTCGAGGGGATTAAAAATGCCTCCCGGCATCGCGGCGGTTATCCCGGGAGAGCTGCTCGGGAAGAAATTCCTTCGGGGAGAGGTTTACGGCGGAAAGGACGACTCGCCTGGGATTTCCAGCCCAATTCTTGCATAAAAACGAGCAGCAAGAGCCTCGCCTGCGGACGAGCGAGTGGAGGTGGGGTCCGGCTCTGCTAATTTGGGTATTTTTTTTTTTCTACGAGCTGCCGGCCTYGGCTTCCTTTGTGGTCCCTGGAGAGGGGGACGGCGAATAACGCGGTGGCTTTTTGTAAAGGGATCCGAGCTGACGAGGCCGCCCTGAGAAGCTTAAACCGGAACGAGCTTGCGGTGAAAATCAGGCTTTAAAGAACTCTGGGGGTGACCCCGAGAGGGGGTTTCGCCGGTGCGCTGGGTCGGACCCGGCACCCCCAATTCTCTGCGTGCCCCCAAGCCGAGCTGTGCCCCTCACCGTGGCGTCCGCGGACCAGGCCGGCTGCGTCACGGGGCTGGAGCCGAAGCAGCGACGCGAAAAAACGACCCCAGCGAGACGGTTCACCAGCTCGGCTCGACCGGCTTACATCCCAAATCTTGGGGAAATCTCGTGGGGTGTCTTTCTCCATATCCTTGGGAAGGTGGAGGAGCCCCTGGCTGGCAGAGCTCAGCCCTTGATCGGTCACTAAAAAAAACAAAACACAAAAAAAAACAAAAAAAACCAAAAAAACCCAAAACAAACCCAAACAAAACCAAACCAAACAAACAAACAAAAACCAAAAAACCAAAAAAAACCAAAAAAACCCAAAAAAAACCAAAAAAAACCCAAAAAACCCCAAAAAAACGCAAACCAAAAAAAAAAAAAACAAAAAAACCCACAAAAAAACCCAAAAAAACCCCAAAAAACCCAACCAACCAACCAACCAACCCCAAAAAACCATTAGAGCGAAGCACTGGGCCGTGATTTCTTACTTGGCAGTCCTGGGCGGCTTCTTCGATGGGGGCGACGGCGTGGGCGCGGTGGGCGCGGGAGCGGTCGCACACCACGCAGATGGCCGCCCCGTCCTCCCGGCAGAAGAGTTTGAGGGGTTCCTGATGTTTCGGGCACAGGTCGCCCCCTCCAACCCCGTACCCTACCTTGGAGCTCAGCTTCTTGGCGATCTCCGCCAGGTTCCTCAGCTCCCGGTTGGGTCTGAATTTTCTTTTCTGGGCGATTCCTCGGCACTGGGGGCAGGCGAACCTCCGGTCCGATTTTCCCGAGCATCGGGTGATGCAGCCCCGGCAGAAGCTGTGCCCGCAGTTGATGGACACGGGGTCGCTGAAATAATCCAGGCAGATGGAGCAAGATGCTTCTTTCTGCAGACTCTCCAGCGGGTCGCACTCGGCCATGGCTGAAGGAGAACGACACGGTTACTTTTGCTTCATTGAAATTTTTTTTATTATTTTTTTTCTTTTCTTTCGGCAGCAGCTGGGAGTTTCCTTCTCGGTCAGCCTTTGCTGTCTGAACGGGGAGGTCTTGTTTGAAGAGTGCAGCCTCGTAAAGGGTGTAAAAGGAAGGAGGGGCGGAGAAAGGGGAATTTCGGGCTGTTTTCTGCRTGAAACGCGGTTTTGCAACACCTCCCCCCCCCCCGAAACCTGAGTCACTCCAAAAGGCGTTTCGAGGTTCTTCAAGAGTCTGCTGCTAAAGAGAGAAGGGGGAGAAGAAGTTCCTCGTCCCGACCCGTGACCTCCGAGACCCAAATAATGAGTTGACAGCGGGGAGCGTTCGGCAGAAGGAACAAGCTTACGGGTGCCACCGCTCTCTCCTCCCCCCTCGCCAGCATCTCTGGGCAGCCAAAACACAAAATTACGGAGGGGAAAAAAAAAAAAAAACCAAAACATTTCCTCCCTCTTTTTCCCAGGTGTTTTCTGGAGGAAAAGCCGCGGGGCTGATGGGCGACGACCCGAGCTCAGCGCTGCTGCGGGATGCGCCGTACCGCAGAGCTCAGCATCCTCACGGCTCCTTGGGGTGATCCCGTCCCRCGGGAGGGCGGGATGCTCCCACGTAACCGCCGGGACCGGGAATAAACCCGGTGTGAGGGATCCCCGGGTCAAACCCTGCCCAGGCTAAACCAGCCGGGCGTATATTTTAATTTTCAGCCCCGATCGGCCGAAGCGGGYTCCAGCCCTGCGATACGTTCGTGCGCCGTCGGGTACCTCTTTGCTTCCCCCGCAGGCGCTCAAGGCGAGGAGTCGCGGGTTTAATTGCAAACGAGTAATTTAAGCTCCGCTTTTCTTCTTGGCCACCTCTGCGGCGGCAGCTCCCGAGCTGCGAGGAGTGACTCGGCGGAGGAAATGAATCACGCAGCACCAAAAAAAAAAAAAATAAAAAAAGATAAAAAAAATAAATGAGAGRAGCGTTTCGGACGTTCTGGGCGAGATAAGTCAGGGCGCGCTCGGAGGGTCACCGCGGTCGTTCCCTGCCCCGAGGTCGGGCACCAGGATTGGACCCAAAACGAAAGGGTTTTGGTCAAGATGTTCTTACAGGCACCTCTGGGCAATTTTCCACCTGGGGGGAAGGCTTTTCCCACGCCAAAAATATCCCTGCCCGGGCGTCTGGGTGTGGGATCCGCATTCCCTGGTAGGAGATAAATGTTCCTCTTGTGCCGTCGCCCACCGACGCRAGATCCCGGCATTCCAGCGTCCTCCCTCGTGCCTCCGACCGGCGAATCCAACAATCCCACCTCCTTCAGCCAAAGCTTCGGGGAAATATTAATTAACGCCAGGCTCACCGCAGGCTTACGCGCAGCCCGACCCTCGGCAAACCCGCTGGGCGCCGGGTCTCGAGGCTCAGAGTTTCAAAATCTTGGTCTGCCCAGATTTAAAAATCACCATTTTTTCTCCTCCCCGCAAGGGAAGGAACTCAACGTACTGCAAAGCCCCGTCGGTTATTTTTTGGGTGGTGAACGGCTTAGGTATTTTTTCCAGCACATTGCAGGAAATGAAGCTACGCTGACCGGTCTCTAAATTCACCGCTACCCCCCCCTCCTTCCCCTTTTTAAAATGAGCAAACCTGACTGCTTTTTCCAGCGGCTTCCCCGCCACCYTCCACCGCTCCCGGCGTCCCCTCGGCCACCGCTCTGACCCCGTGGCTCGTCGCCACTAATTCCAGACGATTTGAAAACTCAGCTGAGGAGATGCCGATCGCCTTTTTCGCTCCGCTGCGGCCGTAATTTTGACCCCCGGCGCGGTGCCCGCGGTTATTCTCCACGGTGCTGCCCAGCGCCCACGGATGAGTTAACTGTAAGATCACAGCAAGCCCTTTTAATGAAGGCTAAAATAAAATGAAACGTCCTTTTCCATTTCTCGYGAGCGTGGTGACAGCGCGGCCTCGGTCCAAGCTCTTTTGGGGTCTTTCCAGAATAGCAGTTTTTTGTACCAGCGGCGTAGCTGCTACGGTGCTGCAGCTCTTGCTTTCCTCGGGCGTTGACTTTGCACACCGACGTGAGCTCTTCTGCCTTAGGACTTCTCTAAATTATGAGTTAAAAAGAATATATATACCTCTAAAAACCAGAAGGGAAGGAAAAAAAAAAAAAACCCCAAGGAAATTAATGTAGAGGGAAAAAAGTGGCAGGGAGGGGAGTTTGCTCTGCAGTCCTTTCTGCTTCAAAAAGGGAATAAGAAACGGGGTGTGCTGGGGTCCTGATCCCCTGCGTGACGCGAACTGGGCTTGGAAAACTTATATAAAGGGAAAAGGATGGAAAAGCGGCTATGGTTAAAACTTATAGGAAGGGGAAATGATGGAAGAAGGGCTG
>JASVER010000261.1:48088-66973 GCA_030449065.1 Oceanodroma leucorhoa | reverse complement strand
TTTTTTTTTTTCTTTTTAGACAGCCTGACTGCGGAGCTTGGTGAGTGGTTTCCTGCCTTTTTTGTCCTTATTTCACCGCAGTTTTTTTTCTTTTTAGACAGCCTGACTGCGGAGCTTGGTGAGTGGTTTCCTGCCTTTTTTGTCCTTATTTCACCGCAGGTTTTTAGGGGGAAAGAGGTCGTTATTCCCCACACACACACATAACCCCACGTATGTCCAACCTGGGCTAGAAATCGTCAATTAATTAAAAAGAAAAAAAGCCTAATTTCAAATGCTAATCACCGACAAAATCAAAATTTGGAGGCGGGGGGTGCTGCGGGGCTCGGGCGAGCCGGTGAGCACCCGCTGACCGCTGAGGTCCCCTCTGCATCTTCTCTTTTAGAGGAACGTGACAGAAAAATCCGTAAGTGCCATTTCTCTTTTGGGGGAGAAGTTAAAAACCTCGGGCGATTTTGGATCCGGTTATTAAATTATTATTTTTTAATATGATTTTTTTTTTTTTTAATATGTGGGAGGTTTGGGGGGTTTGCGCCAAGCTGCAGAATTTGGGCTTTTTGGCTACGTGTCGCCGCTCTAATTTATCCCAAATATAAAGGCAGCCCCGTTAACCTTATTTCTATCAGTGCCGGAGATGCAGGGAATTATTATTATTATTATTATTATTATTATTACTACTACTACTACTACTACTACTACTACTATTATTACTATTACTATTATTACTATTATTTTAATGTCTTACATATTATATTATATAATAATATTATTATTGCTCCTTATTATACTATTTTTATCACTCTTTATCCATAACATAAAGCCGTTGTCAGCAATCCCTTCCCTGTTCTTAATTACCCGCTCGTTAGCGTCGGCGCGGAGCCGTTATAACGTAACTTGGCCCCGGGGAAAGCGAAAGGCGGCGCGAGCCGCGGCGTCAGCCCGGTTGCGTCCGCGGAGAAATAAAAGTCGATTTAAAGCTAATATTCCTTCATTTCTTTTGGTTTCAGGCAAGCTTACCTCAGACCTGGGTAAGAAGTTTTATCTCCTTAAAAATTAATATTGCCTTAATTATGGAAAAGTGCTGGGTGTAAAAAAAAAATTTTTAAAAATGGAAGATTTTGCGTTTTCAGCCGCTTTAGGGGGGGATTTCTTCCGTAACGCACCCAATTTTTTAAATATTACAGGGGAAAGCGTCTGTGGCATAAAAATTTCCCTCGGGTTTGAGTTTCCCGGTGCGGGGGGGGGGGCCGGGAGGAGCTGCTTGGCATTTCTCCGTAATCGTTGATTATTTTGGGGTTTTTTTTGTTTTTTTTTTTTAGGCGAATGCGACGCAGAGATCAGTAAGTGGGGCTCCTCTGCGGGGTGCCGTGGGGCGCACGCGCTGAACGTTCCTGCTGAAAACGTTCGTAACAGCACGATTTCGAAGTGTAATTATCCGTATAAAGGCAATATCGGGCGGGGAAAAAAGTAATATTCCTGATGTGAGAGCTCTAGGGATGCGGTAGACCAAATACGCAGAAAAGAAGGAAATAGTTAATAATCGTTTTCCTGCTTTTTTTTTTTTGCTCCCCTCCTTTTCTTTCCAGAGGAACGTGATAGAAAAATTAGTAAGTGTCGTTCTTCATGGTGCTTTTGGGGTAAAAAACCTTGTTTTGGGGGAGGGGGAGCCTCTCCGATGCCCTGTCCTTGAAAAGTGGTAAATAACGGGAGGGGGGGGGGTTATTTTTTCCCCCCAAGTTTCAGCCCGGGCTTCTGCATTTCCCGCAGAGAAAAACCACCCAAATAAACACAAATATTMTTTTTTCTCTTTGCAGCCAAGCTCGCAGCAGAAATACGTGAGTCCTTTTCTTTCCTTTTGAAACCAAAATGATGGTTTTGGCCTTAGAAACCTCTTTTCTAGGGTCACTTTTTGTGGCTTTACTTGAACTAATGCCTATTTTTTTTTTTTTTTTTTTTCGAAGGCAGACTCACCGCCCTGCTTGGTAAGTCGAATTTTTGTACAGACCCTGTGGGGGGTCGTTTTAATTAAATCTTCACGCGTCACTTTGTGCAATTAGTTGGAGGAACCTCCGGAGGTCCCTGGTCCAACCTCCCGCCCTTGGTCCAGCCCAGGCTGCCCGGGACCCCCTCAGCTGGACACCTCCCGTTTCTCCCCTTTTTGTTGTTCTTTACAAAAATTGAGCTGAACGTGCAGATTTTTTTTKGGGGGGGAGGGGGTTTCTTTGATAAAACATCCTCAGGAAAATGAGCAAAACCAGCTTTGCAGCAGAAAGTCCTTGAGCTGTGGCTTCAGGACCTGTTGTCCTGGGGGAAGAGGGCAGTGCCGTGTAACGAAAAAACCACCAAAAAAATGCTGAATTTTATTCTTTTTCTTTCTTTTTCGTTCAGGGGACCGAGACTCGAGGCTTCGTAAGTGATGCTCTGCTCCGGACGTGTAAAATCTTGGTCTAAAGGTGGATTTACCAGAACCAGTGGATTTCCTCACCATTCTTTCTATTCTTTTCTATCCTTTTCCATTTTCTTTTCTATCCTTTTCCATTTTCTTTTCTATCCTTTTCCATTTTCTTTTCTATCCTTTTCCATTCCCATTTTCTACCCTTTCCCATTTTCTACCCTTTCCCATTTTCTACCCTTTTCCTTTTCCATTTTCTATCCTTTTCCGTTTCCGTTTTCTACCCGTTTCCGTTTTCTACCCGTTTCCGTTTTCTACCCGTTTCCATTTTCTACCCTTTCCCATTTTCTACCCTTTCCCGTTTTCTATTCTATTCACTATTATATTTTTTATTTCACTTTATACTATCAAGCTATAGATTTTCATTCCCTATTTTATACTATTATACTATACATTATATTATTTTCTAAAACGCCGTGTAAGCTTAAACCAGAGAATTATTTACACTCTGTCCAGAGAGGAGAGAGAAACATCCATTTAAAATAAACTCCCATTTCTCTCTCTTTAGGGAAACTCACTGCAGAACTTGGTAAGTCATTTTCTTGCCCGTATTAGGGGGAAAAAGGGGGAAAAGGGCAGCCGGAGGCGCTGAAAACCGATCGCTATCTATTTTTCTTTATTTTTTTTTATTTTTTTTTAGCCAAGTGCGATGCAACGATCCGTAAGTGGCGTTTCCTCCGCGCGCACCTCGGGGCGGTTCGGTCGGTGCTTCGGCCTCGAAGGGCCGCTGGAATTCCCGAATTAAACTAAATTTGGGTCGTGGGAAGAAATGGCGCTTTGGATTTCCAGGGCTGGGGGAGCCGGAAGCCGAAGTTCAAGGGGAAAAAGGAGAATATGAGGGGGGGGAAATTCCGGTGGGAGGAGCTGAGGTGGGCCGGAGAGGGGGAGGTTTGGGAAATCTAACAGGGACTAATGTTATTTTCTGTTTGAAGGAATATTTACGGTGGAGCTCGGTAAGTCCGTTTCCTTCCTTTTGGGTTTTTTATTAAATTTTAAAAATTATTAAATGGCAAAAAAAAAAAAAAAAAAATTGCTAATTTGCAAATTATTGAACTTAGAAAAATGCGGTTCTAAAAACAAAACCCAAACTGATTTCTGCCTGTTTCCCGGTGCTTCATCCGCCTGGTGGAAAAACAGCATCTTAAAGTCAGCGGTAGAGAAATTAAAAACCAAAATAATTAGAAACAGGGGTAGCACGGTCTGGAACGGAACCCGCCCGCTATTCCAAATTCCGTGAACCGAGGAAAAGGCGTAACGCGCGGGAGGCAGAAGCCACGAGAAATAACACGCGGTTGGTTTYTCGCTTGTTTTTAGGGGAGCGGCACACCAAAATCGGTAGGTTTTACGTTCCTCCGCCTCGCGCATCTCTGGGTGAGTTTCTCAGGAGGAAATCGGAAATCGCCGGCCATTGCCAGCGTGAAAAAAYGGACAGGAAAATWAAAAARSCYTKSCYTWAAARYWAMYTTTTTTTTTTTTYCCCCCTCTTTTTTAAGGTGAACTCACTGCGGACGTCGGTAAGTCGTTTTCCCGTTAATCTCCGTTTAGGTGGAAATGGTGCGCGCGGATGGGCACCGAGCGACGCAATAATCCTTTATTTCTGTTTATTTTCAGGGGACTGCAACAGAAAACTTCGTAAGTGCCTTTTTTTAATTGTGAGAATTAACCCTGAGAATTTTGTCGTCTATTATGTCATCGAGAAAAGAGGAACGTCGTGAAATTTCCTTTTTTTTTTTTTTTTTTTNTTTTTTTTTTTTTTTCAGTTATCTCTGCATATCTGAAGTTTTTAAGGGGGGAATTTCTATTTTAATCAAGTTTAGCAGTATGTGTGCAAAAGCCAAGATAACTATATTATGTAATATATATTATTATATGATAGATTATATATATAATGTAACAAATATTCCACGATAGATTATATATATAAYATAACAAATATTCCACAAAATATAATTCCCAAGCACCATTACAGATAGAAAACCAGCTCCAGAATAAACCCTCGGCAGAGCTTGACTTCAACACTTGCAGACTGCAACTACGCGCTGAATTTATTTTTATTTCTTTGTCGTTTTTAGAGGAACGGGACGTGAAAATCCGTAAGTGCCACCCCGCTCCGCGAGCGCGGGGCCGGGCTCGGCGGTGTCCCGGCTGCTATTTTTACGGATGAGCTCAGAGGCAACACGAGCTGGTGACTGCCCGGGAGGAGGAGAATAAATATAAAATATCAGCTGGGGAACGCAACCACCGAATCTGCGGCGCAGAAAAACCCGAGGGACAACCAATATTTGCCTTTTTTTTTTTTTTTTTTTGCCAGATACGGCGTTTTCTTTCCTCCCGTGAAAACCCATTTGGACGCTTATTTCGTCATATTTGCTTGAGTTTGTGTTTCACCCGCAAATATTAATTTGGCTGAGGGTGGATGCGTTTTTAAGCAGAAGGCAGTGCTGGTAGTAAAAAAAAAAAAAACCATTTAAAGACCCCTAAACTGACAGTACAGGGACACGACGTGAAGACAAAAGCGGTGGTTCCTTCTCATTTATTCCCTTTTTTTTTTTCTTTTAGGGGAAAACGAGGCCGAGATCAGTGAGTGTCATCGTCCGTACTGGGGGGGTTGGGGGTCTCTTGCTTGACCCAAACGCTGAATGAGCGCTCGGCTTAAAATCCAAGATACGGACTAGAAAAGGGGTTTTTCCTGCAGAAATTCCCTTCGAAAGCCGTACACAGGAATGAGAAAAACAGGAATTTGCGGCTTGAGAGGTCCAGGCTGTCTCAGTTCCTTGCTAACGAGTAGAAGTGGGGGGAAAAAACAGATAAAAATGAYGGTTTTTCCCATGACCCTCTCGTGGGATGGGGCTGGGGCTACACGTGGGACCCCAAATTCTGCTGCTGGCAAATTGGCTTCGGGCTCAGCCGGGGAACAAGACCTTTTTTATCTGTATTATATATAAATTATATTTATATTTTCTATTATAAATAATATTTATATTTTGTGGTTTAAATTATATTTATATTTTATATTATAAATTATAAATTATATTTCTATTATAAATTATATTTATATTTTCTATTATAAGTATAATTTAACATAGCATTAGGAAGAAATTTAACTCTATCCTAGCCAAAACCAGGACAAAATTGTATTTATATTTTCTATTATAAATTATATTTTTCTATTATAAAGTATATTTATATTTTCTATTATAATTTATATTTTCTATTAGAAATTATATTTTCTATTATAAATTATCTTTTCTATTATAAATTATATTTATATTTTCTATTATGAATTATATTTATATTTTCTATTATGAATTATATTTTCTATTATAAATTATGTTTTATATTATGAATTATATTTTCTATTATAAATTATATTTATATTTTCTATTAGAAATTATACTTATATTTTCTATTATAAGTTATATTTTCTATTATCAATTATATTTATGTTTTATAACATATAGTTATATATTAATTATGCGTATAAAAATATATAATTTATATGTTATAAAGGTCATTGTAACAATAATAATTTTCTAAGTGTATGGGTATAAATTGCACGRTATGTACAATTCTGGCGTTAGAAAAGCGCTGCTCCGGGCTGACGCCTCTGCCTTTGCTTTCAGGGCGCCTCGCCGAGCTGCTGGGTGAGCCCATCCCCCCCCGTCGGCAGACCCAGCGCACGGGCCGGGCGCGTGTATCCAGATGTGATTTCGACCAATAAAATAACATATATCGATAAATTAAAAAAAAAATCCCAGCCGGGAAGCGCGRGGGCRGCGGCGGGGGCGGCGCTTGCGCCAAATTCCGCGGAAAACGGGGCAACGGCGGTAACGGATTTTATTCCTTTCTCTTGCAGAGGCCCGGGAGGAGCAAGTGCGTAAGTCGGGGGGTGGGGGTCCCCCCGGGAAACCACTCCAAAATTTTGGAGTCTCCCTCCACAAGTGTCCTTAATTCATGAAAAAAAAGGATATTTTTTATTAAAATCATAGTTGCGTGTGCGTGACCGAGCGCTTTTTTGCGAGGCGGGATGACTTCCGCAGAGCTCGTATGTAAGCGAAAGTCTCAAATTGGAGAAAAACGGGTTTATTAATTTCTTTTTTTTTTTCCTGTTTTGTTTTTAGGAAGGCGGGACGCTGCCATCAGTGAGTGTCACTCGTGATTTCTGGGGTCCCCGGGGGTGCTGGGGGGCCGCGAGCGGGATGATGGTGCTGCTACCGCTTTGGGTCGAAACACCGCAAATTAATTGAATTAAGTAAAAAAAAAACTSAATTAAGAGGCATGCCCTCTCGCACCCTTGGGAAGGAAACGCACTRATTAGAGCAAATTTTATTTTCTCCTTTTTAAGGAAAATTGACGGAAGAGCTTGGTAAGCCATTTTTATTCCTTTCACAAAACTGATTTGGGATTTTTTTCGGTGTGGGTTTTTTTTTGTTTGTTTTTTTCTCCCAATTGGGGTTGGCCGGTTGTATACAGTTTTTGAGATAACTGTAGAAGCAGGTGGATGAAGGGCTAGCGCGGATGACTCTTTAAAATAAAATAATAACAGGTCACCGTGGCGCGCAGAAAAAAACAGCAATTCAGTGGAAATGAGCTTGTGTCCGGGTGCAAAAATCCGGGGTACAAAAGGAAAAATCGGCGTTTCACCTGTTCTTCTCTTTTATTTTAGAGGAATTAAAGGATCGGGAAGCCGGTAAGTGATATTTTTCTTCCCCTTCTAAAAATTTAGAAAGTTCGAGGGAGTTTTTAATTATGTATTTTATAATATATTAATATTTATGATGTATTATTTATTTTATTATGTTTGTGTGTGTATATATTTAAAAAGTGTGTGTGTATATGTACAGACACAGATATATGTGTTAGTTTCCAGACTAAAATCTAATTTAATTATGGGACTGAAACAAAAACCACGGGAGTCATGATTATTTTTAAAGTGCCTCCCGAGGGGTGGGACATAAAGCGCTCGGCGGAAGGCGGGCGGGTGACCCCAAATTCTCCCTTCTTCCTTTTGCAGATGCGTTTTCTGAAGAGCTTGGTAAACCTTTTGTTTTACTTCAAATTTGACAAAAAAAAGGGATGGGTCGAGTTTTGTGATTTAAATCTTGTCACGCGCACGTGGGGTTGATGTGGCTGGATTTTTTTTTTTCTTTTTTTTTTTTTTTAAAGTGGTGTTTAAGTTGCAAACTCATTTCAAATCATAGTAACGAATGCAAATAATATCTGGAGGAGGGATGCCACTAAAATGAGAGAGTCTAATAATTCTGATTTTTCTTTTTCCCCCCCTCTTTTATTTTTTTTATTCCCAGAGGAGAGCGATCTGGAAAGGGGTAAGCATCATTTTCCTTCCTGCCGAGGCAGAAAAAAACTTTTGGATTCGAAGGAATCCTCCTTAAGCGTCTGAGAAAATTTTCTATTTTTCCCTCTTTTTAGATGAACTCGCCGAAGAACTCGGTAAGTCGCTTCCTTCCTTTGCCGACGGCAAATACCCAACATTTATTTTCACCTTTTCTGTTGAWTTTGAGTTTGCTCAGCAGCTTTGTCGTCTGTTACCACGACGAGTGAAGGAAGCAAACGTCGGCACAGCTTAATACTGAAAAATTTAAAAAGAAACCSAATTTTACGTCATCGGCGGAAGCAGCTTTTTACATTTCTCCGCAATTTAATGTGATAACTGCAAAAGGGGAGGAAATTTGGGTCTTTAAATAGTGAAGAAGATGGTGATAGAGGAGGAAATATCTGGGGAATAAACAGACTCTAATGGAAATCCATGTTTTTCTCTCTCTTAAGATGAAGTCGCTGAAGAACTTGGTATGTGATTTCATATTTTTTTTTCCTTTTYAACCTTTAGCAAAAGCTTTTCTAAAGCTTCCTGGGTTTTCTTTGCTGCCCAGGTATTAACTTTAACAGAAAAAGAAACAGAGGCTTAGACAGAGGTTGATGAGAGCCAACACAAAGTGAAATTTCAAATAATAAATAACTAATTAGAAGCAGGTGGTTGGGGTGAGCCCTGTCTGTGATACGCCATCAACAGGTGCTTTCAAATGATTTTTAATCTTCTTTTTTCTCCCTTGYTTTTAGGGGAACGTGATAAAAAAATAGGTGGGTTTTGTTCTCATTTTCCGGGTCCTTTTTGGGCGTATTTGGGTGCTCTGGGTGGGTTCGGAGGGGGGGGATGTGYCACCCCAGCCCCCAGAAGAGCCGAGGGAGCTGCTTTTCCCCCCTAAATACCAAATTCCCGGGTGGTGGTTTGAATATTGGGAGAGTCCGTGAGATTTCTGTTGAGGTCTCGTATTCTTTCAGCCCTCCCAAGGTACCAACCGAGCAAAGAAATCCTAATTATTTCATTTATTTCTTTATTTTAAGAGGAAATCACTGAAGAGCTTGGTAAGTCATTGCTCTTCCCTTTCTCCCTTATTTTTTTCCTCCCTTATTTTTTTCCTCCCTTATTTTTTTCCTCCCTTATTTTTTTCCTCCCTTATTTTTTTCCTCCCTTATTTTTTTCCTCCCTTATTTTCTTCCTCCCTTATTTTCTTCCTCCCTTATTTTTTTCCTCCTTTATTTTCTTCCTCCCTGTTACTCTTTTACATTGTTTTGAGTTTTGTGTTTTCTTTTTTAATCTCAGTTTAGAAAAAAAAAATCGTGGGTAAAGTAAAAACAATAACAATAACCAACAGTGCAGCGCGGCAGGGAAATTGTCGAGTCGCGATTTGTAGGTGATGCAAAACCACAAAAAATTATGGGGGACGCTTTTAAGATTTTATTTTTTCCTTGTTTTTTTTCCCCTTTTTCAGCGGGACAGACCGCGCGGATCGGTAAGCGTTGTTCGCTCTGCCTTTTGCAGGGTGGGAAAGCGTCTGGGGTGCAAATATTGCTCTGAAATAGCGGTTTTTTTTCCTTTAAAATGAGATAAAAGGACTGTTCAGAAACTTCACGTCCTTGGGTGCTGCTTGTTTGCTGCTCTCGGCTCTCCCTGGGCAGCCCAAATGCCCTTCTGCGTTATATTTGGGATAATAAGGAGATATTTCGGGTTGCTTTTCTGCTGCCGAGGGYTCTCTTCAATTCAGGGAGGCTTAACTCTGCGGAGAGCAATTTAWAATTAAAAATCCGTAAACGTGTCCGTGAAGAGAAGCGTGGAATCCTCCAGCGAACCAGTTAGTGCACATCTGTGGGGAAAAAAAATACTCGTAATTAAAACCGGTTTTCCTCTCACTCTTTCTAGGTGAACTCGCTACAGAGCTGGGTACGTCCGTTAAAAAAAAAAAAAAAAATCGAATTTGTGCGAATATCTTGTTTATATTTAGTTTGGGGTTTTGTTAGGAGCAAGTCATGWCCTTTGCTTTAAGATCAGGAAAGTCAATTAGGGGATGGGTTAATCTGTATAAAATTAGCGGCAAAATGCAAATTACAGTTATAATTCTCTATATGGAACRGAAAAATATCAGATTTATCTCCAGATGATGACACACAGAGCGAAGGGGGGAGTACTTAAGAATAACTTTTTTTTTTTTTTCCCCCTTCCCTTTCTATTTTTCCTTGTTTAGGAGAACGTGACACCAAAATTGGTATGTGCCCATCTCCCTCCCGAATCCCATGGAACTAGGTGCATGGAATCATGGCTTTTATTTTAATTATAATAATGATAATAATGAAAACCAGTATTWTTTTTTTTTCTCTCTTAAGACGAACTGTCTGCAGAAATCGGTGAGTGTTTTTCCCTGCCTTCCGCCAAAACAAACACACGCAGTTTATGGTATTTTGGTATTATTTTTTATATGAAGGGAAAAAAATCAATCATAACGAGTTTGATTATTTTTTTTTTCTTGTTTTCCTTTATTTAGAAAAACGCGACAGAAAAATCGGTGAGTATCAGAATTCTTCCCCAGACGGGTTGTTCGCAAGATCCGTGCGATCGCCTGCGTGCGAATCGTAACGGAAATCCTTCCTTTTTTTTTTTTTCCCTCTTTTCAGATGAACTCACCGCAGAGCTCGGTAAGTCCCGTCGATTGCAGGAAAGGAGGATACACAGGTCTRCGTCTGTCTCCTTAATATTTTTTATTTCTTATGCTTTTTTTTCTAAGCTACTTTGGGGAATTTTATGGAAACCTGGGCTAATGGGGATAGAGTAGAAAGATGCATGCATTAAATATAAAATATATTATATATAATAATTATATGTTCTTATATATTACCTCTGATAATATGCAATTATATRTTGATATATATGTATGATATATATGTATCTGTTATTAATATCACTATAATAATCAATGCAAACAATAATAATCGCTAGGCACAGAAACAGGTATTTTCGCTTTGGGAGAGGAACGCGCCATGACCGTTTCTCTCGTTTCTCTTTTCCAGAGGATTACAAAGCAAAGATGCGTGAGTGCCCCCCCCCTCGCCCGCCGGCGCGGTTTTGGGGGCGTTTCGGATGAGATGGGCGGTGAGATATTTTTTTTTTGTCTTTGTCGGCCCCGCGGACGTCAGCGTGGCGGAAAATCACCCACAAAAGGTGAAAATATCGGTCRCGTCCCAACGCGCCCGCGCACCTCCCTCCCGCTGCGATCCGTGCGGGCGAATTCTGCTGGAAATCCCTCGTGTGACCTATTGCAGCTTTTTTTTTTTCTATGCGGCGGCTTCTGCCTGTTAGTTTAAATCACCCGTATTTTTTTTTTTTCTGAGGTTTAATCTAAATRACGAGTCGTCTTAGAGACACACGTCTCAATGAGGTCTTATTTCACAGCAGTTTATGGGGGAAAAAAGAAAAAAAAGCGCTGTTTTGGGGGAAGGAGGGAAATTAAAAGTTAGCGTGAACTGGAGGCATCTTTGGAATAAAAAAAACCACCTCGTTAAAGCTACTTTTTTTTTTTTTCTTTTAAGGAAAATGCATTGAAGAGCACAGTAAGTGCATTTTTCTCCCTTCTACAAATACCCCTTTGGCTTCTGGATTTAAGTTTCCATCGCCATCGATAATTTTTTTTTTTTTTTTTATTGTGCGTTTTTAGGGAAAGAGGAAGAAAAAATGGGTAAGTAATTTAAAGAGAGACAGAGGGAAAAAAAAATGGGTAAGCAATTTGGTTTGCCGAATGGCGTCACGTATACGCGTAGGGGAGGTTGCACATCAAGTTACCGAGCCTTGAACCTACAGAAAGACAAAAACACCCTATTTGAAGACATCGGTCCCTGGGTGAAAGGCAGGTTAARTAAGTTAAATTCTCTTTTTTTTAATCTCTTCCACAGCAAACGTGACGCTGGACCCGGAGACGGCCCACCCCCGCCTCGTCCTCTCCGCGGATCGGAAGAGCGTGAGGTGGGAATACAAGCTCCAGGAGTCTCCCGACAGCCCCGAGCGCTTCGACGCCGACCCTTGCGTGCTGGGTCGCGAAGCCTTCGCCTCCGGGAGACAYTGCTGGGTGGTGGATCTGGCGGAGGGACAGTACTGCGCCGTCGGGGTCACCAAAGAGTCGCTACGGAGGAAGGGACCCATCAGCTTCAACCCCGAGGAAGGGATCTGGGCGGTCCAGCGATGGGGGTTTAAGAACCGCGCCCTCACCTCCCCGCCAACCCTCCTCAACCTGCCGCGGGTCCCCAAAAAGATCCGGATCTCTCTAGACTACGAATGGGGAGAGGTGGCGTTTTTTGACGTGGAGAACGAAATACCCATCTTCACTTTCCCACCAGCTTCCTTCGCCGGGGAGCGGATCCGGCCGTGGTTCTGGGTGGAGCTGGGCTCGCTCTCTCTGGTCCGATGACCCTTGCGTTCCTCCTCGCCCGGAGAGCTCAGCGCCGGCGGCCAGCGGGTGGCTGGAGGGGCAGGAGGGGTGGTGGAAGCACCTTACTCCATCCAGACACCAACAGCTGGGTGGTGAAGAACAGCAGGAGAGAGACCAGGATAGAAATGCTCTCGGGAAGAGCAGCGTCAAACCTCCTTCTCCCCCATTCCCAATCGAGTCCTCCAACCGTCATCGTGCAAAGGCGAGGCAGGCCGTCCTGCCTGTCCTCAACACAAGGTGGCAGAAGATCCGCCCGGCCTCAGCTCTTGGCCCAATGTCTCGTAGTTGCGGTTCCAGCGTAGAGGAACGTCAAGCGACCCGCAGAGAGACGTAGGCTCCTCCTTCRGTTGATGGAAAGAGGTGGGCACCTGCGTCACCCCAGTGGGAGTCCAGGCTCCCACCAGCATTTTCTTCTCATCGGTTGGTGGYTGACGTGTAGAGTTCAACCCTTTGAGCCACTTTTGTAGTAGGCAGAGGGAAAGAAACGCTTCTGGTGGGCAACTCATCCCATCCAGACGTAGACATCGAAATAGGCCAGGCAAATCGTGCTTTCCCTGTGCCTATCTCTCTTCATCGACTCTCGAAGGACTCTCYTCACCCACTGCTGAAGAAATCCACACTTGGAGGAGACTGAACAACTCTCCCTCGCCCGACCTGCACACCAATTCGGGCCCTTTGCCCTTGGCCGGAGAGAGGAGGTGGGAAACCCTCCGTCACTGTCCGCAGAGCTCACTGCTCGATGCCGTCACCTTCGGGCACCAACATCTCCACAGGTTTCCTCCCCAAATGCTCCRGCCACCCTGCTGCTGGTCAAGGCATGGCTCCCGTAATCCTTTATACCAGAGCTGGATGCAACCAGGTCCTCTGGCAGGACTACGTTTGACTCCGGTCTGGCCTGGGCAGATGATCTTATTCCAGCGGGGTTAGCCAGAGTCCATGAATTTAGCTCAGCCTTTGGGAGAAGAGCTAAGCCTGGATTCAAGACCAAGCTGGCGTGATGCCCTCAGGTGAAAATTGGGGCGACAAACATCCAGACCGTATGGATTAAAGGTTTGAGGAGTCTCGCACCAGCATGGAGCTCCRCGTCACGTTGCCGAAAAGCTTCCAGTGAGGTACTGGGAGCTCACTGGAATTGACAGAGGGGGTCAAGCCGGTGCTTGAGATCAGCACGAGGGGGTGGACACCACGGTCTTCGCCTTTCACGACGTCTCACGGCCCTTTAATAGCACCCCTGAATTCCTCTTTCATCCCTGCTTGTTCTTAGCCACCTGTAAAAGCCTTAAATCTTGTCCTTTTGCCCCACCATGGGATGGCCAACCGCTAGTTCCCATCTGACAATAAATCACTTGAGACTCTCCAGAGAATTGGCTTTTTTTTTTTTTCAGCTGGTTCAACGTGGAGCCCYCAGGTGATGCCTGCAGCCTGCGTGATCTCTCCTTGCAGCATCTTCCCCCCCCCCTTAACCTCCTAAAAACGGGGGACGTTTGAGGTGGATCCCGCTGCRTGATCCCATCGGGGAGGGATGCCGTCATCTCCCACCCGTGAGCGACGGCCAGAGCGTCTCAGGGTCTCGGCCCGGCCGTTTTTGTGGTTCATCGGGCCAGAAACCTTCATCGTGGCCCTTGCAACCCACGTCTGGGGTGGCACTGGGGTAGGGTAGGCAGGAGAAGACCCAAGGAGGGGGAAGAGGGGAGGGACAGACCACTCGTGTCTGAGGGCTTCAAGACGGTGATACGTGAGCTACGGGCAGCAGCTCAAAATACCCTTCCTTCAAATGGGGGGGGGAATATATCATGATATGTAATAATTTTTAAAAAATATATRTATTTTCTAAGTAACTRTCAACGTGGGAAACGCCAGAGAGGAGAAGCTGCCCTTCCTCCAYGCTGGAAATCCCCACCCCGCGGCGTCGAAGCACGGGTTTATGAAGCTGGCTTTGCCGTTAATTAAAAACCAACCGTGTCCCTGCGCGGCTCGTAACCCGTCAAAGAGCCTGGACGCGGGACGGAAAAGCCGCCCGGGTCTTTATTTAGAGCAGCTGGGTGACCACCGGGCTTATTTTTCACCCTGGCGATGGCCATGGCGGGTGGTGAACCCCCAGGAGGTGGCTCTCCATGGACGGTCCCTGCGGGGCACGATGGCAGACACCTCATCTTGCCCGATGGCCAAAGATATTTTATCCTCTGGCTGAAAATGATGAAGTATTTTCCATCCGAGCTTTGTCTCGGATTGAAGGTCCACGTTGGGGACGCTGATCCGCAGAGGGATCTGTCCCTGGCAGGGAGGCACCGGGCAGCGCGTTCCTCTCCGTGTTTCCTTAAATAGGGCTGGTATTTTCCCTCTATCCTCCATGTGATCCGACTCGGAGCTCCAACGGCCCCGGGGTGGCTGGAGCCCTGTGGACTAAATCACCCCACGCGTTAAAAAAAAAAAAAAAGATCTGCAAGACCTTGTGCTGCTGCCCAACGGGTAAGTGTCTCTTTGGGGACGGTCGGGGACACCCAGGCAGCGTCCCGGGCCACCCTGGCACTGCCGRGATGTTTTTTCCAAGCGTGAAGGTGAAGGGCTGTTAAATTTGGGGCTGCTCTGGTCGGTGCAAGATGTCAAAGCGGGGGGGGGTTTGCGTCGCTGAGCCCGTTTTGGGCGCCCTTTCGGGTTCTGCGCCTGCTGCATCCGTCGATTTAAAATTGGTCCCCGATAAAAAAGAAAAAAAGCGGCAAGAAGACATAAAAAGCCGCTTTCCGGCACGGTTTCTGAGCACGCGTGCACCGTTGGCGGGTTTCTGCGTCGGCAAGCGGCACCCTCAGGCTTTGGTCCGTGCTCCGAAGGGTGGGAAGCGGACGTGGCCGGGGGGGACACCAGGTTGTCTACCAGCAAGGGAGCAGGTTCGAGCCTGAGCTTTGGGGACAAAATGCCCTTTCCCACCAGGTGGGATGGTTGGTTCCTTCTCCTTTTGGCCACCCCAGGAGTAGAGAAGCCAACCYGAGATGTCAACGCCCGTGGTGGAGACTCGCACGTAGGCGAGACAAACCTCGATGCCCAAGAGATGGACGTTAAAGTCCAAGCCTTGCGAGAGGGCAATTCRTCCCTTCCTAAAATTAACGTCTAGAAGAGATCAGAGCTTCTCTCCGCTGCTCCTCCTTCCCCCACCCACGCTGAGACCTTTGACACGTTCACTCCGCTGCAGGCAGCGAGGGGACGAGGACCAAGAGGGGCTGGAGAAGCTGCTGCCATGGCCTCCGGTTCATCTAGAGCAAGGGAAGGAGGAGAAGAAAGCGCCCACCGCACCGTCCTGCAGCGTCGGCCGGATCCTGGGCGCCCGGGCTGTGACCCCACCGGCTGCGGAGGCGGCACAGCCCGATCCTGGCCGGAGCGAGGAAGGCTTGGAGATGCCGAGGCAGTCGGCCACCGAAGCCGGCTCAGGAAAGGGAATTTCCAGCCAAAACTGCATTTGGAGCATTTAGAGGAGAAGCTGAAGCTCTTGGATCTGGAAGGAGGCAGGGAGGAGAAGGAACATCTCTGCTCCTGGCGCAAGAGGACGTTTGCCTTCAAGGGTGGTACAAAAACATCTGGCTCCAGCCGTGATGGACCAGGGGCTCAGAGAGGTCCCACCACAGCCTACGCAGAGGAATCTGCCCAAGAGGACAAGGTCGGGGCCAAGACCAAGCTGGGGTTATTCCTTTTCTGAAATTTTTCTCACCCCCTTAAGGGATGCYGTAGTTTCTTTGAGCTTCTCGGGATCACCGGCTTCAAGCCAGCTGGAAGTTCTCTATAATTGTTTTTTCCACCAAGAAAATAAATAAATGGAAATAACTGGGGAGAGCTAGGGGAAAAAAAAACAAAAAGCAACCCAGACAACTCTCTTAGTTTGGCTAAAAAGATGAAAATACTAATTTTCAGACTAAACCCTTTGCCCCAAATCAGTCAACAGCTATTTTCCAATTTATTTCATGTGAGAATGAACCTGGCTCCTCTGTTGTCCTCCCGYGTCTCCTCCATCCTCGTGCCCATGCTGTGATTTATTTTTTTCTCCCCAAATGGGGTAGGGGCAGGGAGGTTCCAAGCATCCCATCCCTTCCCCGCTCCCCCGCTAGATACCCTCCCAAACCATTTTTCTTCTTCTAGGAGCAAATACACGGTGACCTGGGGAAGCTCAAGAAACAAAGGGAGGAGATTTTGGAACTGAAAATAAGTGGAGAGCGGCGATGCCAGGACTATTTGGTAAGTAGCTGTGGCCATCACCCAGAGAAAACAGAGGTGGTTGGAGGGGTATGGTCCATGCTGTTGTCTTTCCATGTCCTGCAGATGCAGACGGAGGTCGAGAGGCAGAAGATTGTGTCTGAATTTCGGCAGCTGCGCCGGTTTCTGAAGGACCAGGAGCTCGTCCTCCTGGCCCGGCTGGGAGAGCTGGACAGAGAGGTGATGAGGAGGCAGGAGGAAGAGGAGACCAAGATGTCGGGGGAAATTTCGCTCCTCGACRTCCTGATCTGCGAGATGGAGAAGATACTTGAGCAACCTGCGAGCAGATTCCTGCAGGTTGGATGCTCTACTGGGCAAGACGGGAGAGGGTCCGCACACACCATCGCCTCGGCTGGAGGCTTCCCCCAGTTTGGGGGTGGGAGACTGAGGCTTTTTCTCTCTCTCTTTCTCCTCCAGGACGCCCGAAGCGCTGTGGACAGGTACGTGCTCCTCCACCACCCACGTCTCAGCGGTGGGGGAAGGCCCACAGGCAGCACCCCCATGGTTTCTGGAACAGAGATGGAGATTTTGGCAGTTCAGGCAGGGCTTGAAGTGAGGCTTGGAGAGGTGTGGAGACAAGAAGGTGCCCCTGAACCCCAGTGTGGGGGCACCAGGAGAGAAAGCACCCTAAGACCGTAGGTCCTCTTGGCCCTCAGGGCAACGGGGACCCAAGTGTCCTCCTGTACAGAGCTGGTTGGCATCTCTGAGCCTGGGACAGAGGGACGTTTKGGGGACAGACGGCTCACCCACCATCCCCGAGCCACCCAGGGTGCAGGGGGAGGAGGGATGGTCCCGGYATCTCAAGCCATCACCACGCGTCCCATATCTAAGGGGAAAGGTTTGCCTCCAGGTGGGAGATGGGCAGTGCTCGGAGGATGATGGAGACCTTCTCGGACCTGGAGYGGAGGCTCCGTGTCATTTCTCGACAAAATGACGTCCTTAGAGAGACGCTGGGGAGATTTCAAGGTACTGTGGAGCGTGACTGGGTTGATGGGGGGGTTGTCCCCCCATTATGGGAGGGGGCAGCTCGGCCTGCTGCTGKTTTTCCTCTTTTCCCAGAAAAAAAACCACGACAGGGGCAAGAGCGAGCAGAATTACCAGCTGGAGAGCGTGWTGTCCAACCTTTGTTCTTCATCCCCTAGACGTTTTGCCATCTGAGCTGGAGAAAGAGCAAGGACCATCTCTAGGAGGAGATGGAAAAGGTGAGGTTCTTCGGAGGAGCAGCTGCAAGGGAAGGCTCCGGCAACGTCGKTTTTAGCTAAAACGGTGTTTAAAATGGCTGGGAAATGAGGGGTTGAGCTCRCTTTGGGCTCCCTGAAGATACAAAGGAGCTCTGGCCACTCCTCCACCATGAGGCAAGGCTCTCCCAAGCAGGAAGACGCGAAGATGTCTCTGCTCCCAAGCCCGGGACAGAGGCAGATGTGTGATACCAGGGCTTGTCCCAGCTTTTTTTTTTKGGGGGGGTGATGTCCTCCTCCAACGCCACTTTCTTCTCCACCCCTGGCAGCGTTCGTGACTCTGGACCCTGACACCGCCAACGCCCGGCTCGTCCTATCGCGGGACCGTCGGGGGGTGAGATGGACGGATACGGGGCAGGATCTGCCCACCACCCCCCAACGATTCGATGCCTCCTGCTGCGTGTTGGGCTGTCGGGGCTTCACCGCTGGGAGACACTGCTGGGAGGTGGAGGTGGCCAGAGGGAGGACCTGGGCCTTGGGGGTGGCCCGAGGCTCCGTTCCGAGGAAGGGTTGGCTTGAGTTCCAGCCGGAGAAGGGGATCTGGGCCGTGGGGCGGTGCGGGAACCGCTACCGCGCCTTCGCTTCCCCCATCACCACCTTCGCCGTTGCTGGGGAAACTGGGAGGGTGCGGGTGGCTCTGGATTACGGAGGGGGGCAAGTGGCGTTTTACCTCGCCGGGCGTCAGCCCCCCATCTTTACGTTCCAAAAAGCTTCGTTTGGAGGGGAGAGCATCTTCCCTTTCTTCTGGGTGGGGAGAGGCGCCCACCTCCGCCTCTGCCCATGAGCTTCCCCGGCCCTCACCCGGTCCAGCTTTTGGTGCGTGTCTTCTGCTCGTTGCGTGTCTTCTGCTCATTGGGTGTCTTGTGCTCGTTGCGTGTCTTGTGCTCGTTGCGTGTCTTCTGCTCGTTGCGTGTCTTCTGCTCCTTGTGCGTCTTCTGCTCCTTGTGCGTCTTCTGCTCGTTGGGTGCTTTTTTCCCCTTTTTTTTTTTTTACCGACGTTGCGAGAGAACCTCTTCTTGCGCAATTTGCTCAGAAAAAAATAAAAAAAAGTAAATAAATGGAATTTTCTTTCCTTGTTTCACATTGCCCGGCAGCTCCGGGGGATGTGAAGGGCCAAGCTCTGGGGTCGCTGCCCTCGGTGGCATCGCCCAAGGTGGGGAACCTGCGAGAGGGGACGTTTTAAATC
>JASVER010000027.1:11310977-11330032 GCA_030449065.1 Oceanodroma leucorhoa | reverse complement strand
GATGTGGCACTTCGGGACATGGTTTAGTGGGCATGGTGGTGTTGGGTCGACGGTTGGACTTGATGATCTTAGAGGTCTTTTCCAACCTTAATAATTCTATGATTCAGGAGGGTTAATTGACCATTTATAGAGTCAAATATTTCTACCTTGGACTCAGTGAGGGAAGAAATACATAGATGTGGATGATCACTAATACATTGTGGTGAGATCTCATTCTGCTAGATGTTGGTGAGCACGTGGAGATAAAAGGAATCTTGACAAGCAGTCATGGCCTTTTTCCTGTAGAAGTAACCCCTGAAAGGCACAAGGTTGACTGGGATCAGGTCTAGAGTCATACAAAGACACTACTATTTTACAATACTTCTTTCTCCAGTGCTACATACTATTAACCTTGAAGGGAGAAATCCTGAAGCTGTTTGCCTTAAACCTGTTTAAGTGACTCTGCAATGTTGTTGAAACCTGAATCAAACAATAAAATCCAACTGCTGCTTTTTAAATATTAGTACTACATTTTCATCTGGCAATAAACAACATTTCCCAGCAAGGCTAACTTGTAAGATGCTCTGTTTCCTTCAAGGATAATCTATCACGTGTCACATCTGTAGGCTTATTATGCACCCAGGACAAAATCGTGAGCTCTTGAGTTAATACACAGTTCTCATTTCTTAATTGACCAGTGGCAGGTTATGGGTTATTGGGCTGTGGGGGAGTTAGCATTATCTACTCCTCTCATCATAAGGACGAGAGTAGAAATCTTTCAGTTTTATTAGGACAGGGGCCATTACAGAGTACCTCCTCTTCACTGAAAGCATTACAACACGCAGCAGACGTTCGAAGGGGAAGCAGCAGCACATCAGTGAACCCCACCAGATGGCAGCACAGGCACAGGAACAGACCAGGACACAGTAGCCGGAGAAGTAAAAAAAAAAGAAYATGGAAAATATCGAAGTTACATTATTTATATCATGCCTTTTGGTATTACCAAGTTACCTTTTCCTACAGAAATTCCCATCATTAATGGCAAAACAAAGATTTGAGATTCTGCCTGTTCCATTTGCCCTCAAAGGTGTTTAACTGCAACACTTGCATACAACACTCAGCTGAGAAATACTGTTGTCTAAGCCACTTGAGATGCAATTTTTCTATTAAACCTATCTCACTATATAAAGTATTATGTTTTATAATTCACAAGGATTAGTAAAATGGGTCTAAGAAGTAATGCTTACAATAAGCCACTGAAATTGCCTATTATATGGTTGCCCCTCTAAGTGCAGCTTAAAATAATTTCTTARTTTAAGCATCCCCTTATTTTCTCCAAATCTGCCACTTTTTTTATGGATACCATTGATTCTGTCTGTTCTTCAGAGGATGACTGGATATTACACGGTCTTCAAATCACTGAGTGAATAGTGAGATTAGTACTTCCCCATATACTGTTTTTGTATTCATGTATTTAATGAATGCAATCACACACCATTAGTAACTAAATCTAGCTTTTATTAAGCACGACCGCACAACAGAACTGAGACAAACACATTTTATTTCACTTCTGCATTTATTCTGAARCCACTGACCTCATTTTTAGGACTAAAGATCTCACAGGTAAAAATGAAGAAAGGATGAAACAAAGGCACCATAAATCAGCAATTCAAAAGCATTCTTCTGCCATACAGGAAAATAAATCATATATTATATTTTGCTGTATGAAAAATTAATGAAAAAAATTGTATCCAGTATATGAAATTGTATTTTGGATCAGAACATAATCTAGATCATCAGTTTCCTTTGACCTCTAGTTTTTGGTTAAGAAAAACCCCGAAGACCTTTGTTGTATGGCTTTTTGAAAAACTAATGACAAAGAAAACAGGAAAATGCAACTTGCAGTTAAGGACAAAAGATCATGCCCCATGGCTTACAAGCTTTTAGACAGAAAATGAACAACTAAACCTAGATTTGCTTTGTCTTTCATGTACCTTGTGATAAACCTGCTCAGAAGTATTATTAAAATGAAAATTGCATCCTGCTTTAAGTCAATTTGGTTATGAATAAACTTGTCTGCTCTAGGTCAGCAAACCTTAGCTTTTTGAAAAAACATTAACATATTCCAAACTGTGTTTTAGTACACTTACACTAATCTTACAGAACAGTCTTGCAAAACAAACATCCAAGGGTTATATAGAAGACAAAAGTCATTTTTAGACTAGTTGTAATACCTCTTCCTCTGAAAGACTTCTAGAAATACTTAAACATTCAACACAACAAGCTTATGTAGCTGATAAAGACCATTTCTTCTTTCATGCTGTTTTTCTGACTGGTCAATGATACACTGAGAAGCCACCTAATCAAAAGAAGCAAGATGAAAGTCATAACGCATTCTTACTAATGTTTTCCTATATAACATAGTTAAGGAAAAGAGTTTTGCAAGTTTCAAAACATACAGACATTTCAGTTCCATGCCACACATTTCAACATAAGAGCCAGTACTATAAAATGCTGTATCTCATGGTTTGCCTGAGTCAGAATACTATTCCACAATTAATTCTAAAGCATTACAGGTAGTATTTTATGTGATGATGTAAGAAAGATGTCCTGAGATTCTTCAGACTTCAGATGCAGTGGGGAAAATCCTGATCCAAGGCTTATATATTAACTAGTTATAAAAAGCCTAACACCAATATAACTGAATAGGAGATTATCTATCAGGATAACTGAATTTGAAATATGAAAATAGAAACACTTTGGCTTAAGGCAGTATATCACAACACACTCTAACCCCTCAGTGAACACCTACTAGAAGTATGTGCCCTTGGTGCTCATTCACTGTTGTCAACCTTTTCAAGAAAACAGACCTAAACCCCTCATTTATATGCCTCAGGGTGGGAAAGGCACAGGGAGGGTRCGTGTAGAAATCTTACTCCTGCAGTCAGTAATTCCTCACACCCTTTTAATTAAGAAAAATGTACTTGTTCATCAGGAAATCTAGTTGCCTGCAGAGGCCCTTACAGAAAGAAAGGTAAGATTTCTAACAGAGTAGGAAGCTAGACTCTTCAGCTTTATGAAACCCTCCCAGATTTCAAGGAAACTGCCCTCTATCTGATCTCAGCATGTTCATCCTAAAGCAAGCCACATTTCTGTCTGCTTAAAAGGGAAAAGCCACCTGAAAGCACAGCAACCCAAAAGAAAACTAAAATGCACTGCATTTAGATAAATTGAAACAAGAAAAATGCATCAATCTTGCTTTTAGGACACGGCTGCTTAATAGAAAGAAGAATACAAAATTTTAAMTTTCAACAAATGTAAACTTGCTTTTACAATCTCTCTCAACTTAAAAATCATGAAGTGTTCTGTTTGAAAAGGCTAAATATTTGTACAATAGAGGCTGATGTATACACAACAGTTCTTATACCTTAAATTTGACTCCACAGTGCTTTCGGTATCTTTAAATTCAATACTTTTTTTTTCCTCCACAGGCTCAAAAAAGGCATCCTTCCTAAAGAAATTCTCCCTTTGACCACACTTAACTAACTGTACRGAGGTACTCGTACCTACTCTTTTCAAGAAAACAAAAAAGCAAGCAAAAAAAATTATCTTTATACCCTTACCTGATTCCATGCATATGGCTTCTCATACCACGTAGGAACAATTGTATCTCGAGGTTTTGATTTGCAGATTAAGCTGAAATTACATAAAAATAGCCTTCAGAAATACACTTGTATTTGATTAATTATAAATACAAAATAATTTTTATATTGGATACAACTAGGCATTTACGAGGTGTCTGTGCTGAAGGGAATCTTAAATTTCCTCGTTAATCTAGTCTGATTTGTTGCTTTTCTGCAGTCTGCCCCTCCAGTGTAAGAAGTCAAAATATAAATTTTCACAGGGACATTAAGTGTATCAGAATGTATTTGCTTTTAAAGAATTTTTTTTTTTTTTTAATTTACAAAGTACTAGAATTTGCAACTATCATTTATTCCGTAAGTTTTATGCATGCTTATTCACTAGAATGTATAACACAGCTATTTTTAGGGTATTTTGTTTTGCATGACAACTCAATTACTATAGATTGTCTGTCTGCTCCAGTTATTTCCTCAAGCTGAGCAAAGTACAACAGTAGTAGACTTTAATTAATTCTGTCTAGATGTGTTTTTCAAACACTCATTTTAGTCTTAAGTAGTGGTGACATGTTGTAAATACAATTAGCTTTTGAAAAATGGAAAAAGTTATGAAAGACTGTTCAGGCTAAATGTTTACATATTTACTCTTATTAATAAAAGGTTAGTTTTTTTCCAAGACATAAAACAAAGTACAATCAGAAAAAAAAAAAAATTCAAAATGAAGGAAGATTTTACGCAAAGGAAAAGAAGACATCATGACAATAACCAGATTGTCTCTTCCTTTGAAAAAGTAAAGAAAAAAAAAATCAGAACAATTAGAAAAATTAGCTGTAGGATTGTTGGAACAGAATCAGTAAAAGCACAAAGATTCCAAGAGAGAAAACGCTACCACAGAAAGGTATAAAATCCTAAAGAAAGAAAAGCCCAGAAGGCTGATGAGAGTGAGTCAGGCAGTCAGCACTGACTGAGCCTGAGAAGGCATCAATGCTGAGGACCTGCGCAGGCTGCTCCCTCCCCTCCCAACTGGCCAGAGATGTCTGAACAATCAACCCMAAAAAAGTGCTGAAACAGTAGCAAGTATTCACATGTCTAAAGAAACAGCAGTGACATTTTTGTGCCTTGAATTTAGCATGTAAGTATCGATGTTCAAATATGAGCTCCTGTCATTGTCACCGTCACCTCCAGAAAGGTTTTGTGGTTTTGCTTCTTTCTGTCTATCTTCCCTTGACCTCCCCCTATACTTATTACCATATGAATCACACAAGCCATCTTCATTCAGCTTTGAAGTCGAAACATGGTACTACATGGCAGTGTCCAAAGGCAATRCAGACACCAACTGGCCTGAGGTACTTGGACACAAACAGGAAATTAAATATTGCATCAGCAGTACGCTCGACAGCTGGTATTCTACCAGCGGTTTTGCAGACGTGAAACACAAGCAGCTTGTCATCAGCCTGCACTGGTGCTCCTCAAGTTGAAAGTGCAAGCAGTGTGCATCTCTGAGGTACAGCCTTTGTGAAGCTGTACCACCACTTTCTGGATGTACACACAACCCACCGCAACAGCTAGCTCAAGCTGCCACGTCTCAAAGAGCAGCTGACCCGCTGGCAGGACCAACAGTGTAGCCCCCAAAACAAAAATAATCACCTGTCTCCCTTCTCAGATCCAACGTGTGTGTTGGTCAGCTAACATACAATAGGTATCACCACATCTTCTTTATGCTGTTTTAATTTCACTTCCAGTGCCTCAAAAGGTTAAGGTTGACTCCCCACCGCACTTGTTAATTTATTATAAAATGCACCACACTGAATTTTCTTTCAAGTTTTGGGAATAAGAAGTATAGGTACTTGCTTTCAACTAAGGGCAATGTAATATTTTTTTCACAACAGGGGGTGGGATCAACTGAGCAGGTACATTCAAAAACAAGAAACACCTGAAAACCCAGAATAAACACCTGAAACACCTGAAAACTCAGCTGCTCTAATAAACATTTTGCTAACCTAGGGTAAGGGCAGCTAAGCTTAAAAGCTTCTGATCTTTATCAGCATGAGGAACTGCCTCACTTTGGCACACAGTTACTTCAGAAAAGCTCTATTTGCGAAAAAGGTCACATTTCCTAGAGATGAGGCCAGTACTAGAGAGCATAACRTAACTCTTAATTCATAGCTGAGCCAGAGCTCTTTTTGAAATCTGTTCAGTACAGAGTGCCAAATCAGGATAAGAAAAGTCTACTGATGCTACAGACAGCACTAAAATGCACACTTCATTTACAAACAAGGGAAGATTTTTCACAGCATGCTCAGCAGTGGCAGACATTAGACGGAGCTGTTATAGGGAAACTTCATTGAACTGGCTCCCCTGAATGCTTCCCACACACCACAAGCCGAAAAAATTCTCAAGACTGGCTGCACTGACTCACAATAGTCTTTTCAGAACCACTGCTTCAATTACAAGAAGCAGGGAGGCCTGCTGGAAAAAAAGGCAGGTGGCCTTACTTCAATTCATAAATTAACCTGGGATTCCAGCAATTAACTTGGCCAACACCTATCCTACACAGGTCTGTTGAGGGAGGAAAGGTAGCACACACAATTCAAATTTAATGTATAGGGAGAAAGAATTCTAAATCCTTCTGCACTCTTACGCCATAGGACTTTATTAGCTTTGTCCTGGGTGCACAAAGCAAAGATACATCAGAACTGGTATCCTGTAGAACAGGTTTTACAGTAGGTTTTATGACTCTTAAATGATCAGGCTTCCCTGAAGAACCAGTGCTTCCACAAGAAGTCTGAAGTTGAGTATATTGCTTTATAAATAAACAAAGTAAATGAAATGCATCATTAAATGAGAACATACATTACTTCCCCAAAGCCTAATCTGAGTTATGCTTCAAGCAATCATTTATTTTGTTTTTGCTGAGACTGTGAAACAGAAGATTTTATTTCTACAAAATTATTACCGTAGAAGTTCCTCACGAATGTTTTCCTGCAGCTGTGTCATTCTCTCTTGTCCAGAACACACTGCACATTCACAGAGCAGCTTATTAATGGCTGTCCTTAGGATGTTTATCTGTAAAAATACCAGTGACAGAATAGAAAGCATTCYAAACCAGCAGTAGCTCTGTATTATGTTATACTGACACGAAGGTGGTTGTGGCACCCATACCACCAAACTTCAACTGGAATATTATTAACATAACCAAAAACATCTGAAGCTTTAGGAACACTTCTTCCTCCAGATGCATCTCTGCTGGTCAAAGATGTTAATGTTCAGCCACTTGATATCACAATCTTCAAGGTGACTCAGATATGCCATAAAACACACAGGCTACCACTTACCTGGATTTTTTCTAACACAGAATTCCTTCTGTAAAAGTTTTAAGGATTTTCTCTATCCATCCATAATTTTCACATGCACAACAGCTTGATGTTACCATTCTGGCTAAGGTGCAGACATGAATGCAGACATCACATAAACCAAAGTCAGTGCTTTCAGAAAACAACTGCTCCCAGGTATGTGCACCAGCATGCCCACTGTGTCCTTAAAAAGCCTCTAGAAGCCACTGGTCATCACCTAATGTACCTGCTCTGCACACAGAACTAATCAGGGCATGTGAGGTCCTTCACTGTTTAAAGCACATATCAAAGCTGAACCACAGGTCAAATACAGCTTCCTGTCCTGCATAACAGAGTGTATGTACATACTTCCCTCTGACAGATCTCTGTCTACAAGTTGCAAAAAGGCTGTAATGAGTAATACAGGAGAGTTTATTGTTTGTTTGGTTGATCTGCTCTGGGAGAAGCACCTTGATACAGATGACTTATCAGAGCTGTAAAAACAAACTGAAGATTGCAAAGCAGTAATGCTAGGCTGATCAGTAAAAACCACAATAATTCTAAGAACATAACTAACAAGTATTGACATCTGATTAGTGCAAAATCTATGCTTTTGTTCTGAAAAGTGTATGATGTATTGTTCTATAGTATTTTTATTTTGTTCAAAGTGTATGGAGGGGGTAACCAGTTTCTTCTGCGAAGAATCCAAGGTTATAAACACGTAGTACACTAAAAAATAAACCAAAACAAAACCACAGCTTAAAACAAGTTTTCTTATTAACTCTAAGAGTTAACAAGCTCTGATGCACTGAATTCTACCTAATTCCTACTACAGCGAAAATTCTTCTGCATGTTTTACCTCTGATATGTCTTCCACTCCAAAATGCACATCAAATGTCAGCTCCATGTCATTTTCTGGAAGCAGTGGAGCCCCCCAAGTCTGACTCCAACCCAAACCACACAGAACACCAGTAAAATACTTCCCACTTTTATCAACCCTGTATGAAAAAGAAAGAAAACAGTCTTGCGTAGAGATGAAGAAACTAAAGTAATATGAAGACAGACTTAAATGAATTTGTCTAAGCCATGCCAAACAATATACAGGTGTTTTAAAGAAGCTAAAACAATTGAGAGGCATTCACACCTAGTCATACTGTTTTTTTAAATACAGTGATGAAACAAAACTAAAGTTCTAGTTATGAAAACATATACTCATAGAACTTAAAAAGAAAAAACACACATATGCAAAATGATACTTTAATTAAGGAAAGCTAGCTGCACTGTATGTTGAAATGACAGTCTACAGATACAAGAATTTAAACAAAACACAACAGTAACACAACTGCCAGAACTCAGCTTTTACAAAAACCATGCAAGTTCCTCTCCTCACGTAGATTTAAAACTTGCCCAGTTCTACAGTTCACCTTCCTAGGCTTCCAGCACGATTGTCAGGAACTATATCGCCTTATCATGAGGGTAGAGCCTGTAGCACCAATTCATAAGTACATGAAACAAGTTATCTTAGCTACATACTACACTAAAACTGACAAAAGCTACAAGAATTACATGAACAGGAAGAGAATATACTAAATGCTGAAATCAGAGAAAAAAAAAAAAATCTGTCACCAATTTGTGAAGGTCCGAAAAAAATAAAAGAACCACCACTTTTTAAAATGCATGAATACCTGAGTTCTATAGTAGGAGCAAACAGCATACTGAGGAGCGCAAGCAGGCCAGGAATAGGAGGCATCAAAGATGTTTCCTCTAAAATCACAGTAGATCCTGTCACCAAAAAAAAAAAAAAAAAAAAAATCTAAGGAGTATCTGATGAAAATGAAACCTCAAAAATATGTAATGTAGAACTACAGTGACATATTTACTCGTATAACTATTCATATAAAAACAAAAGTCTAGAGGAACCGTCCAAACATTTTTATTAAGCATTACCAGTTGCATTTGCTGATAAAGAAGCAGCAACCAACAATTGCTGAAAGGGATCTTCTGGAGCATCATTGACAACAACAGAGTTTATGCTTTCCTTTTGTATGACAGCACTTCTGGGGAGGAAATAAGAAATATTTTCAATATTAAAAAACCAAAAACCACACAAACATGTAAAAAAAGAATTATTTTAAATTCACAATGCAACCTCAATGGATAGCAGTTACTGGCTGAAGATTACCTGAATACCATTTAGCAGATGTACAGGATGGTTAATAAATAATTCCTCTGTAAGACATTAAAGCACCTTTAATAAAACTATTCTTAAAATTTTACATAGCAACAGTGTGCATATTAATGCAATTCAGGCCTGACTACTTCAGCCTTTTCAAAAAATAAAAATTCTGTGAAAATCTATAAGAGTACCTAGGATGGTTTTTGCCTATTTATTGAAAATAACAGCTGAGAACGTGCCTATACTTCACAGTAGAAGTCTTCCCATACCTGAACTGGGATACTCTAGTCATACTGTAGCATTTCACCTCATAAGGACTGAACGGGCCAAAAACTGTTACCTTCAAAAAGRGAGAAAACAAATGATATTCTAGTTAGCCAGCACCTGGATCTCTCCAAATCAAAATCCTTTATAAATGAAAACCAAAACACATTTCAGCATGTATTGAGCAACACTGAATTGATAAATTGATAAACAGCATTTTCATTTCACCCATCTAAAACCAACTTTGCTTCTTGAGGCACCTAAACAAAAATAATGTATTTTCACAGGTGCTGGGGATTCACAACTTTCCCCTGGCTTAAAAAACACAAGTTCAGACTTCACAGAGCACCTAACAAAATCAGGTCATTTTTGTTTACAGGAGCAGGTCTTTAATTTTGAAAATATCTCACTTTATGAAAGCGAGTAGCTAAACAGGATTACTCCTGTGGGTAAACTGAGCATGATTAGATGCTTGAAAGCCTGAAATTTTGTCAGGTCTGAAATGGGAAAAGAATTATAATGTAAACAAGACTTAACTTGTAATCAGAATGCAGAACAAGACACATTTTCATGTTTTATATTCCAGCTTAGTAGTGACTAGATATCTCAAAATACGTAAGTAAGAATAAATTCTGAGTTTGGGATTGGCAGTGGAAGAAACACCCACTGTTTCATTATTATCAGYTATTGGAGTGTTCACTGCATGACCTCTCCTAGCTGCTTACCTATCGCTAGATGAGGAAGAACAAAACACTGTGTACAGTAAAAACCATGTCTGAATTTTCTGAAAAATTGATAGGGTCATAATCTTGCTTTTTGCTGTAGCTTATATAATGAAGACTACCATGTGTGGAAACATTGTGTTCCGTTTTTCAATTTTATCTTCATTCTGCACTGGTTYGAAGTGCTGCCTTAGAATGTGTTAGAAGAGTCAGTTCACTTAGCTCTTAGGCTATACTTCAAAACTTTGTTAAAAGCTGCAATAGACTAGTCTGCAAYGGTGGTCAGATTACGACTTTCTACCAACAGAAGGTAGAATGCACTATGAAAGGCATCAAGTATGGTTTGGTTATTAAAGGTACTTTCTGTCTTCATCTCCATTCTAACAGTGTGAGAAGCAGGGTCATGTAATGACATACCAAAACCATCACTCAAGTTACCTTATGGGTTGGCGCACCAGATTTAGTGTCAGAAAACAAGTTTAACAATCTTTCGATGAGATGCTTTTCTTCCTCTCTTGAAGATACAGGCATTTTCTCTTCACTCTTTCCTTGGTCCAAAAATAATCCCTCAAGCAAATCATGGCTTTGCTACATAATAACRGAAGAGTGTTAAAACCATGAAACAGCTTTGTTTTTCAAAAATTTTACAAAAAAATTCCTACACAAAGAACATGCAAATACAAAAAGCATGTTCTTATCACCTTTCAGATAATATAAAACATAAAAATGGAAGACAGTTAAAACTATGAAACAGTTACATTTTTTCAAAGTTTCAAAAAACAGTGGAGCAGTTCAATTGATGCCATTATCTCCTGGGAAACATCTCTTTCAAAAGGCGTCTCAAAGCAGCAATGCTTTTGGCCAACAGCTCAATATGAATTATGCACACACATAAAAATATATTGTCCCATTCAAGTATTRATCTTGTTTAATCCTATGGCATTAGTCAAGACTTCAGCTCAACTTCTCAGGACTGCAGACGGCCTGAGCTGAAATAAATTAGTATAAGAAAAGTAGAAGCAGCTTACTCAATACATACTTGTGATTCGTATGATTCTTCTCCCAGTTCAGCATAACATTCTTCAATAAGCATATCTCGAATATTGACAAGCTCTTTGCACTTTGAGTAACGGAAAACATCCACACGCAGAACACTATGCACAAGTGAATACACCTTCACTAGAAGAGTATAGCCATTTACTAGCGAGGCAAATCTCTGGCTAGCACTGTAACTCCACCGTTCCCCACATACAAGAGATTTTGCAGACGGACGCATCTTGCATATCTTGAATTCTAAAGCCTAGAGCAAAAATGTTGAAAACAACACTTGCCTGAGTAGAGAATCAGCACGAAAATCTTTCATCTTAACAAACTGTTTGAATTAATAACTATAAATGACTTCATAATTCTTGCAGTGACTTATGTAAATTCCTAGGACTGCTGTAAAGCTACTGGMATGATTCCTATTCCATCATTGCCAATGCATCTACACATTACATCTCATATCACTTCAATATTGTACATAGTTGCTAATGAATTGGAGCAAACAGAGCATAAATAAAAGATAATTCAGTATTAATTCACCATCCACATTAAMGTCTTAGGAGTGTAGAGATATCTACTCTGGAAAAAACTTTACAATCCATAGTTCTTTTCAACTAAAGTAACAGAAAACTTGGCAAGACCACTGCAGCTATTCTGTCCCTGACAGGCAAGAGTAATTAAGTTCTAAGTTCTCATTTAATCCCTTTCCACAATCACTACCTGTAATTATGTCTTCGAATGAATTTACAACAGAAACCCTGTGKTTTTTTTCTAGCCAGTCATTAAAACTGGTCATTAAAAGATTAGGCCTGAAGCAGAAATACATTTCCCTTTAATACGTTTGAAGAAAACACAAAAAAGGCCGCTTCTTGACAAAATTAATTCTTATTTTTTTAAATCAATTATAAAAGAAAACCAAACAAAATTAACCCTGTCAAGATCTAATACTAAGAAGAGATAAATAAAATAAAATCATACTTCTGCTGGTTCATTTCTCACTTTCATCATTAAACATTTCAGAGAATAAAGTTAGTATGACACACCTGTTTCAATTAGCTTAAAAATATCTGAATGAGGACTGAAAAGCTGAATTACACTTGAAGTCTCTAGTTATTTTACTTGTAAGTATAGCTCAAGAGAATTATTTTTCTGTAAAACTAGCTATAAAGTCCCTCAGATTTGTGTTACAGATCACTATTTAATCAAGAGAGTTCTCCCTGAAAAGATCCAAGTAAAGCCAGTAGTTCAAATAGCACAGCAGCACAAAGCAAAACCAGAGACTTCTGGCTTTGTGAAATTTAAATCAGGTATCTCCTGTGTATTTGTCCTGTAACTAATAGYGTAGCAGAGCAGGAGCTTTGACGGAGCAAAAATATTCTGCACAGTAACTGTACTCAAGACACTTGTCACTGTAGACTTGTGCCATGAAGACAAGAAGAGATACTATGCTGCCACTTACCTGTAGTAAGACCAGCCAGGTTTAAGCAGAGAACAATAGATTAAACCAGTCATTGATAGTTTCTCTTCTCTGCGCTGTTTTCTAGGTTGTATAAACCTCTGTCGTTTGCCCAGAGGTTCTTTAGACCAAAGCAAAGCTGATCTACTGCTCAGCCTGTTACTCCTGAGCTTTGCATATAAGCAGGCAATAGAGGAACCAGAACAACGTCCTCCTTCTAGAGAGAAGTTCTACTTCTCATAGAACTGATGGACAGCAAAGAAACTGATAACCAAAAGCAACAAGCAGCAAAAGGCAGCTGTTAGAGCAATTTCCTCTCTCCTTCCACTGTTCCTGTGATTACAGGTGGGAGATAGATCCCACTATGTTGTCCCTACAGAAACAGGACTAGTTCAAACGTTCAGTTAAAAAAAATGAATACAAATAATGTTTTTCACATCCCGACAGGCAGCAAGTTTAGGCTTTTCTTTTTCTTTTCCTCTAGCAAGTGCCCCTGAAAACAAAAGGCTGGATAACATTTCTCTACAATTAAATACAAGGCAACTCAATTACACACAAGAATTACTGCTCTGTGCTTATACATCTGTGGAAAACATTTATCCACCTATTAGTGAAGGTGATTAGTAGGTACTCCCATTAGCAAAATACATGTTACTTCATTATTATTCTGAAAAGCATTATAATCTGAAGTACACTTCTGTTTACCAGACCAGACATGAAAATGTCTATTGAGCAGCAGCAAATAGCATCACCCCTACCTGGAAAGGAAGCTCTCGAAGACAGCTTGGAATCTCTTTTARTTTCTTTAAAGGCACTTTTGATCTATTGCCATAATCCACAAAAAAAACCTAGAAAAAGAATCAAGAGCATCTGCAGAGATTCCACAACATTAAAAGTGCTACTTTTAGTGGCAAGGAAAGCAACAACCTAAGTTTAATAATTACAGTACAACACAATCTTATCAAGTGAAATGGAACCAAATTCAGAGTCTGGAAAACATGCAAATGAAGCCATGTCAAAAATAATAGGTCACATTTTATCATGTCTATTATTTGATCCCTTGGCTTAAACATCCACTGATAATGCAAATAATCTGCTAAATCTAGAAAAGGCAAGTTTCTCTGAAAAGCTCTAATTCTCTCCCCGCAATTAAATCTGTATAACCTTACTTCTTAACAGTGAGTGATACTACCTAATAACTGCTTTTAGATAMGTAAATGCTAATATGGATTGGGTGACTGTTTATAAATGCAAAAGAGAAAGTGATGAGATTAGCACTGGTATTCACTAGTTTTCCAGGACTTTAAACAGATGACAAACTTCAGTATTAACTCTATAGTGGTGACACCCAGCTATGTTAAGAAACCAAGACATTCAAAGGAGGAATCGGCTGTGCAAAGCCCAATCTTAGAAAAATAAAACAAAATCTGTCCTTAACTRCTGAAAAGAAAAGTATTGGCCTGAAAAATGAATACCAATCTTGAACTGTGGCACTAATTTCCATTACTGATCTTGGCACAAAAAGCCAAAATGTTCTGCCGAATTTGCTGATGAGAACTTGGCAACATAAACACTGATACCAAAAAAGATCACACTGAACGGACCTGAGAACTCATCCAGATGACAAGAGGTGGTCCATGCAAAAAAGCTATGAAAAGGCAGATGTGGCATGTGCCATATGAAATAWTTTTGAATGCAGAGGAGAAGCACTGTGTTGGAAGAAGAATAGTAGAATCATTGCATAAGCAAAGGTTGAACTGTAAGTACAGGAGCATGCATAATTCTGCTTCAGAAAACTGAGATCAAAACAAAATAGAGTGAGATGGAGACCAGGTCAACAGAGAGTCCATGTAGTATGTGAGGTAAGAAAGAGCATAGGCTTGCTTCAATGAGCAAAACAAAGTCCAGGAAGAAAAAGATAGACAAGAAACTGGAGGGGAGGSGAAAGAGGAGGAAAAGAAGAAAACCTATGCAAATCAGGGGAAGAAACACTGGCAGAAGAACAAGCTTAGACAAATGGGCCATGAATGWCTGAAAACTGCCAATACAGTGGGGGCAAGAAACTTACTTTTCAGATGGATGTCAATATATTTATGAAGAGGAAGTGATGGGGCTGCTGCCAGCAATGCAGCACTGGACTCCGATCTAGGTATTCCTTACCATGTTTTCAAAGTTACTGGAGGTTTTAGTCTTTATTTTGCTTCGCTCTGCTTCAGCACACAAGCCACTTTACTGTATCAAAACCAGCCTCTCAATTTAATACTAAAATATTCCTGTGTTATGGAAAAAACCCTAATTCATTTATTCTGGCAACATTCTATTAAGGTTTTATTTTAGTTCTAGTTCTATAGATTTATATTTATAATTATCATGAACAGCGCTTTGTAAAAAAAAACAAAAAAAACCCAACATAGCTCCAAGATTGTTAACCCAATTACATCCTACAAATTCAATATGACATAACATATTACTGTACCTCAGCAAAATCTCCACAAACATAGAGAATACGAGCTCTATAGTATCCTCTGTTTTCCAGATGAGTGAATGGTGCCAGACAAACCAACTCTGGATGTGGAGACACTGACAAATCCATCAGGTTCTGGTAGTTAATTTCAGCATTTAGAGCCTGGAGTACAGTCCTATTTTTTTCATCTATCCTGTAACCCCAGAAGTGTCCAACTTCTACTATCTGAAAGTATAAAAATCAGACAATATCAGATTTCGTATTATTTTATTCTTCTACATCAAACACAAAATATGTCTGAGCAAAATACGTGAAAGCACTCCAACTCCTGACACACACGTTCTCATACTGCAACAATGCAGTGAAGCATTTCTCTCTCATAATTAATTTTATTTTAAAATGTTTATTTGCTGTGCAACTGCAATACACTTTTCATTTAAACAGATCCTGATATAAGCATTACTAAAATACAGAAGATTAAGAAAAGACTGCTTCCATTTTTCTAAATCAAATTAACATACAGAAAATATAAGATATACAGTTGATTAGACAGATACATACAAATATGGTGCACTTTTCTTATTAGTGAAAGAATACCTGTTAGCTACATATATCARCAAATCAGCATTGTTACTGTTATGATTAGCCATCCTTTAGGAAACTGAAAAGAACACACCACTCTTTAAATCAAATTGAATAAAATAAGTCATCTTTTCAAATGGCTTACTGAACTCATATACCATTTCTGATCTTATATCAAATGGTAGTGATAAAAAAGACTCCTTATTTACAATACATACGATCATTAAAGCTGATGTATTAAACAGAAGTAGCATAGATAGCTAAGTGATTGAAATGTGTCTGATGAAATCCATGAACATTTGTGATCCAAGAGACTTAGCTGAATAAAATGAAGAAAATATTCTTTTCTGCACTTGCAAAACATGTCATTACTACCAAGAGCTGTCACTACTATCAAGAGCTGTTTTAATACTTCAGCCTATAATTTCCACTAGCTCAGTGGTTTGGATTTTTTTTTATTATTATTTTTATTTCAGCAGCATATATATTGCTTGCTGTTACTCAATTTCTTGAGATGATAGTTAACAMAAGATTTAAAAATTCTCAGCTTCAGAATTCAGAAATATTTATATATACATATCATCTTCCCCTAACACACTATCTTTTATGCATGCAATATTTTTCTGAATGAGCATGCAGTACCRTTAATTCATCTCATTTCTCACATCTACAGTTTCTGAAGAAAACTGCCAGTTAATAATAACCAGGTAAATGGCCCAAATACCTACTGATTCTCATTTCTATAGTGTACACAAATATTCTACCTCTCCCATTAACCCTCTTTACATTTATGCCTACTTCCAGCTAACATTTACTGCCAGCAAATCCTACAAATTTTGTCAAGTGCAAATAAATTTCAAACACTGAAATTTATTTGTGACATGTGAGTACTGTTTAACAAAGAACTACTAAAAATTAGACCAAGAATATTCTCCATGCCTCTTACGGATACCTCTGTGCTAAAAACATTTTTAGTACCCATTCTTTTCATTTAAGCCTGTCAGGTATTAATCTCTACAAAGTTATCTAGGTACAGATTATTAGATATGACCTACTTAAGAGGTAGAACATTCCTACCTCTGTTATCTTGATGGACAGAAGACGATTTGGGATCATCTTTGAGTGCTGTAAAGTACCAAATGAGATTTCCACAGGCTCCACTGTCTGCTGCTGACAGTCCACATTTACTCTAAAAAGTTTATGGAATAAAGATGCTAAATACTTCACTCACAAGGGAAAATTCGAGTTCAATTTTTTTGCTTTCATTTGCTTCCCCAGCTGTCCCTAGGGCACATTTATGTACTTAATGACTTTTACTTAGAAATATATTAATTCAATTAGAATGTAAAATGACCATGCAGAACCACAATACTACAGAGTAACTGTTTGAATTCCATTATGACCAAACACAGGAAGATACATACCAAGATGCAACTGTGCTATCAATTTATTAGAAATCCAAAGAATTGAGGTTAAATAGTGAGGCTTTTTGCTATGTCATGTCTTCTAAGCTTATTTTTAAAAATAAATTGAATACACTACAGCATAAAGATAAATTCAGCATWTTTTTTTTTTTGTATAATATTCCTTTTACTTGACAAAAGTTAAGAACTCCAAAGTTAGTCTTTCAGCCTAGGAGGCTTCTTTCTTGAGTCCCTCAAGAATTAACTTTCACAGATTTTAAGTGCTGTTTTGGACACAGTGAAACTGCTAAAATGTTCTATTAGAAACTAAGTACAATCAACTGGAAGTGAAGTATTCACCTTCACTTTCACCTTTCCAGTTCATTTCTGCCTTCCTGTTTTAGATTTCTTATTTTGAAATATTAAAATGGTGGCAGACCAATCAGGAGCTAGGCAGATTACCATTTTAGCAAGTTGCTTGTATGACCTGAAGCTGAGAATCACAGACCGCATATAATAACAATGAAACCCACATGCCAGATTCTTCTAGTATAAGCAGGTGCGGACCAAAGAGACTCACTACATTGCATTTATCATCAGTATTTTCTGTTATGCCTCCCCACCTTATGTTGTTACGCTTCCCCCCAATTTCTGTTGTTATACTCCTCTTCCCTCCCTTTCATTTATGTCCYCAAATAGCACTCCTTATTTATTTTGGTTCCAGCAATCCCCACATTGTCTTTAGCATGAACAGAAATTACTGTGTACATCCTATTTCCATAAACCAAAGGCAAATGGACTAGAATCTTTAAAAAAAAAAAAAAAAAAGACTGTATACTTGGAGTTCTCTTAAACAGTAAAACACCTTTAMCTATAAAGAAATACTTAAGACAATCATGTTATTTCTAGTCCTGCAAAAACATTCTGCTTATCCAAAGTTTACACAACTGTTTTTTGAACCTAACATGTCTTCCTTGGTGACACTTCCAAGGAAATTCCCACTGAATCCAAACCTCATTTCAACTTTACACTGCCAAGAAACCCATTTTCCACATGCAATACAATTACCTTAGAGATTCCACACTTGCAGCTGTCACACCTTGCAATTGCCTTTCGATATCATCTAGACAGTGAACATTCAGCTCAAGAGGAATTTTCAGCTGTGACATCTTGACTGACAGGTACACTGCAGGAAGAATCTTAAAGCCCTCCATTGGGTTACGGGAGAACTCCACAAACGCCCTGTTCAAAAAAAAACACCCACCAAATAAAATTGCAATAAATATTTGATGAGGAATCATAACCCAACAAAAAACCCACAAAAGCCATCATTTCTTCTCCCTGTCTTTATCTTAGCAGGCCAGCAAACAATAAAAAATAGGCTCCTCACATGCTTTGCCTACTGCTCTTAYGCACTTTAAAACTTTAATTATCATGATGGTTATAAGAAAACTTTCTAACATTATCACAAGCACATACCAGATTTACTGAGTATATTTAATACAAAGGATGTGAAAATATATGTAAATAAGAAAAGAATTAAAGATTGGAAATGGCATAAGGAGTGCTACATGAATTGAACTTTCGGCAGTTCATCTTGAGGGCGCTCACAAGGCAGGTGCCGGACAACCAGGGGATCGGGCCCAGCCAGCATGGGTTCATGAAGGGCAGGTCCTGCTTGACCAACCTGATCTCCTTCTACGACCAGGTGACCCGCCTAGTGGATGAGGGGAAGGCTGTGGATGTGGTCTACCTCGACTCTAGTAAAGCCTTTGACACTGTCTCCCACAGCATTCTCCTGGAGAAGCTGGCGGCCCATGGCTTGGACGGGGGTACTCTTCRCTGGRTAAAAAACTGGCTGGACGGCCAAGCCCYGAGAGTTGTGGTGAAYGGAGTCAAATCCGGTTGGCGGCCGGTCACGAGCGGTGTGCCCCAGGGCTCAGTTTTGGGGCCGGTCTTGTTTAACATCTTTATCAATGATCTGGACGAGGGGAT